>CAKLNU010000650.1:600000-1182500 GCA_922788865.1 Poeciliopsis turneri | reverse complement strand
TCCTTTTTTAAAGTTTGGTTAGAATTACCAAAATTATTCCTATTTGCTAAATCTCAGAAAATTTAACAAGAACATTCTTAGTTTTTTTTTGGTTTGTTTGTTTTGTTTCTTTTGGAAAAATGGCGTCTTCTTCACTGAGCGTCCTTTCTGCTCATGTCTGTGCAGGACGTGTCACTGTGAATAAAGACTAGGGGTTGACCTTTATCATATCATTTGTGAAAGAATTTTTAATTGTTTTTGTGTCGATAAATTTCTGTCATTGATGGTAAATAAAAACCACAAAACTGATAGTGTTATCGGACGTTATTTTCTCTATTTTTACCACTTCATTTCCCATGAAAGCACCAATAAATATCAGTGAAATTGAAAATATGATTAAATGCACTTGCGGTGTGCAGCTCAGTGACATAAATCACACTCTTTTTGTTTAGGTAATGGTGTCTTGAAGAAGCATAATATTTCTGTTCATGGCTCTATAAAGGCTGTCCTGAAGTCTCAGTCATAAAGTTACCTAAAAAATAAACAGTTTTATTATCATTTTTGTGGTCAACACAGTAGTACCAAGAAATATTGTGATAAAACTCAAAGTATCCCACCTATAATAACAGCGTCTTAAGAAGGGCAAAACATTTAGCAGAATTTTATTTAGATGTGAATGAAGAGATAGAAAATAACATACTTTTCCCCATTTAATAGACTTTATTCAATATATTTTTCCATAACAGTATGTTTGTGTTAAAGTGCCTTCTGAAAACGCTAAGGGAACAGGTCCCTTGCTGTTGGCTTCATTAAAATTCAGACTAGTCACAAACAGTCATTGATAACATCCAGTACACAGATAACAGTATTACATATGCAATTGTGCTGTTCACATATGGTCCCTAATTACCATAAATATGTTAACATATATCTTATATAGTACACATCCATTTACAATGGAAGAAAGAAAGGTGAAGATTGTGCAAAGACAGAAACGGCAACCGTCAGACGAGATATTCCACTTGGCCCCTGTAACACTGAGATCAACAGTAATATGCATTACAGTGAATCCACGATACAACGGTAAATGCATTCGGGTTCAAGCAGTCATAACTTTCTTCCCGGTCTCCAGAGGAGAGTACATTCTCACATCCTTGTGCTTCTTGCTAAAATAGGCCAGACACAACAGCCAGAGGATTATATAGATTCATTCTTGATCTCAGAACATTCAGGCCAAAGACTCATTCACAGAAAACAACAAATAATTTTTTTTACAAACATCTAGAAGAAGTTTCACACAAAACAAATGGATTGCTCTGGTCCTGGTTCTCTTTGGCAGACAACGTCACTATAAATAAACTTTATTCTGCAGAGTACTTTTACAAACGTATTACAACGTAATACAGAGAAAGACAACGCCACATGGCAATAAATGAACCTGCAAATGCTGGAGGCTAAATAAATATGTTCTTGTATGCGCGAATATTCACTCACTGTCAATGTTTAAAGTCGCTTGTTGGCATCGCGTGACTGCTGCGAACAAATGGGAGCCAGAGCTAAATGAAACAAAGGTTTTCACAAGAGCTTATCGTCACGAGGGAAGACGTTGCAGACTGTAGCTCTATTCACTGAGGACATTAAAATGCTTTTAGCAGAGCGTGTCTTAGCATAGCCTGTTAGCATTAAACGCATGACACAAAAAAACACGCCGCTTCAGCACAATGATTCAGGACCAATAGGCTGGTGCATACAAAATAAATATAAGCTCTATTTATAGAGAGTAAGAGATATATATCGTAGAGCATCCATGAGTCAATTATGAGTAGCAAATGTGTTATGCAGCAAAGCTATTCAGTGATACTTCAGTATATTTTTCTGTGCTTTTTTCCCTATTTTTGCAATTTACAATCTTCACACACACTCACTCACACACACATATAGCTTGAAAAGAGAAATGTCTCTGAATGAGAGCCTTATTGTTACATTTACGTTAAAATATTAAAAGTCTCCACATCACAGAAAAATCCTACGCTTTCCGTACCTGGAGATGTCAGATACAGGTTATATATTTAATCTATTATGTGAGCTTGTTTCTCTTCAGCTGCTGAAACATGTAGAATGCCTCAAGTAAGTTACTCCTGAATAAAAAGAAACCAAAACCAGACTTTACCATTCATCTTTCTGCAGAACTATTGGTGTTTCACGTGACTGGTATTTTTGCTTGTTCGGCTCGAGGCAAAAAAAAAAACAAACAAAAAAAAACACAGTTTGCTGTCTGAATAGCAGAGAGAACTACAGGTCTTGACCCATCCTCTCAATCTCATCAATCAGGAAGTCGATGTCAGACTGGGTGGCGGCAGGATTGGAGACAACCATGCGGAAAAAGTTGACTTTATTGCCCTGGGGTTGGTAGCCCACCATTGTGCTCCCCGACTCCATCATCATGGCCTTGATTTTAGGAGCAACCTGGTGGAGTCAAAACAACAGGTTACTATGAAGCAAACCTGAATGCCTGTGTGTGCACAAAAAATCACAAATATATATTATCTTTGCAACACCAAGGTGTGCGATATTCATATCACAGAGGACTACTTTGATGGCAATGATTGCTTGGAATTATATTCCCAGTAGGATGCTAATATTTAGCCACGCTAATATTTAGCCAGTTGAACAGAGCAGATGCGCACAAATGACCTTAAAGCTTTTTTTTTTCTTTTACACATAAAAATCAGAGCAGTGACATTTGTTGGAACAAATGTATTTTCATTGAGAATCAAATGTTTATTTATTTACTAATTAGGTCACCACTTGGATTTTAGTTAGGCAGGTCGGAATGGATTGGTATAACGCAACACTTTTGAGATCTTTCTTCCTGAAGAAAACCGGAAAACACAACTACATGCAACTTTGTGCTGCTCTGTCACATAAACTTCCAATTAAATTTAAGTTTGTGTTCATAATGAGACGAATTGAAAACAATTCCCGGTATGTGAAT
Organism: Poeciliopsis turneri; assembly: GCA_922788865.1. Classification (NCBI taxonomy): domain Eukaryota; kingdom Metazoa; phylum Chordata; class Actinopteri; order Cyprinodontiformes; family Poeciliidae; genus Poeciliopsis; species Poeciliopsis turneri. Next base: position 1,179,526 of record CAKLNU010000650.1, on the reverse strand, counting down.
AATTAGGTAAGAATCTTAAGTCACCCTGTGGAGTTTTTCCTGCCTCTCATTGCTGTCGGGCATTCCTCTCAGGCTGGGTGGGATGTACCAGAAGCAGACGTTTGTGTGCTGAGGCTGTAGTCACAAACAAGTATGATTCAGGCGCATTAGTCATTAAATTGTTTCACTGTTTGTAAAAAAAAAAAATATATATATATATATATAAAACAGAAAACTGCTGAAGCTCACCACGCCATCAAAAACCATCTGAAATCCCTCCCGGTTCTTGATCTTGTTGTACAAGTACTGAGACAGGTCCAAACATTTGTCGATATGCTGCTCGAAGCCGATTGTTCCCTGAGGGAAAACGTTGTTCAACCAATGTTTATGGGTATAGAAGCAAACATTAGCTATTCCTATTGAGTTAATGACTCGTCAGAAAACTCACCTTGGCTTTCCACATGAGCCAGAACTTAAAGATGTCGACGTGCCGTCCACACTGGATGGCCTTGTCGCCTGTATCGTAGGTGACGTCGTACTGTTTGTCTGGTTGGAAAAGGTAACCAGCGCACATGGAGTTACAGCCTGCAAGGATTCCCTGCAGAAAAACAAGGCACACAACTTTAGCACTTCCCCTCTGACTCCTCTAAACAAATCAGCTGGAACTTGAAGGGAATACATATTTATATAAAAATATTGATTTTTCTGTTTGTACCTTCTCTCTGACTAGGATGGCAGAACACTGTAAAGGGACACCCATCATCTTGTGGGGGTTCCAAGTGACAGAGTTGGCCCTGCGATGTTGAAGACATGTCATTATGTGAAATATGTCCATTCATTCACTCATTAAAGGCTGAAAATCTCCAGCAGAATTAGGTTGCATTCACACCAACCCTGTTCAATCCACTTTAATTCAACTGTAGTTTATTTGCCTAAAAGGTTCGGTTTGTTTGAGGAGGCTTGAACGCGCAATTGCAGTCTGATGTGGACCATAAAAAACAAACTCTGGTTCGCCTGTAAACGTCAGTCACATCAGAGTCCATTGAAGTGGGCTCTGATGTGTTTTTAAAGCACATGTGCACGCCAAGAGTGTAGCGCACGGCATTCTGGGTCAATGCAACCAAAACAAACGTTCGTGTCTCACACTAGCAGGAGAAATGACTTGTGGTCTTTTGCCAAAGACATATGAACTGAGTCTACTGGACTATCAGGTGTGAAAAGAAGGCCGTTTCTGTTCTCATGCCGTCTTACCTCTCAACTCCATTTAGTTTATGACGATGCTTCCTAGACATCAGCAGTCCACCTCCCCAGGCGCCCTGAGAAGACAAAATAAGTACGTTTAAGGATCAGATGGATCTCTCATCCACATGTATGTGAACCCCGAGTTATTAGTTACTCACATCAACATGAAGCCACAGGTTGTACTTCTCACAGATGTCAGCAATTTCGTTGATGGGATCAAATGCTCCATACACAGTGGAACCAGCTGTGGCATTTACAAACAATGGCACGTAACCCTGCGGAGACACGGAAATTATAGATGGATCAAAATCTGAGTTAACATGAAAAACGTACAATGAGTAGAAATAGTGACACCAACCTTTTGTTTTGCATCAATGATTTTGGCCTCTAGGTCTGCAGGTATGACTCTCCCTCTGAAAACATGCAAAACAATATTTATTGGTTTTAAGCGTCATTTTTATGTACGTGTTTTTTTTTTCAGATTGCAGCTTTTCCCTCAACAAACCTTTCGTCAGTACTCAGCAGGATGACGTTGTCGGTCCCAAAGCCAAGAGCGGCTCCGGCCTTCTTTATAGAGTAGTGGCTCTGCAGGGACACACATCAGACAAAAGCTTCATATATGACCAAACAGCCCCTTTTGGAGAAGATTGAACATTTTTGTCCGATAATTGCTAACTGATTTTTTTTTTTTTTTCTCTCGCTTGCAATAAAACTTTTGACTGTGCAATTCTTGCAACATGAGCATCCGGCAGGAAGAAAAGAACAAACATGAACATTTCCCTTCTTAAAGCATTTTCCCACAAAGAGTAGAGTGTTTTTTTTTTTAGAAATAATGTTTACCTTGCATGGCTAAAAACTACTTTTGTCAAAATTGAATATGTGTCATAAAATGAGACTTTTTGGTAAAACTTGAGTTAATTGCTGGAGAATAAGGGTCGGCCAAATTGTGCCAATTTGTCAATTTAACCTGCAGGGGGCGTCCTTCAGTCACACAGTGAATCAGGAGGTGTATGAAGAGAAAAGCAGCAGCAACCATAACATTAGCTTGGTTCTTTAATGCTACTCATCACACATGTAAATATTTCTCGCTTATTGTCACTTAAACATATTTTTGTGTCAGAGTATCAGACAAAAAATTGACTCATATAAGATGAAGATATTAAGAAAACTTTTGCATCTCAATAATTTACACAGATATGAATATGCCTTAAAACTGCAAAAAACCTCAAATTCAGTTTCTGCGAAAATTTAATATTTTAATCTCTATTATTACCAGAAAAAAAAACCCCAAAAATTATTACAGAAATGTAATAATTTACTACTAAAACACTGGCTCTGAGTTTGACGACTTTGCTGAATTTGCTGTTTATCATGGTATTTTAATTTCATGAAATTCCCAAGTTTGTGATTCCGGGGAACAAAAGAACAGATTTTTCAAAAGGTTTCCAGCCTGGAAATACTAAACAAGAGCAAAATTATTATGGTTATTAACTCACAACATTTTCAAATTTGAAACACTTGAAAACCTTTCCAGAAGATTTTAGCTTATGACTACTTGATGAATAAATCTGAACCCCAGATTTTCTGTCTGAATTGAACACTGAACTAGTTCTCCCGAGGTGGAGTAGCGCATTGGCGTGTGATGACGTACATGCTCGGATGTGAAAAGGACGAGGCGAGGAGCCGCAGACATGCCCTTAGTCTTGACCTCAGGAAAGTACTTGTAGCGAGCGATCATCACGCTATACATGTTGGAGATGGCGCCTCCTGTCAATGAAAGACATATAATTCAGTCCCACAGCAGAGAACCATCCAGACCCAGTAAAATATAATGAGCGAAGAGGAATACCTTCAAAACCGTCTACGTCACAGTACGTCAAGAGTTAAATAGGTAAAACTATCTACTGATGTCTCCTCTGAGATTCCCATCTATCATGAAACCAACCAATTAAGTGAACTCTACAGATTATGAAAGGTCAGAGGTCAAATATCCAGGTAGAATCGTGCCAAATGCTTGAAGGCTACAAAAACTGTAGCCTGTAGTGATTTGCGGCTTGTTAGGAGCAATTAACAAAATATCATTGAGGTTGTACAGTCAAGTTCAAATTTATTCTTTCTCCTAGCAGATTTAGATTTGAAGTTATTTTTATTCAGCCAAGAAGTTTGTCTTCAAACGTAAGAAGACAATAAAAAAAAAAAGATTTAATTTTTGGGAGAAAATAACTATTTCTGTACATTTCTTTGTAGCTGCGTTTCCGTTACAAAAGTGCGCAAAACTTTGTGTTTTAGGGTTAGGGTTATTGACAGTTTCACAACTGCAGTGTTTCCATTAAACAGGAATCGCTGATATCGTCATTCGTCCATAAGTTCGTTCTCGGGATAAGTCATTAAAAACATCCCACCCCGTGATCCTCCAACTACTTCCTGTTGTCTTCTTCTTCATGGTTTGATCATGTGACTGATAATGCGGAAAAAACCCCAAACTGTTTCCACTGCAGTTTTGTGAAATAAACCAATTTTGATGGAGCCAAAAAAAAAATCTCATCATAGAGAAAAACTGTTTATTAAAGAAGTTTAAAAATTCCTTTCCATTAATTTTATTTTCTAAATATCAAATTATATAATTATTTAACACAGCTTATCTATACTTTACCCAAAAATTGCATGCCAAAAATTACTTACACATTACTCAGTCCATTAGTGCATTTATTGGCTTTTTTTGTTTCCAGATATTTTTGACAGCTCCTATTTTCCAATGAACTTGAAGTATTTAAGATTACCATTACCATTTTCCTTTGCTCCCTTCACAGGTTTTCTTTGGGATTGAACTCTGGCTGGTTCATAAAACGTTTATCACTTCCAGTCAGAAAAAAACATTTTGAAAAGCTAGAAGGTCACTTTGAATCTAAATCTGTTGGTTGTAGTGATGATTTAAGACTTAAACCTTTAGTAATAATTGAGCCTGAATGATGGAGCATTCACACCGACTGAACTCAATTCTTTTATCAAAGAATCTGTAACGTTTTAAATTGTACAATCAAACTACCTTAACAGAGCCATCCAAATAAAACACCTTAGAAAGCCCCAAATATTCCTGCCAATGATCCATGTAAGTATTTTCTGAGGAAAACCACACTTTCTTCTTCTAGTGACAGTATTAGTAAGATCCTTTATAGCACGTACTTGCTCAGCTTATCCACCGAAAGTGGGATTTATTAACTGACCTGGTGAGAAGAGGCCGTCTCCTTCTCCGCCTGGCCAGCCAATCATTTCTCTCATCTTCTTCAGAGTCAGCTGCTCCATCAACACGAACACCGGAGCAATCTCGTAGGTAAACCTGCGAGTCACACCATCCCATTATCAAGACGGCACATTGCTCCATATTGCAAACACATTTGGAAAATGAAGGCATGCAGCACTTGCAGATGGGAGGCTCCAAACAGACACATCAGCACATGCACACACACGCGCACACCCACACACATCTCTGCCATTGTTTCCATTAGCCTTTGTGCATTTCCATCCGCACAGGACAGAGCCGACTGGGCTAATTAAAAAGTTTCTGATAGGAGCCAACCCGCAAACATTCATATTGAAATGGCTTCTGAAATCATTGAGTGGTTTAATTAGAACACACAAAGCCCTGATGGCTATCTGGCGGTCCCGCCCGTCCCGGCGACGGCTCTGAATGGGGCCAATGTGACGGCTGAAAGAACACGAATGTGTGTGGATGTGTGGAAGAAAGGAGGAGAGAGGATGTTTGAATGAGATAACAGCCCTGGTTGAAAAAAGAAAAGTCTGAATCAATGAATTTCACCATCGCATTAAAAGAAAAATATTGCAAACCAAATAGAAAAATTTATTTTTTTAAGATCCAGAAGAAGAGGCGAGGAGTAGATTTAAATGCTCGGTGATGTTGGTTCAGAAACGATAAAATGTCGACCGACAACAAAAGAGCAAAACTGCTTTAGAGGCTAAAGTAGGTTAAATCTGACACAGAGAGCCGACTCTTCCAACCGAGCACACGCGTCTTTGCTCTCTTTGTTACGTGACGAGCCATTGTCTACACGCCGCCTCCGGACACGTTGCTGTTTACCGCGCCTATAAGGAGGCCAGTTATGCAACACTTCACTGCTTCCGTCACTGAAGAGACGCCGCTCCACCGTGACAAAAGTAGGCTCTCCTCTCCCTGACCCACACTGGTTTTGCTGACATTGTGGTGGGAGAGGAGAGTGGGATGGTCTATTTGCCAATCAATCCCCTGTTTTGTTCCTTTGAGTTATTATTTCATCCATATCTACTTCTGTTTTGTATCCATTGTGTCTCAGATAATATTTTCATGTAACTTAGTTGTTTTGAATAGAGGTGCAATAAAAAAAACCCTACAATTCTTAGTCTTGGCAATTCTGAATCGTTTCAAAAATCCATTTCAGTCTGCTTAATTTTGCTGCAAAGTTATATTTTGAACAATTCTTTGAAAATCGTTTCTGAATCAAATCGTGACCCTGAAAATCGGAATTGAATCGTTAGACACTGAAAGATTTGCATCTCTAGTTATGAAGATATTTGTCATAAAAAAAACTCAGAATCTCATGTAATTCATTTCAGGTAGATAATTAGATAATTAGAGAACATTTTCCTCCCTCTATCTTTTGCTTCTCATCCCTGTTTGGGTTAGCTGACTCTCGTAGGATATGGTTTTTCACCCCTCAATATACCAAAATAACTCTAGATGACCTCCAATAAATATTTATTTATTAGAGTCGATTAATTTCTTTTCTGTAGTCTATGGGTACGTTGTGTGTTTCTAAAACAGTTTTCTCAAATCCTCAGTTGTCAAAGCCAGAAAGAAACTGATGTATGATTGACGATCATCAGTTCGTACCACAAGAAACTATGAAACAACTATAACTACGTAAGGAATGAGAAGGCAAATGGTGAAATGATGAGCACCCTGTATAGGAGATAGCTTAGAAACAGGACAGAAAAGGCATAAAAGGTTGAAAGAGAGGAATATTTTGTGATGGGGTCTAATCCATGTACTGCCCTGCAAGCTAAATTTCATTGAACAGACAAAAAAAGACAAAGTCTCCTTTCATGAGTTATAGGCTTTGACTTTCATCCACAACAACAAAAGGACAAAACTGCAGAGATGACAAAAAGACCCAGATCAAAGTCTTTTATGATATGTTGGAAGTATGGATTTTGGAAGAAATAATACGTATATTTAATCCCCAGAACATCTCACTTTCTCTGATTTTAAAACCAATCAAAAAAAAAAAGAAAAAAAGGACAAAACTGATGCACCTTTTTTAAATTCTCCTTATCTCTGAGTCATTTCATGCTGTAATGACAATAATGGTGATCATTATCACAATCAGAGCCAATCATTGGTCTTTTCAGGGTGAAAATTACCCCTCAGTCACCTGCCTGTCCCCCAGAGACGGCCCCTAAATGCCCTTATTATCATCATCAAGGGCGTGCAGTGTGTGTGTGCGCTTAGATGAATTCGTGCACGGACGTGTGTTTTTATGTGCTGTACCCTCCGACCCTACACACAACGCTACTTTCCGCCGCTCAGAGGAGCAGGGACTCGGTTCATAACCATGGAGACAATAGAGGCGGAATGAGGACTCTGCAGGGATCTGCGGCAGCCGGTTTCCTCGCAGTAACAGGGTTTTCTGTGCAGCCCGAGGATATTGTGTGTCAGTGTGGGGCCCAGCTGGCCTATCTGCTAAGACCAGCTCACAATGAGCCGGCAGTCAATGGACTGGAAAGACTTGCTGCTGAATCTGGGACAGCCGGGGCTGGTGTGTGAGTGTGTGAGTGTGTGTGCGTGTGCGGTTGTCGTTATGGAGGTGTGTTTGAGTGTGGAAAGTCAATGGCCCTGTCTCTTGGGGGATTCTTCCTACCAGCAGATGAGAAGGGAGAGAGTAGATTAAGGAAGAGGTCATTTCTTGAGATAATGTTTAGGGAAAAAAATGAATTAACTTAGTGCTGTAGCTTTTTGGTAATTCATGTATTGTCGTTGCAGTTTTTTTTCTCTCTCTCTCTCTTTGGCTGCCTACAGCTTGTTCAGTGTCATGTTTTCTGCTGTTCACGGTTAAATCTGAAGAAGCAGCATAAAATTATAGCATGTTATTAGTTCACTACATTAATAGCTTTCAATGTATTATCTCTAGGAAAATAAAGTGACATTTTAAATATATATTTTCAGATTGGAAACCATATGTATAACTCAAGCTTGCTTAAGGTTTGGACAAAGACGAAAAGTGCACACGCCTCCAAATTGCACTCATTCTTCAATGAGACCAAAGGAAGTTCTTCAGCTTGTAATTTGGCTGCTGCTTGCAGTGCTCAGATAAAGAGCTCGGGATCATTTCAGAGCTGAAAGGACAAAGTTGGCTTCAACTTGTTGAGTTGATGCCCTCAGAAACAAGAACTTTGGTTTTGTTTCGCTTTGCAGATGATTGTCAAATAATACCTTGTAGTAGGCTACGCTCTGTTGCACTTCCTTTTTAGTTAAGGACACTTCTACAGTACACAACACCCCAACAACAACCAGGATCTGATTAGCCAGCTGAGACATCAGCATGGCTTGTTTGTTTGGTCTTTCGTGCATCAAACTCAAAGCAAGGCAAAGGAATTTAATTAAGCAGTTAGAACAAGCAAGAACATTTTTAAGAACCAGGACTGGACGACATGACTGAAAAATGATATCAACAATTAATATCAGCCGATATGAATAATTTTTTTTGTTTTTGTCTTAAATACCTGAAATGCTGCCAAACTAGTGATATGACCTTTGCTGTTTAATCCTATTTTCACTCCACATTGTTTTTTTATTTTTAAGTCATTATGTGACACGGTGGCAAAACATGAAACTGCTGCTGTGCAACTTACCTAGCAGATTGTTGCTAGGTAACCAAAGAGTGAGCGAGTCAGTTGACACCACCATCTTTGCTTATCAGCTAGATGAGAGAGATTGAGTGGCTAAAGCCTTCTCTGCCTACATCTCCCAGAATGCTGTGCGGGTTTGGATCAAAGTTCAGTGAATATTCTAAAGATTGAATATTCTATCAGATGTGTATGATAAAGGTTACATTTATTATTAGTAGTACTACAATATAATGTTAATATACAATTTAAAGTTTAAAAATTCTGAAAATATTGGACTAAATTTGTTTCTTTACACGACGGCTTCATCATTCCACTTTCTAAGAAGGATTACGTTTGTTTACCTATTAACTTGGTGTTACTTATTCTGTTTTACTGATCATATCAGTGTAATGGCTTTTCTTTTCTTTTTTCATCAACATGCACATGTACTGTGTGGGTTCATGTGTATTAAGAACGTCTAAAGCAGATGTGGTTCACGCCCTCCATCAGACCTGGCCACCATGTAAGTCTGACCTGAGATCAATATGCAATCTAACCACCCCTGGGGCATTGCGGCCTCTGATATGCACAATAGCAGAGCGGAGTCCTGCATCTGTCAATACAAAGTCTTAACAGGACAAACAGAGCACTTTATATAACTAGCCTTGTGGTTGTTGGGACCTGTGGCAGAGCGAGCTCAGGGGACCGACATAAACCCTTCCGCCGCATCCTGTTATGGTAATGACCAAAGGCTATTTCCAGCAGTCTTTAAACAGGAAGTCCCAGTTGTCCTTATGTGACACATGTAGATAAACTGTGTCCCGCTCAAGGACAAGCAGAGGGCTTGCATGACTGTATGACTTACATGTTGGTGTTCGCCGTGGAAGTGAGCCACTCTCCGGCGAGACCGATGATATCCAAACCAGAAGATAACTGATTGAAGAACCGTGGATGGCCTGAACAAATAAAACACATGCAGGCCGCATTAGCAGGTTGAAGCAGGTTTTATATACAGAGCGAACAACTAAATTGAGTTTATGTAATCTGATTATGAGTTGAGTGGAAAAAAAACAAAAACAGAACAAACAGAAGAGCTGCGGTGCTCAAACAGTGTTTTTCTTTCTATGGTCACCCATGAAAACAACAGATCAAACATGAACGTTTAGTATGCGATATTGGTGACAGCTGTTTAAACTGCAAGGTGCTCACACTCAGCCAACACTCGGCCAAGGACGCGAGCTCTCTACACGGGTTATACGATGAAGAGATGCGTACTAAGTATCACGGAAAAAATAGCTGGTATATCTGCTGTTACCGCTATCGGAAGAAACGGCCCACTTTCTGTTTCAGCACCGTGGATAGCTCCACTTCAGCCCACACACACACACACACACACAGAATAAAATCCTCCTGGCAGTGCTTTTATAACGAATAGAAAAACAGAGGCTGAATTGAACAAGCATGGGGTAAAACCCAGGGGACAGTTTGAGCTTTGTCGTTTTAGCAGCTTGAAACAGCCCACGTCAGGATCGCCCTCAGGCTGCACTCGGTTTAATAAGTCATGGGGGGAAACAGGAGGAGATGTCAAATGAATAGCAAGGGGAAACACATACGGTAATAGTTAACTTAATGGACTACATGTGTGGAAAAAAAAAAACCCTCTTTGTTTTACTGACGCTTAATTTAAAAGTAAATATTGATTCAAAAATGTAATTATACATGTTAAAACCTTCAGCCTGAAAAACTGTAGCCAAGTCAAACCGGTAATATTTTAGCAAGCTTTTGGCCAACAGTTTAACTATTTGAAGTAATTTTCCTATGTAACTGTGTAAAATTAAAGGGTAGTATTGTGTAAAATAAATTTTTTTAAACTTTACGTCATGTTATAAAGTGATACTTTCATGCCGGTTTGAGAACTTCTTTAATCTTCTTCAAAAACGAACCTCCACCTTGAAGCTGCGGTTTTCGAGGTTCTGCTACACACAGCAGCCCTCCCCCGAAACTCCTCAGCTCAGCTCCTTCAGACTAGCCAGCAGCAACTGGCACACACACCTTGTGTCTGCGCAACTACTGCACTCATTATACGAGCTACTGCTCACCTGTCCGGATGCCATATTTCAGCGTATCCCTGCAGTCCACCAGGATCTGCTCCAGGGACTCCGGCTGGTCAGACAGCTCCAGGTTGAAACCCTCCATCCCCTCCAGCAGCTGGTGAGGATGGTGGAAATCCAGCACCTTGGTGGAGCGGTCGAAGGTTTTCTTGATGTAGTTTGTGAGGATTTCAACAACCTCCAGCAAAAACTGTATGGTGGGCTCCTCTCCATTTTTGGCTGGCAGAAGGTCTAAGAAATGGAAGGGGAGAGTTAGTGGGAATGAAGCTCAGCTGTGAATTTAGAACCGGTTTTTGTTCGAAATTCAAACATATTTAAACACAACCAAATTAAATTTGCTCTCCAAATGTTTATTTATTTTTACCTTGTGACTCAATGTCAGTTGGAATCAAATAGCTTGAAGACGACAACAGGCTTATTTGATAACTGCACTAAACTTTAAAAGGACAAATTGACTTGTTTTAACTCAGGGGTAAAAGTGATTTTACCCGAGTGACCAATGAGAATAATTACCTTTAATAATTAATAAAAGCTTCCTTGCAGCCAAGTTGTCACACAGTAATGTGAAATGCTGAACATTGAATCTATGATGGTTTTAGACAAAATGGTCGTTTCACTGCATTAAATGAATCACAATGTTTAGATTAAAATCTGAAATACTCAGTCAAACTTAAAGTTTTACAAGGGCAGTTTTGAGAAATTTTGAATTTTTTATTAAATAGTTTTCAAGCTGGACACCATGTAAACCCAAAAGGCTTTAAAATACTTCTTGAGTATTCAGAAAAAAACTGAAGTTTCAAACTATATTTCAGAAAAGCTGTAATTAGCGTAGAATAAGCGAAAGGATTTGCGCTGTGGAGGTCATTCAGTTGACAAGACCAAACCTCATTTAAAGTTGTGTGCAAGTATAAAGAGTCTTAAAGTCTGAATAGGATGAAAGTTTCACAAATTGTATTTTCTGAAACCTGTCATTGATGCAGAATGATTCTGTCCAGGTTTTAGTTTGCAGTTTTCTGGCTGGATCCCATTTAAGGTGGCGAACAAGCTGAGCACCTTTAAGCCATTCTCCTTTTTGAGTTTTAACAAAAAAAAAGCTTCATAAACTATATTTTATATAATTTCTCAAGTATTTGTGCCAGGTCACTTCCAGGTTTGACCTATCTGCTGCGGTTTTCTGAGCTGGGGCGAAGAAGAACCTAAAAAGCTGCAAATCACATTTCCAGTGTTTGCCAATCGAAAATAAAGGTTGCACAAATCAAAAGAATGCATTTTGTTGAATCTTTCATGGGTGAAATACGTCCAAATTTGACCTGTCTACTGAGTGTGGTTCTCCAAGAATTTATTGCGCTTTCATAATAGTCAAAATCAGGTTTTACTATTGTTTTATATACACTTTGAAACAGCAGTACTACAGATGGTTGAGGAGAAATAGCCCTTAAATCAAATCCCAAATAAAAAAAATCTAATTGGGAGCAAATTTAAGCGTGTAAATATAACAGGAGAAAATAAGCAATAACATTAATTAATTTGACTTAATAACTAGTCAATTGTGTTTCTTGGGGGAAGGGGATATGAAACAAAACAGATATAATTTCACAAACTTCATAAATTTAGCTAATTACGAACACCTGTGGACTTACAGTTAAAAGAAAAGGCCAGCGAGAGAGAAAAAACAACGAGGAAGCGCTTTTGGGAACACTTCAGTACGAAGGCGTTGCTAAAAGCAGAGTTTTAGGCCCACCACTGTGACACTACGACCAGGTGTGACGGTCTCACCTCGGGCGAACAGGTTGGAGAAGTCCGTCTCTGTGCGGCGGTAGCGCGAGTCTCTTTCACTGTTATCGCACGAGAGCAGGTTCTTCTGGCCCGCGAGCCTGCCTCTCTCTTCCAGGCTGTTGTTCTTCTGCAGGAAGCCTAAAGTGTTGCACGACGAAGAGAACGCGTTATCTCCAAGCACCTCCATTACACTCGGAAAAACAGGAATATATATATATGTATAGAAATATATATATAAAGAAATAATACAAATGAGTTTATGCCACAAAATCTGAGACAATGAATGTCCGAAAAAAGCCGTTTCAGCTTCATATGATCTGAACCATGTGGAATGCTAATTGGTGTGGGGAGGTCAACCTTAAATAGGCCAGCAGCACGCGCCGATGTTGGGACTAGAGGACCGGGAAAAGGGGGGGAGGGGCTAGGGAGGAGGTCCCGCCCAGAGACGTCACAGTCAGTCCCAACCAGCAGGGAGCAACAACAGGCCCACTCAGTACAACGACACGGAAGCCCGAGGCGATGTTCCACGCAGCCGCTAAATACAAACCCAATGGTTAATGACGACCGAACAGAGTCCGGAGGGAGTCTGCCTGCGCGCGCCCAGTGGGAGGCCTATTTTACGTTCAGCCGCTTAATCAGGCGGCTCCTCAATAAATAGCTTTCTATAGATAAATGCGTAAAAACATGGAGGTCCCGTTCACGCCTGCTCCAAACCCTTTTATCTGAAGGCGTCGTTATGTTTCTTATTATAAAGCCGACTTAAAATCTGTCTTTGTGACATTGTAAACGTCCTCACTCCACCTGCCCTCAAAGCACGACTTCGTCCAAGTCGAAATGATAAATTAAAATTAAAGAAGACAAAAAAAAAAAATAAAAACAACAACAAAAGGATCGCTGGCTTGTCGTTCTTCCTGGGGCCTTTCATTGATTTCTGGTGAGACAAACAGGTCAATAACATTCCGTTTGATTACCTTCATCTCCATTTTGTAAATCTACATCATCCGTGGTCACAAAAACAAGCCTCAGATTTATTATTTTTTTAAATAAAAATAATAGTAAAATAACAATGCCACTTTCATCGAAGAGAGACAAAAATGTATTTAATTCAAGGATTATTTCGTTGTTTTTTGTTTGGGTTTTTTTCTCCTCCTCCTCGACGTGTCGAAAGTGCTTTTCTTCTCGGTGCTGATAAGGAAAGGACGCGGTGGTCAGGGGGCGGGTTGTGGGGGGGTGTCACCACGGCACGTTAGGGGGCTAATGCCCGCCGACCTTTGGGAGATGGAAACGCAAAGTGACAGTGGAGGACACGGCCTGTATGAGCAGCTCAGCTCCAAGCAATGGCCTACATTTCAGCAGGCCTCAAAATGGGTAAAAACAAACAAACGAAAAACTGCAGTAAATGACCGGTTTCGAAGAAAAAATTGCACAGTCATACACATATTTTTCTCGAATGAAATGTCAGACAGAGGAGACAAAAAAAACAACAAAAACAAAAAAAAAACCCATCCTCCTGATATATGGCTCACAAGGTGGTAAAATCGTGACAGGAAGTGATTGATGGGCTCGAACCAGAACTTACCGCAAATCTTCATCCCCAGTTTCCGTGTGCATCCGTGCATCCACGCATACTCGTAGGCTAAAACAGAATGAACGTCTTTTGAGTTTTGTTTGGGTGTGCGTGTGTGTTGTGCAGGTCGTGCAGAGGCGGATGACGACGGAGCACACACTGAGCGAGCAAAGCGTGAAGCGACGGCTCTCTGACAGGTCATGTGGGTCATATTCTCCTTCCCTATTTTTTTTTTATTATTATTATGTTTGATCTTCAGAATTGTTTGGCCTTTTTTTTTGTTTTGTTTGCCTTCTAATTAAATCCTCTGCGCCGTTACCCCCTTTGTATTTCAGAGAGAGTAGTTTTAAAACATTTCCGAGTTGGTTCCAATCAATAGGAACCGAGGGGCCCATCCACGCCGGCTCGGAACCCAGCCAAGGGGCGGGCTGGAATTAACACCCGTGAAATGAGCCCAAGGACGAGAAATTAATTGAGTGCAACAAAGGATATGTGACTGGAAATGGGCGTGATTTGGGGCAAGCTGGAGATAGAAAGCTACACCTTGCATCTGATGCACTGTAAAAAATGAATTTAGCACATTAAATATGAACCAATAAAACTACTTATATTTTTTAAAAATCAAGAGTCACATAAAGGCAATGTTTCAAAATGTTTCAATTGTAACAACATTTGTCTTTGGTAACATCCTATCGAAACATTTAAATCAGAATTAAATATTGGTTCACGCCACTGTTATTTTCATTAGTCGTGTGTGGCGTCCAGCAAAGGATTGTGGATATATATCATGCAACAAAAATCAATGTAAACTTAATTAAAATTAAGAACTGACAAAAGACTTGTGTCACAACAAGAAGTCAAGTTAGCGGTTAGCGCTAACGCTAATGTGATATATGCTGACAAGTGAAGTTTCTTGCACCTACGATGTAATGGGATTTAATCAACAAAATTGGTAAAATAATTAAAAAAAAAATTTTTTTCCTGAATATTTTTTTTTGGATTAATTTATGCCCTGTAAAAATACATTTCTGAGTTAAATCTTAAACATTAAAATGATCAAATTCTAGCAAGCATTTTAACTTGTAAATACAGTATAACATTCAATAACTGTTATATTTTACTTTAGTAAAAGTTAAAGAAGTGTAAAATGTTTCTGTGGTCAAACATACATTTCACATTTAGCCTGTTTAGCAACTGTGCTAATGCTAAACCTGCTAGCAAGTGGTGCTTTTTAACCATGAGTCAACCGGAGCAGCACGGGTTAGCTGTGGTTACCATGGAAAGGTTTATAAGCCACCGTTGTGTTCTCTTTGTCGTGATCAGGAGCAGTGCTGATGCTAATGCTAAGCTTGCTAAGTAGCTCCTGTTGAGTTAGCACATCTCAAGAGTTAGTTGGGATATAACTCGCTCAAATCTTTTAACTGCTGGACCATCATTTCTCAGAAATATCGAGATGAATATTTCTGACAAAAAAAAAAATTATCTAAACAAGTTGTTACGTTGGCTTTGTAGCTTAAATGCTAACGTGTTTTTTTTCTGTACAGCATTGTCAATATTTCACAGCCTCTTAACCCAGAGGCTCTCATTAGCATGTCTTAGCTGTGCAGTACCATGCTAATCAAATTGTCATGTTTTGGTTTCTTTTCAACCAGAAGCACAAATGACTTGTTAGTTGAAATCTAGCTGCATATTTGTCAAATAAATACATCTTTAAAACAGTATGAAATAATTTCTTTATAAGCTGGAAAAAATAAAAACATAAGCTCTACTCATAGATATTGGCGCAAAAAATTTCCCCCCCAAAAAATTACAAAATCTTTTTACCCTACAAAATCTTTTATTTTGGAAATCCTAACCGCTTGTTTTGTGCACAGAACTCAAGCACTGCAGCCTGAAGGAAGCGACAAAAAGCACCCGATGAGGAACTAAACAAAACAAAGCAGAGTAACAAACAAAAAAGAAAAAAAAAAAGTGTTTTTACATGCTCAAGCGATCTCACGTACCACGACATAAAAAACACCCACGCACAGACACGAGGCGCCTGGCGTGAGATGGAACACAGCAAAGAGATAATGGCAACATCCAGCATCAGCAGCAGCAGCAGCAGACAAAACGAACATTTTAGTTTAGATTTTCTTTTTCTTGTTTTTTTTTTTTTTTGTTGTTTGTTTTGTTTTCCTCCAACGCGTCTTTGTGGGGGTACAGATTCGCCCTTGGGGATAAATGCGGGAGTTGCCACCCAAAGGCCATAAATATAGAACTGTTACTCCGGAATGTTTCGTTTAAGAAAAACAAAAGAAGAAAATGTCATATGTGCTGCTTCACTGACCCACCACCCACCCAACCCAGCGGTTCCTCGCTGCTGACTGCCTGAGTTGAGGAGGACAACACCCTGTTGTTATTATTATTATTATTATTATTATTATTATTATTATTATTATTATTATTATTATTATTATTATTATTATTATTATATTTTTGTTCCCTCCGCGTTGCGTTGCAGATGGAAGCTCAAACGTGTTCTAATAGAGCCCATTTTGTGCATGCGGCGCAGACTGAAGATATGACTAATTAACCCCCGGGTTAATGTATGGCCATCTCTGAAACACTGTATATATTTATATATATATATATATATATATATCAATTTTGGTTTTATCGTGGTATATTAAGAAGTCAGAACGAATAAGACTCCATCAAAAAAAAAAAAAAAAAAAAGAGAGAAAAGAATCAAACTGAAGCTGTGAATTATTGTGAATTATCATCATGTGTTTCCTATATGGGTGGCTGTCGCTCAGACTGGCTTTAATAGTGCGTTATTTCAGCCTTGTCTGCTGCCCGGCGCGCACTGCTGATCCGCCAGACAGCGACAGGCTGCTGTAATGGCTCTGTTTTTAACCGGGATGATTAACGACGGAGCCCGCACAGCAAATGGCCCGGGCCAGAGAGAGAGAGAGAGAGAGAGAGAGAGAGAGAGAGAGAGAGAGAGAGAGAGAGAGAGAGATGAGGGGAATTGGACTGGGTTCAAAAGTGCCTTTCAGCAAGGCACCATCGGCCTTTTCATTGAGCTGCTTTCTTATCTGAGGGCAACTCCTGAAAGAGGACACGGATCGGTGTGAGGACCTACTTCCAGACTGGGGTCTAAAATTCGCCGCGTTGGGTTCCTGCTCCTCCCCGGCGGCTCTGGGTTCGGACGTCGCCATCGCTATCTCCGTTATCTGGTGTCCAAAGCTGGGGGACGATTCACCTGCAAACAGAAACGGTGTGTGTGTGTGTGTGTGTGGGGGGGGGGGGAATGGTGAAACCTGATGAAAATAAATAAATACGAATAAATAAATATATATGTTTCCGAAGACCAACCCCGGGGTTGTGGGCATCGATCAAGACGCGCAGTTGGAAGGGAAATTGCGCACGACACGAACAGAACAGGTGCACGTCAAAATGCAGATGTTTGAGACGAGGCGATTCCCGCATGGATATTTTTAAAAGATTGAACAATTTGCAACAATGTCGAACATAATGCACATAATCAGAATGATTGACAGGGACAAACCAGACTCCTCCATCACTGCGTCTTTCAACGTCTTTGATCCCTCTTAAGTTCCCCACTTAGATATGATTAATTAGACCCCCCAGAAAAATACATTTCTAAATTAAAAATAAAATATTTGCGCTTTATTGTCGCGCATCCACAGCCCCCAGACGCACCAGTTGATATTTTTCCGAAGCAGCACAAGGACACGGAAAACATTTAGACTGATTTTTGCTCTTTTAAGAATCTATTTGATCTGCAAAACATCGCAGTCTGGAAAAAAAAATTTCATAAAGGTGTGAGGGAAAAAAAAAAAAACACGAATCGTTCTGTCATTCATCTAGGATTTCAAATATCAAAAGTAATTAAGTATTTTCATCTAAAACCGGCGTTATTATCATCATAATCATCATCATCATCATTATTAGTATTTATTTATGTTTCCATGACGCCAGCTCCGGGTTTGTGATGCCCAGGCCGTCACCTGTCCTCGGACGCCTGTCAATAAACGCGACGGAGACGGAAGGAAGGGCGGACGGATCTTACCGGCTCAGGTTATGGACTCCACGCACTAACTGAGCAACACGCGCGACAAGAAGCAGTCCATTGACGGAGGGAGCGCTCTGGATGAATCCAATCCTGCTGCGAGAGCACGCTGAGCCCCCCACTTCCCTGCCCCTCTCCAAACCCGCTCCTCTCTCAAGAATATCGTCTATTCGTTATTTATATCGGAGGCTGAGGCTGCCCATTGGTCCCTCCACGCAGGCAAGTGAGTCACGTCGCTGCCTCCCCGTGACGACTAATGAAGCCTGCCCGGAGTCCACTGACAAGAAACCAGACAAGACTCTGGAGAAAGAGAGAGAGAAGAGAGAGAGCGCGTGGGGTTGGGGGTGGAGGTTTGCTGGGGGCCAAAATGTGAAATTAAATGCAACAGTGATGTGTTGGTCCTTCAGGCACGTGCTGCGTCTCCAGGTGTGGGTTGGGTTGGGTGGAGTTATGATCCCCCAAAAACGCTTTCTGACTTGATTCCTCACCTTGAGGAGGCACATTTGTTTTGGGACTCTTCTTGGGTTTTAGTTCGGTCACAGTCGGGTTATTTTTGAAAAACCTGCTCATGTTTTTACAAACCAGCTGCAGACATGGACCACAGGCATTAAACCTCCGTTGGTTTAAACAGGTGCAGAGATTGACCAGTCAGTAACCGATGGCCACGCGTTGTCCTTTTTCGTAAGGAGGAGGATTTATGGTTCCGTCAATTGTATCATATTTGTAGCATGCTGATACAAACATGTATCAGCATGTTTGATGATGTTCTCCATCTGAATCGCTGAGTCAGTTTTTCACCAGAGGTAATCAGATG
The DNA here is from genome assembly GCA_922788865.1 of Poeciliopsis turneri. Classification (NCBI taxonomy): domain Eukaryota; kingdom Metazoa; phylum Chordata; class Actinopteri; order Cyprinodontiformes; family Poeciliidae; genus Poeciliopsis; species Poeciliopsis turneri. The sequence continues at coordinate 1,161,080 of CAKLNU010000650.1, read as the reverse complement.
CACACTTTGCAAAAGTTTCCCCCTTTGCTTTATGTGTCACATAATATTTTTTCGGCTTGTGAATGTGTGTGTGTGTGTGTGCGTGTGATTGGGTGTGTGGCTTCCAAGGAGCAACATGAACCGATTTCACTCGCCGACATGCACGTTTCAGACGGGACGTCTCGTAAAACCTCTCGAGATCCAGTGTGAGCTCAAGGTAAACAAACATGGCAGACTGGGAAGAGGCAACGGCGATCGTTTCCAACGTCCATCAGCGTTTCTGCTTGCAGTTGTTTGGTCCTCTGCGTATCTTTGATTCTTCTCCATGTCCTTGAGATTTGTGGAAAGGGGGAGATCGGGACGAAAGCCATCAAGAGTCTCGCCATGCGAACTGGCCATGAGGCTTGCAGAGATTCAGTTGTGACTTTGGGTGCTTGTGTTGCCTCCTGGATGAGTCATGGATACACTGTTAGGATGATTTTGATCGGCCGACCGCTCTTGGAAGGCTCTCCCCATTGTTCATTGTTTCATTTGTTCAAATCGGCTCTGATTTGGTTTGACTGGAGTCCTAAACCCTTAGCAGTGGCGTTACAACCCTTTACATCCTGATGAATCTCAATAACTTTGTTTCTCGGCTGTTCTTCCATTTCTTTAAATCAGAACACAGCGTGCTAGCTTTGGTGATCGCATCTGATTTGGATTTCTGTGTGAACCTTCTGACAGGACATCTTGTGCTATTTGTGTCGTTTTTACACAAATACGACCTTTGTGTAAAAATTAATCAAAGAAATCATGGTTGAAAGAAAGAGATAAAAAAAAATGTCCTTTAAAGGTCATTACTAGTGCTTGTAAATGGAGCAGCGTGTTATTCTAGAAGCATTGACTCTGGGGGACAGGTACACCTAGCAGACAGATTGCGGGATTTATCTGTCTGTGCTCTGATGCCATTGTGTTTACCTCCATCTTCTGACACAATCATTGTACCTTTTTGTGTTTTCACCAATGGAAAGAGGTTAAATAAGGCGTGTTTCAAAAAATCTCTCTTCAGCGTTGAGCAATGCAGTTCAGGTCGGATCCGTCTACGCATTTTAGATCTGGAACTCACTTGAGTTCAGGCTTGTTGAAGACACAAGCAATAAAAGCAGCGCTTGAAGCTTGATGAATGTAAATGCCTCTCGCTGCCCCCCTAACAGACTGAAGAGAGATGCCCTGGGTGGTGAGTCATGTCGCCCATCTCTATACCGCCATCGAGTGCATCAGCAAAGAGAGCAAGATGAGTGTCTAGTTTGCCTGAAGACAAAATCTTTCCACGCAGAAATCATCTGTTGGAGCAACATCTTTTACATTCACCTCAGCCTGTGTCATAATGTTTAAGCTCCACCCTGATTTATCAAAGTGGCACACAGACAAAAACCTTCAGATAACAAAGCAAACCCCCCCCAGCAGGTTCAATGTCTGTTTATTGGTGTTCTCATCTCTCTGTTCTGCTCACTATTGATATTCTGCACATTTTGTTTTTCTAACAGGACCTTTCCAGAAACTCTTTTCATTTCTTTTTTCTTTGAACCAATCCAGCAGCATCATTACATGATTAAAAACAGGTTTGAACTTGTTTGCCTGCTTTCCATGCAGTGGCTGTGTGAGTTTCACCTAAAACTTGAGCGTGGCAGATAAAAATTCCCTTTGTGCGATGTCTTGTCGCGCTGAGAAATTTGATGCCGCCGATTCTCCTGTCACTCGTCATCAAACCACAGCCGACACAAAGGGCCAAACGAGGTGAAAGCTTGTTTGACCAGCTGCCGTCAGACCTTGGCAACTCCAAACATCGGGTTGGCCGCTCGTCTCCAACGGTTTCTGTCCACGGAGAAACCGTAGAGGATCGATTTCAACTTTTAGCCTGACTTTAAAATTTGAATACAAACTATTTATATTATGAAATTGATGCAACTCAAACTTTTTGCACTTCAGCAGGGTTTGTGTTAAATGCTCTCATTTTAATGAAGTGCGTTCATTTTTCCTGATATTTGTTCTTGAAACTGCTGAAATCCAACACATTCCTTTCTGGGGCAGCCTGAGACATTTATCACGTGAACCTCTTCAGTGGGCGTTGCATTACACTCGCACAGTGACATTTCTTAACATTTTGTCTGCAGGCAAACTAGAGGCTCATTTCCAGGTTTAGTTTGCAGGAACGGTCTTGTTTGGTCTTTTCACAGGGATGGACACAGAGAAAGCCTGAGGCAGAGCAGATAGATCCCGTTTTACAGAGGGGATGAAAGCGGACCGACGGTATTCACGGCGGGGGCCGTGGACCCCAACCACAAGAGGCTAAAATCCTCAAATACTTGAGCACCCCCTCTAAAACACTTATAAGAGCCTATTTTAATAATTCAAGCACTAAATATACCTTGATATGTATCAGTAAGCACAGTCGCAACTGTCTTAGCACTGCAGCAGAAGCTAGCATCTTCCTTACCTCCGCTATTGACAGTACGGAAAAACAAGCCATTGACTGGCTGTGTGCCAATGCCAGCCAATAGCTGGTCAAATATCACTGTATTAGTAACTTTCGTATATGAGAATACTTAAACATTATTATTTAAATGGATATAAAAATGTACCTATTGATATTAATAAAGTTAGGTTTGCTTGAGTCACGCTGACTAATAAAGCATTGCAAATGTTGACAAACAAAACGTTCAGCTTTTCCATTAGTGCTCCATCTTTGTCAAACCCTTGTCGCGTGGAATGTGTGTGTGTGTGGTGTTTTTGTGTTTGATTATAATTGTGTGTAGACCCTGACGAACACCAGATCATTTACGAACATTTGGAACGATCGGTGAGTTCAAGTGTTTGAGTTCTGGATTTGTTTGCTTTTTGTTCCAGTTTATTTGTGGCCTTCGGTTTATTTTGTTAGATTTGGTAAGTATTTTTTGTCACTATTTATGTTCTCTCCCTTCGAGTTTCATCGTTGTTTTTGCCATAGTTACTCTACCTTTCTCCCCTCCCGGCTGCTATTTCTTTCCCTACTTGGTTCTTTTCTTCCTCTCTACTCCATCCTCTGTGTATCTACCTCTCGGTTAGACTTTGGTTAGACTCATAACCAAAAGACTTTAAAAAAGGTGCACTTCATTTAGCTACAACAACATTGTATGTGACGTCATTTACCTCAACTTCGTAACCTTACACATGTTTTCCAAGCCCACCTCTCTTTACTCCAACTTGCTAAATCGCAAATTGGAAAGAAAATGCTGCACAGATAAGCCACTCAAAGCATGAAGGGCAATGTTTGTAACACTTTAAGCTTCAGTGTCCAGCGGTTTCCCAGCTTCCCTCAAGTAACTGTTCCTGTCCACCCTCGGTGGCAGCCATAATTCATCCAATAAGTAGCTGTAACTGCTACATTAGCCGCGCACACTCTGAAATGACTCGCTTCAGTCTCAAATCAGCATGCAGCGAGACAGAGAGAGAGAGAGAGAGCGAGCGAGGGAGAGAGTTTGTGGAATAAGTTGTTGTGTGGCTGCAATAGGTTCAGGTCTTCTTGGCACTCGGCTGTATTATTTCATGCCTGTCTTGGGATCTCGAGAAGACGCCGACTGTTAGATTGGCGGGCTTAAAGAGTGAGCCATCTCTTAGATGCTAATTTAGCTCGTGATTGACAGGATTGTTTACTTATCCCTCAGAGTTTGAAGCAGAGTTAAGGCAAGCGTTGAGGTTGGCTGAATGTGTTTGTCTTTACCTAGTCTCTCGTCCAAAACCCGCAGAAACTCGCACCAATTAGGCGGTGCGGTGAAGTTTCTCGGACGGCGAACCCTCGAGCTCTCCAACTCGCAACTGGAGAGTTGGAGATGATAAAGTCATCCACGACGCATGCATTACTTTATTTATTTGTACGTGGACTTTTGTGATTGTAGAGGTGGGGAAGTAAAAAAAAAAAAGAAGTCAGTATGGCCTGTTAAAAAGTTTCTCTTGTTGTTGCAGTTCTAAAGAGTTTTGAATTCACTGCATTTGTTTTAAATGCATTTGTTTTTCAACACAACTTACTTAAATGGGAGATGATCTTCTGATATTCACCAGTGTTGTATAAAGTACTGAAATCTCGGAGTCAAGTAAAAGTATAGGTACCGCTCCAAAATATGACTTTGGTAAAAGTAAAAGTCACTGACTGAAATGTTACTTGAGTTAAAGTATTAAAGTATCTGAAACGTCTTGTACTTAAGTATAGAAAGTACTGTAAAAATGAATGTACTCAAGTAATGTAGTGAAAAGTACAAGTAAAAAGTAAAACAAAGCAAACGCAGTTTGAATGACATTTTTTATATTTTGGTAAACTTGTAAAATACACTTAAAATAATGTACACAACCCAGTGCAGGCAAAATGAAACATGCTAATATATAAACCTGCAGCATCATTTAGTTAAGAAAATTAGGTGCTTTACCTAAACCATAAGGTTTAAATAATTAATAAGAGAAAAAAATAAATAAACTTGTTATCCAAAAAACACAATAATCCATGAAACAGCCAACACTCAGTACGTTCTGATGACGTCACCACATCGCGCAACTCTCTCTCGGTGCGTCACGATCCGGAAACAATAAAGCTAATTGAAAATAAAGCCGGGAAAATGTTTGAAAATGACAGATAAGGATTAATGTGAACTGAAGCGGGAACACCGCGTGTGACCCACGATGAACCGCGCCAGTTTAAACTGCAACAAAACGTAAGTTAGCGATTGTGTATGTTTGTGTGTGTTGGCGTGTGTTTGCGTGAGGTAACTCGTGACGCTCCTCCGTCACAGTAACGAGTAACGAAACCACACATTGAAAATGTATCGGAGTAAAAGTATGCAATTAAGTTCGGAAATGTAGTGAAGTAAAAGTGAAAGTTATCAAAAAATTTTCTTACTCGAGGAAAGTATGAAGTATTCCAAAATATACTTAAGTAAAGTAGTGAAGTATTTTTACTTTGTTACTATACAACACTGATATTCACTCTATGTTATGATGCAATTCCCTCATCAAAAACACACCTGGATTGTTTCTTTGATTATTTCACGCATGTTCGAGAAATCCTTTTGTTGCCCGTGTCGGCCATTTAGCTGGGAGGACCTAGCCCCGCCTTCAAGGGTGAAGCTCCTCCTCCTGGCTGCCGACTACAAGCTCCTGATTCACAGAGTGGCTCTCGGCTCCTTCACACTGGCCAGCAGCAATTAGCAAAAACCTGCTGGAACTGCACATCAGGTGCATTGCAAGCCACTTCTCAGCGCAATGCTGGTTATAACGTCGCTAGAGGGTGAATAGAAGAGTTACGATGACTTCCTGAAGGCAGAGTTTCAGAAAGAGCAGGAGCTTCTTAAAGAGACAGAGGCCCATGTTCAAAGCATTGAATTATGAAGTATGGTTTCTTTTAATTTCTATTACTTGATCATGCTATAAAATGGTATTGGGAAAATACAAGATACTGCTCCTTTAAATAACTTAATTTTGTCATCTACTCATCATCAAGCCCACTGGAACAATGGTACTCTCTATTGTTTTGGTTCATTTCATAAAACTAAATTACTTGCTTAGATCAACCAGTAATTTGACCTTTACAGTTGGGATGGAGAAAACAGATTATTGTGCTGAAAACTCTATTTGATCTTTTCACAATATGACTTTGTACAGATTATTGTGCTGAAAACTCTCTCTCATCATCAATATGACTTTTTTTTTTATTTTTATTTTTTTTACGCCTCTTAAAAGTTTTGGACTTAAAGCAAAATTGTGTTCACTTGGCAAGAAAGTGAGTTTAATTATTAGTTTCCACAGGCTGGTGTAAAACTTTGTGCTTGTGCTGACAATGCTGAGAAAAGAACCCACATTAGCTTGTAAATCTTACAAGCTAACTCGCACATATTTTCTGCAAAACATTGACTTCTTCCCACACACAAACAAAATTTGTGCATGCAATCTTTGCTTGTATACGTTTACACACAGAGGTTGTTTATCGGTTAAGGTGAATGTATTTTGTTGACAGTAAGACCACAACTGAAAGGGTTTTTGATACCTGTTTGATGTGCCTTCGTAGCCATAATGTAAGCCCCAAAATGTTCAGAAACCAGGTCTGAACAGTCGGACTGAAACAGAATTGAGAGAAATGCAGTTCCAGATCACTGATCAATGTCCAAGGGACATTCCAGGCTTCAGCACAGAAACAGTGTTTCACCAGACTTAAAATGGCAATAAGTAAGCAAATAAGCAAAAGTTTGATTTGGTCATTTTGGTGATCATTAGGAAACATGCTGTTGACATACTTTTAAAAGCTGAAAGGGTTTTACTGATTGGATCAAGGATAAGTTTGTTTTTGCAGAAGACATCTCCTTGGGATCGGAGATGTCGAGACGTAAGTGGTTGCAGTCAATCCGACCCACTATAGTGTCATCTGTGAATTTAAACATCTGCTGTATTTGCCAACAAACTCAATCATTTGTATAAAAGGAAAACTGGGCATCGGTCTAGACTCTACGCCACAGGTTCTGGTCAAAAATCCAGTTGCACATTGACTTCTTCCCACACACAAACAAAATTTGTGCATGCAATCTTTGCTTGTATAGTTTGACGATGTAATGAAGACAAAGTGAAACCGTGCCCTAAACTCACGTTTTTCCTGTGCCGTAAATGAAAGGGATCGAGTGACGTGGTCGACAGATAGTTGGCAACCTCTCGCTTGAAAACTTTTGTGATGACAGAGCTGTAACTTTCTGTTAGCTGTTACAACATCAAAGTTCAGAAAATGGAGGCGCAGAATATGCTGATAGGTCTCTGTCGCCTGCTTTGGTTCGCCGAAAACACCGAATTGTTCATTCTCAGCACACCTGAAATTTGGTTTCATTTTCGTATTGTAGTTTCTCAACTCTACCTCAAACAAGAAGTGAAGTTGTGATTCCTTTTTTTGTGCATTTTTTGTATTAAAGTATTTAGTGGACAACTATAACTTTTGTCCAAATTCTGTATAAGCTTTGAACAAGATAATTCAAAGAAAATCCGACAAAAACACCTAAAGCGTGTGACGATATATCAAAGTTAAATAAAAAGGGTTGGTATCGGCGATACTCTCTATTTGCTCGGTATTATTGGTTGTGCCGTATCGCGCACCTCTACTCAACAGACTGAACTGTGGTTCATTTTAAAAGGTAGGTATAATAAAAACATAACAGAAATGTGAGAAAAAATTAAATAAACAAAACAAGAAAAAAAAAAAAAACCCGTCTCCTTGTTTTAAGCGACAGAAGACCTCATCGAAATTCACCCAGACACGCCGCCACCGCTTCATCATCAGGCAGACGCAGCCACACCTGCCGTGGAGGGTTGATGGGAAATTATACCCCGACCCAGACCACATGATAACAGAATCATTTCACACTCCACCGGTCCTCCGCACACGGCTCTCTGCGAGTGCCGGCGCGTGCACCGTGAGCCTGGAGAGACCGCGCTCCTCACAAAATTTCCATTTGTATGATATGAGCCCTGGGGCCGCGCTGCCAGAGAGCGACAGCAGAAAGACACGCCACGTCCCCTTTGGTACTTCGACGGCGTAAAAGCCGTGTAGGAGCACCCGCTGAACATACCTTCCCTGCTTTAGTTTCACTATGAAAAACACTTCCTGTGCTGCGCATGTGAGTACAATGCATTCGGGGCCCATGTTTTTGGGAAGCATCTGCGCAGGTCCGTCGCTGTGACGCGGATCCACAACCTCACGCCTCACAACCTCCGGCAGGAGAGAGGCTAATAATAAATGCAAATTACAATCAGAGGAGCGCGCCGGGGCTGAAGAGGATAATTGCTCCATTATGGTGCTGCATGCAGGTGGAAGTGCACATCTTGTACAAAAAAGACAGAGACAGAGACAGAGAGAGAGAGAGAAAAATGGGGGGTTAAAGTCCCAAAAGGTGACGTCACAATCAGACCACATGACGGATGGATAACTGAGACTAAACATTGATTCACTTGTTGGAAATATTTCTTTTTTCCAGGAGGGAGGGACATGCAAGGCCAGTCACTGGTGACATAACCATGACTCACGAATTAGGACAAAGGAAGACCCAGATGCCTGACCGCTGCTGATTGTGACCTGGTGCACAAAGAACACCGAAACCAATATGTGTTTACACCAAGTATACTTTGTGTAATGCTTGACAATGCGACGTATAATGCATTCTTTTTTTTTTCTTCCAGGAAATGATTAGTGTGACCTGGCGTGGATGTCAGGTGCAGCAGCTCACAGCATCGTGAAGCATGTCATGCAAAAACAAAAACGAGTCAGAGTTGGCAACTAGTTACAATTTACTTGATTAACCTTTTGGAAAATATGCACTTTTAGGAGCATTTTTACTTCGCCGTACTTTTAACTTTCACTTGAGTGATGTCACGAACTGTGGCTACTCTTACTAGCGTGGATCCACCGGTTTGCAACGCCATCTTTGAAAGTTTTGAGTTTGCGGGGATCCGTGTTCGTAGATGTCTGGTTAATTTATTTTCAATAAAAGCCTGATTCCCCTATCTGATGCCGTTTTATTCTTACACAATATTTATAACAAATTTAAAAAAATAAATTTAAACGTAGGATATTGTAATAAAAGGATTAGTGCACACATAAGCGGGTAGGATATTCACATGAAGGAATTGGTATTTCTGTGGTTTCGCCATCCATATAAATTGTTGAAATGCTGAGCTAAGCATTAGCTTACAACTCCTAAGCTTCCACTTCAGTCCCGTCACTCAAATGATATTATCAAATTTATTTAACACTGACACAACCCGCTATAGTTTGTAAACATGACGGTAGCAGTTTTGGATGCGTAGCGCCGACAGACAGTGCTGCGATAGGAAAATCTGACGAGGCAGCACCGATAGTCAGAATACCAGTCCTGCCTTTCACACAGGAGTTTTTCTGTAAATCTAGGACAGAATTCCTCCTCTGCGTCTCCTCTGAACTACGGGGTTCCCCAGGGGTCGATATTAGCACCTGTTCTTTTTGCCGTGTACCTGCTGCCTCTGGGTTGGATTTTTAAAAAGCACAAAGTCTCTTTTCAATGCTTTGCAGACGACATTAAACTCTATCCACCTATATCTACAAACGACAGCCGATCTGTTGTACAGATGCTACAGCATTGTTTTCAGGATGTAAAGTCATGGTTGAGAACAGATTTTCTGAACCTAAAAGAGGGAAAGAAAAAAAAACAAAAAAAAAACAAGATCTCAGTGTTTGGTCAATGCAATGTTGTCTTTCACTCTCCGGTTTTCCACTCTCCCGTTTCTGACGTCGGGGTCGGCGGCCCGGAACGACACATCCGTTTATGGCCCCCGTAAATCACTCCCTTGTTTGTGTCGCTGTTATGCGAGCCAAAGGCTTTTAACAACTGATATTTATATTATTGCAGATGCTTTAGTTGTAATAAGAAATCTATTTGTGAGGACGACTCCAGCCTCTGGGTGTTTCACAGTGAGTCTGTCATCATTATCCCAGGACTTCCTGAATGCCGCTTTGACTCGCTGTTTCCATTCCCCCACCGCCCCAAATCGGCGATGGAGTCGGCCCATCTGTCTCTCCTTCGGCCCCCATTCATCATCCCTCACTCATCATCTCCGTGTTTCTTCATTTTCTCGCCTCTTTCAATCTTTGTCTCTCTTTCACTCATCGCCCGTCTCTCTTGGAAGCTGCTTTCCCTCCTTTTCCTTCCGCTCTCCATTAATCTGCCTCACTCTCAGCCTTCCTCTGGCTTTACTTTCGGCCCCTCATCTCCAGCCGGTTGCCCCGCCTCCTCCCAACCCCCTCACCCCACTCCTCCTCCAAAGCAGAAGATGTTTCAGTGGATGAGCCCATCATGATTGCAGTCAGCCAGCTCTCAGCTTTGCAGAGCAGAAAATAGATTTTAAAAAAAATATGACCGTTATGTGACATACGGGACTTTTCGTTTACGTTTACGACTTTTCTCTCGCTCCGGGCGGTCCGTCTGATCTGAGGAGACGTCTCCAATTAAAACAGGATCTTGTTAAAATGCAGCTTTTCACGAGACGCTCTGCAGCGGAACCTGTAGCAGCTTTAAAAATGACGACATGCAAAGGCCGTTAACCTCGAAGAACGAGCGTGGTCACGGTGTCCGATAGGGCCAACGCCTCATTGAGCGCAGGCCCAATGTTAGCGCGACATAAATGTGTGCTTCACGAAGCGTCGCTGCAGCGAACCCAACCTTACCGGCTCTGCACTTTGAAAAGTGCGGAACTGAAAACGTACATAGATGCACACACGCATTCAAGTCTGTGTAAACACCGACTCGTTTTACGGAACAGGCTTAATTATCCCTGCAGGGTTTTTTTTATTTTTTTAATCAAAAAACTATTTCAATTCAAACCCAGGACCTCGTTGCTACAAGGCAACAGCAATACCAGCACTTTGTTGAAATTCTCGGGCAGAGGACACGGGAACCTGGCTGAATTCAACACAAAGATAAAACTGTTCTGTCTAAGTAGGTTTTGAAAACATCCTCGTCTGCCATATTGTCAGTGCCTCATGGTTGACTGTGCGCAATCGGTGCGCTGACGGTGGAAATGTGTTCGCCTGAAGTGCTCAATGCTCCCTCGTGCACTGACTGCATCGTGAAACATTTGAGCAGCTGAAAAAAATGCAGGCTAGACACAGCTTGATCTCGCCGTCCGTCATGAATTGACTTGCAGGAAGGACAAGATTGATGGCTCACCGGGAAAAGGAACCGTTTGTCAAAGTGGAAAAAAACCAAAAGCGTTTTTTTTTTTTTATTTTTTTTTTTTAACTTTTTTTAATTGTAGGTTGCAGCAGAGCACTTTCATTGTCCTCAGGGGCAGAACTGTCAATTACGTGACATTTCAAGAATGTTTTTGTTCATGTCCTGTCTTATCCTACTTGTGTTTTTGTTTCTGTTGTCTCATCAGTGTGAAAGACGTGCAACCCGAATTAACTCTTCGTACCTGGAGCCACTATCTTGTCATGGAAACTTTCCTTAAGTAGGAACGAAATAAAAATACATCCAAACTAATTAGACGGGTAATAAATCATCTGACAGTTTTGATTGTGTCTCTGTTGTGTTCGTAATCTGAATGGTTTAAAGGGCTGTTTTCATGTTCACTTTTTGTTTATATTATAGGTTTGTGGTGCCTTTCTATCCTAAAGAAAAAGATATGAGACTTCAGATATTTCACAAAGACACATTAAGATTCATGGAAAACCTTGCAAAACTTTATATTAAAGCAGAACGTACGGCAGCCACCGTAAGAAAAGCTTAAAGTGTTCAATTATGCCACATGAACTGATCAGTACAGGATAGCAGAGGGAATGCAAAAGAAAAAAACTTCCCCATGTCCCCTGGAGGGCTCCATATTTCATGACAATCTGAACAGCAGAGGTCAAATTCTTTTTGAATGCGACCCAGACCGCTTGTGTATCTGATATGCAGCACTGACTGCATCGGATACGTATGCAGTCAGTATATACTGATTTTTTCAGTATATACTGACTGGATACGTATCCGATGCGTATCGGATACGCATATGTATCGGATACGTATCCAATATCTATTGGATACGTATCCGATACGTATGCGATATGTACCAGATAAAAAATCGGATTTGACAAAATATCGGATTTGGGTCATTTCGGTATGCAGTGTGAACGCAGCCTATTAACCGCACAGGACTCAGATTTTAGGCATTTCGAAGCTGGATCAACAGAAGCAAACATTCAGTCTAGTATCTTGTGAACCGCTATAATGTGTTGCTGTAACGTGCCATGCAAAATAAACTTGACTAGACTTTGCAAATTCTCTCCCTGCCGCCGCCGCCGCCGCCCGACCCCCTCGGCGGCTCCAAACCGAGGCCGGGTGACCGACGGGCCAACCTTCAAGCGTCACGAAGGAGAGAGGCAGCCCCGCGCCAAGGAAGCGGGAGAGATTATAAAGATTTATCCCCCGCCGGTGCTCCGGTGGCATCGGTACGATTATGATGCCATAACACAAGGGGCCATAAAGACAATACTGTCAGCTAAATGAAGAGCGGAGCGCTGAAAGGTGTTCACCGTGGCGTAATCAATCACCGCTGTCAGCCGCGCGGCCCTCCGTCAAAGAGAGCCGTCACTGTCAGACGCTCCTTACGTTTCTGGGTGTTTTTTTTGTGTGTGTGACTGGGAATCTGGGTCATTTCCTTTCCTTTCTCAGGTGGCCACGAGTCTCCCACTTACATTACCTTGTGTCCACCCTGATAAGAGGTGAGTACACACACACACACACACACACACACACGCACACACACACACACACGCATATACACACACACACACAGGTCCCCTCTCTAATATTTCACATGGAGGAAGAAAGGGATTCATGAATCATCCTGATAGAAGCAGAACGGAGAGAGACATCCCTCCGTTATCTCCACTCACACACACACACACACACCCGCATGCACACTGCAGTAGATTTATGGTACAAGGCTTTAATGGCGCCCTCACACACCTTTTTCTCTCTGTGCGCCTCTCCCTCGTGTCACATAGTCACACAAACACACACCGATCAGTCATTAACCTCCTCCCTCCACCTTTCTCTCCTCCTGCTCTCCTCCATCTTTTCCCCTCTATCTGCCGTCCATCTCAGCTCCTCCCTGGAAGGAGTTGTCATTTCTCTCCCCGTTCTCCCGTCTCCTCCACTCTTTCCCTCAACCCAAGACAGCTCATAACTTCTTTCTCTTTTATTTATTAATTTTTTTTGTGGTTCACTGGTGGCTTTAATTGAAAGCGGAGTAAAAATGAAGATGTCAAAGTCTCCCCCGCTCAGCTGGGGGAGCTAAACGTTTCCGATACATCATTTTTAAGAATGGAGACGAGCCCAGGTGGCGTTGGGCGAAGACGTCTCACTCGTGCTGCGTGCGCGTCTGTTTTTAACAGGTAACTGCTGCAGATATACAGCTCGCCGTCAGCCATCGAACAGGCCATAATAGGAGGGGTGTTTAAACCTTAAACACAGACCATTTACCCCCGTGATTTATAGAAAAAGGGCGGCTGCCAAACAAGGCAAGGTTGATCCCCTGTTTAGCCACTGTGAAAGGCCTTGTTCGTATTATTCTCTCTACTGGGTATACATGCGGCCCTGTGCTGTCGACTCTCAAACTTAAACTCATCTCTATACATACCTTGAAAAAGTGTTCACACTCCTTTAACTTTTTTTTTGTGCTTTTTATGCATTTTGCTAGGATTCAACACAATTTTGTGCAGAACTCTGAAGGGGAAGTAGACATGGCTTTCCTTTTATTCATCAAATAAAGTTGCATTCATCTCCATTTCTTTTGAAACAGGGGCGGTATTATGTATTTTTCAGCTATATTTTGCCATTTCAAGGAGATATGTCACTTTCAGTTTTTATAAAAGTGCTGTACATATCAAATGTGACTTGGCAGCTTGAAATTGGGCCTCTGTCGCTTTAAGAAGCTCCTGCTCCGTCTGAAACTCGGCCTTCTGGAAGTCGTCACAGCGACATTCCTCTGTTAAGTCATTTACAACGTTTTCACCAGCGTTTCACGGAGAAGCGGTTCGTACGAGGAACTCCATCTCGCAGTTCAGACGCGCAGTTCCACCATAGGTTTGCTAATTGCCGCTGCCGCTAGTCTGAAGGAGCTGACAATCTAGCTAGCTAGTGGGGAAATCATGGGTTCAGCTCAGACAAGGAGGTCAGTGAAAAAGCCAGCGCTTGCTGAGAGAAAAAAAGTTTCCACGAACAAAATGGCTGCCACAGGAGATTAAAGGATAAACCAGGCATTCATAAAAGAATCAAAGCAACACTCCAGGTGTGTTTTGGATGAGGGAATAACTAAATAACTGTCTGCATCTTGGGCTGGGTCCTACGTTCCCATTAGCCTTGTTTCTGTTTTTACTTTACGCCTTATGTCCCGTTACTTCCCTGTTGCTCTTGGTTTCAGTGATTTATTTTATTCTCCTCTGGCTCCCCGTGTTCCCCGTGATTTTTCTATTTTTTTTTGCTATCCAGTTTTTTATTAAAGTTTCAAAACCACGCTGCATTTGGGTCCTCTTCACGACAATGACAGAATGTGACTCTCAAACATAAAACTGCCCTTTTAAAGAAACTCCTGTGTAGCCAACAGTCACTTCACCTACATCTTTGACTTACTTCTTAATGTGCTCCATAAAAAAAAATGATTAAGCTCAACAGCAGCAGCCCAGGAACCTGTTTGGTTCTCTTTGAGCCAGCATTTAACATACAGGCTCAGATTAATCCACTACCTGCCACGCACCAAGCAGTAAACACACACACACACACACGCAATCACACACATGCTCAGAGGTTGTGTGTACCGGAGCGTTTAGCTGTTAAAGAGACTGATGCCCTATGGAGTCAGGGGAAACCGGGCTGTCGACACGGAGGACTAAATGTTGTTCTTACATCACCGTTGATATTTGCTTCTCTCTCCCTTACTGGCTCGGATAACGTGTTGCATGAAAACAACAAAAGGAAACATATCAAACATTTTCCAAACATTTTCCGAGTTTCAGACGAGTTTCAGACGGAGCAGGAGCTTCTTAAAGGATGTTTACATCCTTTAATGTAAAAAAAAAAAAGAAAGTTGTTTTCACGAAGCTGTACTTCTCTGTGGCATCTCTTGGGACCTTGGTTCAGAAAGTCACTGCATGTTCTGTGATTTTTAAGGTTCGACTAAACTAAGCTAAAATCGTGCTGTGTCAAAGTGGAAAACTGAAATTTTTTCAGTCCGTTTTGGCCGTGTAAACGCGTCGACATTTTTAGCCCTCGTCATGTTTCTCGTTTGACGATTTCGGGGCGTCCTTATGAAGGCGTTACGGGCCAAAACCGCAGTGGCTTCCTCTGAAGCGAAAGCCGCACTGCTCAAAATAGAAATGGGAATCATCATCTTCAGCAGCAGATCACTTTAGCTGCGCTCTACATGCATTATAAGGAGCTCAAAACAAAACGGAAACAACATCCAAAAGCACACCAAGTCTTCTCTATGAGATCCTAAGCTAAATACATAAATGGATTTAAGTCAAATAGTAACATTTTACTTTATAATCTTATGCAATTTTTCGCCGCTTAGCCATTTATTGACGTGTGAAGCAGAATGTTATTATTTTAAAATATAAATCACATTCAGTCAGTCTCTCTTTAATATTATGTAATGTAATACAATGTACAGTCTAATGCCATCTGTTTCAGCACGACACAAAGCAGTGACGATAACATAAAGGGAAGAAAACAATAAGATGAGACATGTTGCAAATTTCATCAACTTAAATTCTAAAAATGTGGATTAATAGTGGCACTAATACAAACAAGTGCTGTGCAGTTGAATTACATGTCCATTTTACAGATATATCACAAGCACTTATTTTGCTTTACGCTGTTGTTTGTACTGAACAAAACAATGGCGGTTCTCAACCGTCCCTGTTTGCTTCTTCTTCGTCTTTCAGTTGATGTTAATCTGCAACCCGGCTTTGACATCCCAACACAGAGAAGCAATATTCGTCTTTTATGTATTTTATTCTTCTTTTAGTTTTGCCTAGTGTTGTACTTTGATATCTGGCATTACAGACACTCACTTTGTTCTCTGGAATAGTTTTGTTGTTGTTGTTGTTTTTTTAGCCAGAAACGTCACTCATCAACCCGTCCTCCTTCTAGTTTTCACTTGAATCTCTCTTTTCGCATGCGGGACAGGTACGCACTCTCACACACTCTCACACACTCTCACACAATCTCACACAATCTCACACAATTTCTCTCACACACACACACACACACACACACACACACACACACACACACACACACACATTTATAGTTTTGCACACCCACATCAACACACACCCTCGCGCCCTTCCAGAACAGCCCTATAATTTGCCAGATGCGGTGAATCACTGGTTACTATGGCAACTAGGAGGGAAAGACAATTTCGTTTTTTTTTTTTTCTTCTTCTACTCTCAATTTTGGCAAACGGCGGGGTCTGCACACTGACACACATGCGGGCCGTGTCACGTGGTCGCGGCTCCGAACGGAGGAATAAATCCGAACAGCAGCCAATGAATGTTGACCTTCGATAAGGGCGGCCGCGCCGATTGGCCACGAGCCGCCATCCTATAATTAAATGACAGGTGTTAATTTTCCAATGCAGCAGGACTGTTGTGACTTTGCTGAATGGAAACACACACACACACACACACACACCCCCACACACACACACACACACACACACACACACACAAAACCATCCACATCATCATCATCATCATCATGCAAGTCGTCACAAGTATGGACGAGGAAAGCAAATTCAGAAGCGAGCTGGTTCCAACACAAAAAAATGAAATAGCTGAATTGATGTTAATGTCCTCTGACAGGCTCAGTGAGTCACTATGGACTAATACAACACACACACACACACACGCACACACACACACGCACACGCGCGGCGTCGCTCAAATGGGATGACGGATGCAAATTCCTTTTGATTATCCAGGAGTTAATGGATTTCCCAAAATGCCACTCTAAGATGCTTCACGTTGTAATTACTCTTGCGCCATTTAAAAGGCGCAACCTTTAAAAACCAAAATGAAAGTTGCTGCCTCTCAAAGAAAGAAAGAAAGAAAAAAAACCCCAGTCATCACCTTCACCAAAATAATAATAATAATAAAAAAAACGCATGAGCCGGGCCAATCAGAGGCAAAGGATTATCCCCGTGCACACACAGGGCTCAAACACACACACACTCACGCACACGCACACACACACACACACACACACTCACACACACACACACACACACACGCGCGAGGCTGCATATGGTCGGAGCTGATAAGAGGAATTTTCCTCCCCACAGGGAAATCAAGAGAAGGAAAAAAAAAAAAGCAGTGGGACACGACAAAAGGAGATGAGGAGAAAAGGGGCTGGTAGGATGGGTGGGGGTGGAGTTGGAGACACTGGGTGGGTGACAACTGAAAGTTAAAGCGTCTACGTCAGTGGGGCCCCCACAGTCAGTAACAGTGGAGCAGGTTGAAGAAAATGGCAGCTGATGGACGGACAGAATGTTGAGACGGTACCACATAGTGAAACACGTCTGTCACAAAAGTGGATCTTTGTCTTGGAAAAACATGGAGGAACTCGACACTGATGAAACATCAAATAATTAGACTTCCTGTGTTGAGCTCCAGTAATCGACCTCTGTATTTTAAGAGCCTCTCGGTTTAATCGCTGCTTTGTCAGATCCCTGCTTCCTGCATGTTCTTCATAGGTTTCCTTCTCGTTGCTTATCATTTTTAGTCCCTGGTATCCCCCCGGGTTGCTGGTTTTGTTCCTCTTTGCGAGTCGGCAGAGCAAAATCCTCCATAAACAAAGTTCAAATTAAACATTTTAAATATTTGTTTTGGATTTGGAATAGCAGCTTTTTGCTAAACATTGTTTTACTCAGAAATGCTTTGGGAATCCTAGAGAAAATGAAATGTATGCCAATGGCTGAGCCAACTTTGTTAATTAAATACCATGAGTATATTTTATCAGTGCAAGTCTTAAGATCTACAGCGTTTATTTATTGGCTATACAACTTATAAAATGATATAATCCTCGTTGTTCTCCACTGGACTCTTATAGGCGGTGAATGAAAGTAATGGTTGACTGAGTCTTAAGTTTGATGAAGTTAGGATTTGTCATAAAAAAAAAAAAAGCATTTGTAAAATCATATGTAAAATTTATTTAAAAAATTGTTTTGTTACATATTTGTTAAAACTTTCAACACGTCGTGACAGTAAATTATGAGACAGATAATCTGTGAAAAGATCAATCTCCTCCACCTCCTGCCTGAACTGCCACCTGAACAAACGTACCACTTCCGACCAATCAGAGCCAGGGGGAGGGGCTTACAGCTGTCAATCATCTCATGTACTCACCGCTGATTGTATTAAGGGCAGGGAAACAACCTACAGTTACAGAAAAACCGTTTATCCGCCGTCGTTGGTGGTTATGCTAAGTAGCCTGAGCCTCCACAACAGGCTATGCTAACTGTAGCACAGCAGAGAGTAAGGAGGGCAAGGAAGAAAGTGGACAAGGTGGCTGACAGGGCTAAGACCCGCCTCCTGGCTCTGATTGGTTCATTCTGGTTAGCACTGGGAAAAGGCAGAGGAGCTCCATTTTTTTCACAGATTATTTGTCTCCCCATGTTGTCATGACATAGTTACAGTTCCAACAAACACAAAATATATATATATTTATTATTTGCAAGCTGAAGCGTCATCAAAATGCCAATCGATAACATTTCCTCTAAATTCAGTGACCATATTATGTGGTGAGAGTCTGACCTCTGACCCAGTTGACCTTGCATGGTGGTGAGTCAAATTGATGAACCTCCACTGAAAACATGTCAAGTTTTAAGAAGCCCTCTAGAATAACAACAGGATGTCATTCTTTTCCCCTCCCTTTGAGATGACATCACATTACGTTCACATGTGTTTTTTTTTTGAAGCGTTGAGCGAGGGTGGGTTCCCTGCGTGTGTCTGACGAATGCCAACCCCAGCAAGCCCTTCCTCTCGGCATACGCCCCTCCATCCCCCTGTTTCTGCTCACGTCAGACTAAACGAATCCAGCTTTGAACTCTGAGGGGGCTTTGCAGGGGCTCGAAGCGCCGACCAATCAGCAGCTCAGCTCTGTGGCAGGAATTTGCATAAATCTGCATACTTAATGCGAACCGCAGGAGCGACAGCGTGGCTTCACCTTTACCCAGCAAGGATGGCTACGCAACTTCTGACCTACCGATAATACAAAAAAAAAATATAATAAAAAGATAAAACTGCCTGACAAATTTATTCATTTACCAGACAGCAGCCTGAAACAGTGGAAACAAACTGTATTTGTTTGTGTAATTGCCCATGAGCAAAGAGGATGGAAGGAGGACGAGGTGCAGAGAAAGCGAGCGTGTGCATGCGTGTGGTGTGTGTGTGTGTGTGTGTGTGTGTGTGTGTGTGTGCGTGTGGGTAAAACTAGTGAATAAACAGAGGAGATGGATGAGTCTATTAAAGCAGCAGCTAATCCAGGCTATTAAGAGGCAGAATGAAGGAGTGTAGGAGAGGGCACTACATGGGGGGGTTAATGGCTCTAAATACAGACCTAAACGGGGTGAGAGATTATTGTAAATGCACCCTGGAGGGGTGGGGGTGGGGGGGGGAGGGGGCGGGGGGTGTCACTCCGGACTACGCTCTAATATTCTGGTTGGCTTTAACAGGCAACTACAGCAAACTTTCCCCCAATGCAGTGATTCGTACTGAACACACAGTTGGACATTTTGCGTACAAAGCAAATACTTTTGGTCACCTGTTGCAAACACTAAAGCTGTGATTAGTTTTGTTTTTGCAGGAAGTTTAAAACCCACCACTGGCTGTTTGACCTGAGAGAGGTTTGTCTTCAAATCGGACGAAAATGGTGCAAACGTTTGCGCAGCAACAAATGTTCCTTTGTGCCGCTATCGTTTTAAAGACATTAAGAAATGTTTCCAGAGGTCATGACGGGTGAACCCTGAAAATACTAACCAAATGTTAAAGGTCAGTTTGATTTTGTAAAAGTGGGGGGCCCGGCTGACCTTTTGACCTTTAGACTTTCATGAATATCTTCGACGCTAAAGCGGCACGAACAAAAAATGTTGCTGCAGAAACCAGCACAAACGTCCTGCTTCTACCTCACCTTCATTTGCACCTTTTAGCTGCCATTTTGATGTTCAAGGTGTTTTCTTTTTTTTTTTTCCTTTTTTTTTTGCCATTTCTAACTTCCATAAGTATTTTTTTTCCCACATAACTCAGCTATATACTTATTGAAGATTGATGATCCCCCAAACTTTTCATCCCCATCCCAGACGACCTTGCTCAAGATGGCCTCCCTCGGCGTCGGCCGGACAAGCAAGGCGGAGCAAATCAGTCGTACTTGAAGAGGTCGAAACCTGCGGCCTCTGTAAAGATAAAAGGGATTTCTCGGAGGTCATGTTCTTGATGTCCATTTATGGGCATTTCCAGAGGATTTTCTATCATCCTGAAACCTCCGACTTATTGGGGCCACTGATAAGAGCATCCGGCTGATCCAGCAGAAACCCTGAAGCGCAGTGGAAACATCACAGCTCTAAGATCTCGGTTGTGTAAGATGAAGGGTGCATACAAAAAAAAAAAAGAAGAAAAACCTCCGGAAGTAGAATAAAGAAAAGATTATCTGTCTCAGTACGGCTGATTCACAGGGATTGGCTGTGATGCGAAATCCCTGCATCGTGTCAGGAAGTGCATTCAAAGCCTGGATTCCTGGGAATCGTGATGTGACTCAAAAAAAAAAAAAAGACTGGAAAAATACACGGCTAATTTTTTAAAATATTTTTTTCCTTTCCCCACGTCACAAGGATCTCTTTCTCTGTCATGCCCATTGGGCGAGCAGGCGGACTCACGCCCAGCCAATCGCGATGGAGCGCGCGCCCGTCCCATCAGGCCTCGTTCTCAAAGCTTCGGGGTGTGAGGAGAACGCGGCAAAAAACAACCAGGACAGACAAACACGCGCTAACCGGGGTGGACAAGCCTTCAGATCCCATTAGGTTCAATATTGCCCTGAGGTAGAGGTAAAAATACCCCGCCACACAGAGAGAGGCACCAGGAAACAGCACTGGTGTGTGTGTGAGGGAGGGATTCAGTGTTTTATTCCAGCCACGCTCACCTTGACCTAAATATTCCTGGCAAATAAGTATTTTTAACTATTTTAAAGGCAAGACTGATTTTCTTCTAAAAGTCATGAGTCAGGCAAAAATATCATTTGTATTCTTCTTCTGTTTTTTTCTGTAGTGGCACAATCATGATGTTGTGTAATCCTTTCAAACGATTCAGAGTTAGGATTTCCAAATCTCCAGTGTTTCCCTGAATCATCCCAGCTGACGGGTGAGGAATATCTGGAACGTTTGGGCGTTTCCTTCAGCGTCCGGTTCTCCTTATCGGCATCCATAGCTGTACTTCTGTCTCACTGAAGTTCAGGTTTTACCAAAAGTCACTCGGGATCATAATAAAAATATGGTAATCGTGACTGTTTTTTTAGTACCTGTGATGACTATTATTACTCATAATAATAGTCATAATATCGCTATTATGACTATTAATAGTCATAACAATAATAATAGCCTTTTTTTTTTTTCCCCCTTTAGGTTTTTATAAACTATGGGTGGATGTCAAGGCAAGCCAGCCCACATGATGCAATTACCTCCAGCAAGATATCCCACAATGCACTGTGCCACCAGCAGCAGCAAATAATCAAACCTCTTTGTTATTTGTTGCAAAACTGTACAGTCAGTTCATGAAAAATGAAGATATACTTGCAGAGCAGCAGAGCGCTAATTGGCTAGTTTTTGTACGCTCACTGTCACGACCATCCGTTCTGCCTGAGAGCGAAAAAAACTGTTCACCTTTGAAGCAATCAACTACTGATTTTCATTTAATCAAAGGTTTAGCAGAGAAACAAGTATAGACAGGAGCCAGGACTTAACTTGTGCACTACGGTTGTGCAAGTTTACGCAACTCAAAATGATCAAGTTAATTGGCTTATGTAAACTCAAGGTGAACAACTTGCTCTCACTAACATTTTTAAGTTTTAAAAACTGGGTTATTTTGAGGCAAAGAGTCTGCATAATGTTTTTAAGCAACGTGAACTAATTGGATTTTACAGTACACTTGCAAATTTAATTTAATTTATTAAAAAAGTCGAGTAATTAATGCAGAGTTTAGCTGCGTCTAATCTACTTGACAAAATGAAGTCCACTTGGATTTTATTTTTATATAAAGAAATAAGTAAGCACTTTAGGCAAAGAACAGTTTTGCTTGCTCAACATAAATAAATGATGCAAATAGTTGCCTTCATTTGTTTTCAAAGTAGAATATTTATTTTTATCAGCAATGTTTTGGTCCATTCAAATTCTATCAGATGAAGCAGTGCTTCATCGGAAGGTGATTTGCAGCTTTCAAGTGTTGCATTCATGCACGCACGAACTTCCAGTGCTGGCCTGGCTGCACGCTTATGCTTCTTTTTCGATCTACGCAGTCAAATACAAATGAATACAACCAAAACAATTATCATATTTGTTTGCTGAGTAATCACTCCTCTCTGGGAAAAAAAAAAAAAAACAAGACAAAAAAACAACAGCTCAGATCAATCATTAAAAGGCCCAAATCAGCACAACATTCATGTCCATTACTGAGTTAGGACACGAATGTCATCAAACTTATCCATCTGGAAATTCTTGTTTGACACAACCATGATTGAGGAACAATCTTCAGCGTTCCCGAAATCATTCCAGCTGACAGGTGAAGAGTTTTCTGAACATTTGGGCGTTTCCTTCAGCCTCCGGCACTAGCGGCTCTCACCATACCATGACTGCACTTCTGTCTCACTAATCGCAGGTGTTTCTCATATCATTACAGAATCATTAAAAAAACAAAACAATACATATAATGGCTGTTTTTACGATAACACCCAAAAACCCATCTTTTGAAAATCTACGAATAATTGCTATTTATTCTGCTGTAATGTCTAACATTTTGACGTTTTTATAGACTGCCGGTGGATATCAAGGCAAGCCAGCCCACAGGATGATACCACTACCACCATGTTTGACGCTGAGTACAGTGTTCTGGTCATTGTGACCACATTGTTCAATATCTGCCTCTACTTCCAAATGCATCTGGCTCATCCATGCCATCAACTGTAAATTTCAGTCAAGACTGAAGGTGTATATTTTGGAGCAACGGCTTCTTTCTTTGTCAAAAACTCCTGACCCTGCTGTTTTTTATGAGCGGTGGGGCTCTCCATCCTGGGCGATATGTCCTGGGACGTGGGAGGGCATCATTAGCACTGAAAAAAAAAAAAGGTTTTCCATTTACAGTTTCACCATGAACAAGTTTTTCTTTGGCGAACTGGATTATCAGTTCCGTGGAAGGAGTGTCGCCTGATGTTTTGCACCATGCAAATCATGTAAGATAAAGCAACGTGGCACTGGAAGCTAATCTGCAACTTTCAAGTATTCAAGTCATGTGAGAACTGCCGGTGTTGGCCTCGGTGTGCGCTGCGACTCATGTTCGCCTTACTTGGTCAAAAGACTTCCCCGAACCTTCAGCACCACTCATTAAAAGGTTTAAGTGCGTGCACGTGTCTGATCCTGCAAGTTTACCCATGCAGATTAATACATCCGACAATAGTTTGTAAAAATGCTTATATTTGTAATCATTCCTCTCTGGGAAAACAACAGCTCAATCCGATCATTAGAAGGCCCAAGTGGGTACAACACACACGTCCATGATGAGTGGATGAAAACTTTGCTACATTAGTGCGGTTAATGTAG
The DNA here is from genome assembly GCA_922788865.1 of Poeciliopsis turneri. Lineage (NCBI taxonomy): Eukaryota > Metazoa > Chordata > Actinopteri > Cyprinodontiformes > Poeciliidae > Poeciliopsis > Poeciliopsis turneri. The sequence goes on along the minus strand of CAKLNU010000650.1, from coordinate 1,137,683 downwards.
CAAAACAATGTCTGACCTGAATTTAAAAAAAAAAGTAACGAGTTATGTAAACACTTCTTGTGTGAGATTCATTGGGCCAGTGTGTCATGGATGTCAGCCTGTGTTCTGCTGTGCGAGAGTTACCACTGGTCTGGACACGGTGCAGACACGAGAAGGCAGTTTGGTTTGACCGACTGCGGTCCAATGCGCTGCCCTGAGAGCCTGCAGTCTGAGTACTACGCCGTCTTCTAAACACAAAAGTCACATTGACTTAGCATCGCAGTGCGGCAACACACTTAGAGGAACGCATCTTAAGCAATGTCTAGTAGAGACCAGGATCCCTGATGTGATGTTGCAGCGATCAGTCACAGTTCAGTAGAGAACGAGGGCTTCTTACTTAATTGACACAATAACCTTTGAATTTGAAAAAGGCCAACTATGTCGATGATTTGATTTACAACTGTGTGGGCTTATTGCGATCACCTCCAACTGGACCTGCGACATTCTTGATGATCCACCCTGAAGTCTCCAAATAGGAGAATCAGCTTTTTGAAGCATGGTTCACAAAACAGCACAAGAAGTCTTTAGAAACTGAGTCATGGCACCAAAATACAACAGACGATGACAGGATGTTTCTTTCTGTGCAGCAAGCCCGAAAAATTTTAATTTCCACCCTGAAAATGGTGAACGAGGTGACCCTAACGAGTTAATCACCCTCCCACTCACATGCATTAGCACAAAATGTGTGAAAACAAACCAATAACATCATGTCCTGATAGATTTTCTACCTAAAAAACACAAGTTATCTTTGTCTGACGGGTTACACCAGTTGGTTAGACCCGGAGTCATGGAGCAAGAAGGTCCAGAGACTAACGGACTCCCTGCATGTGGTCCTTCGGCGTTGACTTTGCGTGTTCTCCCAACTTCTCCCGGTGGTTTGTGGGTTTTCTCTGGCTTCCTCTCACGGCCAGGAAACATGACTGTTATGTTGGTCTCTCTAACTTATCCCTGAGGGCGATTCAGAGTGACAAACCCCCAGAAGAAGCTCAAATGCTGTTCACACCTGGCTTTGAGTGTGTTGCTGTTCCCCCATATTTAATGACTACAGAAATCTTTCTCACCCTTCTCGGGGAGTTCATAGAAAACTTTCCCAGCTCCTCAGTGGCTTTTTGTTTCCAAACTTTCTCCCGGCTGAGCATCTGGTCTTGACTCACAGCTCCCTTTCTTTCTTCGCTACACAACCACTTTCCACCTCCTTTCAGTGCAGACCACCAAACGCAGACATATCCCCCGCTTTTCGTGCCTCTGCTCAGGCCATCCTTTGACAAATCACCACATTAAATGTGGCCATTTTTAAACGCACCGCGCTTCCATCCCCCGGCTATTGGTTTTAGATAAAACCCGCAATATTTCCATTCATCTATTTACCTTCATTGATGCTGCGCCCGGCGCTCGACCTTGCACCAGGCACACGCCACACACACACAAGCGGCGTAGGCGTGTGCGCCTGTGTGTGTGCGTGCACCGTGCGCGCGCACGGTGACGCGCACGCCGAATCCCCCCTCCCCTCCCGGTCGTTAATAATGTGCGGATGGCAATTCCGAGGTTATTGACCCATACCCGGCACCATTAATCAAGCAGCACAACTAGCATATGATCATAATAATGCATCCGGTAGGAAGGATGGACTCCAGGAGTAGAAATATTAATGCGCACAAATAAAATGGGACAAACATTTATTTATTTTTTTTAATTTTTTTTTTTTTTTCTTTAGTGGAGCTCTCTGTTTCGAGAAAGCAGAGAGCTTTCTCGAAACAGGTTCATTCTGGCCGTCCATGCAAACTTAAATGCTCCAATCAGGGCTTTCCGTGTTGCGTTTCCTAATTAGCGTCATGATTGCTGCCGTCTTTGTTTCCCCCATGAAGCAGCGACTGATTGGCTCGTGCGTGGTCCAGTCAAATCACAACTACGCAGAGCCGTAGTGGCGTCGATCGACCATAGCAGTAGTGTTGTTGTGACCTCTAGCGGCGGCGAAATGAAATTACAGGTTTTAACAAGGATAGGCAATGGTTCAGTTTTGTTTCCCAAATGATTCCCATACCGAGGCAGACAAACATTTTTTTTGTTTTTTGTTTTTGAGGATTTTCCCTGTTTACAGATTTACAAAATCATTGATAGGCAAATGAAAGATGCCTGGGAAAAATCTTAACCACATGTAACCAAAGTGAAAAAAAAAAAAAACTTAATGTAATGATAACGAAAGACTACAAATATGGATTATTTTAACATCAAATGAAATGAACAACACAGACACACAATATAACAAATATACACCTAATTCCTGTCAAGGCTCACAAACTTCTCAGCTTTTGGTTAGGTGAGGTAGGCTGCATTTTCTCATGTTTTGACAGCACAAATAAAATTAAAAAAGGGAACTTTTAAGCTCTTAAATGTAATATTTGAAGTATGTGTCTATGCATCATTTTAAAATTAAGATTTTGAGACATTTTGTTCTTTATGGCACATTGAGGCTGTTTTATTATTCTAGCGTCTGATTACCATGTTCTGTCATGTTCCTTTCCTAAATGAACCCTCAAGGAGTAAAGGGGGGAAAAAAAGCATTTTAATTTAATTTAATATAATTTAATTTAATTTTATTTTAATTCATTTCATTTTATTGCGCTGTTACAATACTTTGGACTTCGTGAAGTCCTGCGGTGGAAACCTAAACACCCAGCTGTGTGTTTTTGTATTCAGTCTCTGCTGCTTGAAAGAGAAACGGAAGCAAAGATCTGATCTCTACAGTCACGAGACGTTCTGGCTCGGTTGCCAGGCAGCGAGTTGCGGGCGGAGCCTGCGACTGCAGACGCCGGGCGAAGGAGCGACGGGAGGGCGGAGCTCTGAGCGCCTTTCGAGTCTGCCAGTCTGAGGAGGCGACGCGCGGCTGAACCTCTCTGGCGACGAGACCGGACCTGGGCTTCTGGCCGTGTAACACTGAGAAGCGGCTCGCTGCGTCGTGACACTCGGTCCGGGGAAGAAACAACAACAACAACAACAACAAAAAAATGTCCACCGTCAACTGGAAGCCTTTCGTTTTCGGCGGGCTTGCGTCCATAACGGCAGAATGCAGTGAGTGGGTGAGGGGTGTGCCGGGAGGAGGCCGTGCTGCGCTTTTCTTCCTGCTTTACGTCGTTTGTAAACGAGCTAACGAGTCTCTAATGCTGTGGGCTAACAGGCACGTTCCCCATCGACCTGGCCAAGACGCGCCTCCAGGTCCAGGGCCAAGTCGGGGACAGCAAGTACCGTGAGATCCGCTACAGAGGCATGCTCCATGCTATCATGAGGATAGGACGAGAGGAGGGGCTCCGGGCGCTTTACTCAGGGTGAGCGGGTTCACTCATGTACCTGAATGCGTTTTATTTTTTCGCAAAACCCGAATACATGTAGGCATTGTGTTTCCTGTTCCTGTTTCTCCTCGACCAATCTCTCTGCATCCTTGTTTTAACCAAGAGAGAGAGAGAGAGCACGATTTCTTGATTATTTAATCAATGTTTTTTCTGCAAGTGCTAACATTTTTTTAAAATGAAAAATAAGCATTTTTTTTTGTTGTTTTGTTTTGTAGCATCGCCCCCGCCATGCTCCGCCAGGCCTCCTACGGCACCATCAAAATTGGGACATATCAGAGTTTGAAGCAGCTGCTGGTGGACAGACCAGAAGGTGAGCGTTCAGTTTCTGTTGCACTTCTCAAACACAAACCCACAGACTTTGCTGCGAGGCTAATACGCCCCATGCATGCACATTCCTGCTGAAGGTCACAGGTGGTGGTGTGACTTTGCGTGACCTCTTAAGGCATAGTGCATAAAACCAGTCCTGCACGCTTTGAGTGGATCAAGTTAATATCTTGATTTTCTTCCAGATGAGACCTTGCTGACCAACGTGCTGTGCGGCGTTCTCTCCGGAGTCATCTCTTCTTCCATTGCCAACCCCACTGATGTGCTGAAGGTAACTTTATTCATGCCATCTACCATAAATAAAGTTTGTGAGCGGTCTTGTTGAGTGCTCTTAAAGCGGCAGAGCGGGTTTGACGGGTCTTTTGGGCCCCCGAAGCAAAGCGGGCGGAAATGTTTCAGTGAAAAATGCAGCAGTCCGCCCGGAAACCGGAGGAAGGTGTGGAGTTTTACTCCATCAGTAGAACTTTAAACCTTTTCATGTTTGAACCGGTTGAGGTTCAAACGTGAAAAGGTTTGAGATTTTATTCCACTTACGTGCAATAAAATCTCAGTTTTAATCCAGCTGTTCTGTGTCAGGGAACATTAGTGAACAAAAAGCATCATGAGGATCAAGACACGCTTCAGAAAAGTTGGGGGAAAAAGTGGTGGAGACGTCTAAAGCAGGATTAGATGGTGAAATAATATCCCAAGCACGGTAGGAATTGTGAAACGGTGTTCAGTCCATCTGAAAATCTGAGCAGAGAGTTTCACTTTCACACTTCATTGGGTCAAACGAACCAACCAAACTCTGTTTACCTCCTCACCTGTGGTGGCGCTGCACCACAACCCACTAAAAGAAACTACATGAAAGCCTCAGAAGAAGACAACTTCCTCCACAAAGGGCTAATAAAACTGGAGTCTTGTCAGATTTTAGCGGTAGTAGAATTTATCTTTTGTTGTTGGTTAAAAAAAACAACAACAATTACAAGCTAATCTTGTAATTCTACTGTTAGACTCTCGTGTTTATTTATGTTGTATTTACCCAGAATGCCCTGCGCCATCGTCCACTTCCTACATTCGGAGCGGTCACCGGTTTGCTTGGTATTCACCTACGCATTTGAAACGCATCAGAGTTCACAGAGACGAGCGAACCAGGACCTCGGTTTTCAGGAAGGCCGGAGTTAGTTTTGTTTTTGTCAGTGTAAAAGTTTTATTGCTCATTCCCTCCTCCCCAAACCAACCAGATTTTCCAGTCAAACGGACTAAAGCTTGGCTAGATCGTTTGAATGCACCCCGACTTTGAAAAAAAACAGCCTAGAGAGCCATGATAACTCTGTAGACATCCACACAGCTGTTGACGAGAACAATTATTAGTTGCGCACTCGTGTGCTGACAAAACAAACCTGGCGCTCAGGTCTGGAGATCTGAGCTGACTTATTTACAAAGTCTGGGTGGGGATGGAGCTGAATCCTTAACGATGAGCCTTGCAGCAGACTCCTAAACCGGGAGTGGGCGTTTTAACTTCCAGCAGGACAAAGATCCCTAACATTCAGCTAAAGCTGCCGTGGAATAGCTCAGGTCACCGATGTCAAATTGAGACCCTGAATGTGTGTTATTTTCCACCTTTTGGTCAATCCTTGGCTGACAACACCTAAATCAGACGACTGAATTGCCTCCTCAACTTGCATGTAACGCTATAACAGCCTAGATATTAGGTGTGTAGAAGCATAGGTGTGTCTAAAATCTGCAGTACTGCAACTTGACACCCTTGGATTATAAGAGAGAATATTTGTATGCCAGAATGACCCAGTTAAAGGCCAGGTTTAGACCCCAAAGTCTTCAACAGCAGTAATAGGTTGAATGTTGTTCAGTCTAATCTGACAAAACTTGAGATATTTAAAGAAAAGAAAAAAATTGTCATGGTAAAATGCATAGGATGCTTTTTAGATCCTTTTGTTTGTGAAAAGAAGTGTGAAAACCACATGCTGTTTTTTTTTTTTTTATGCGCCACAATTTTGCACTAGTTTTCTGTTTAACCGGTTGCACAAAAAAAATCCCAACCTTGGCCGTCAGCTGATGAAATGTGAAAAAGTTCAAGAGATATTAATACTTGGTGAAGGCAGCGTGGCAGAGCGAAAGTCCAGCCGGGGCTATCACGACCTCCCTGGTGCTTTATTTATAGACTGAACCCTGAAAGGCCTAACATAGTGTTCTGTGAATGCCAACGCTCTTATCACTTCCCTCTCTCTCCCTCTCTGCGTGCCGTTTGGCAAGGTTAGTGTTTATAAGATTAACACCTCGACACATGCTTCTGCAGATTTGGAACATTGTGTTTTGTAGGGGCGTGTGCTGCATGAGCTGTCCGTGTGAAATCATCACAGTGGCGGTTTCTTTTTAAAATTTATTTCAAGTTGCACCCGCTGTGTAATTACAGGTTTAAACGCAGGTTGAAAACAATGCACCCGTTGTCATATCTGATGCCCTTTCTGTGTGCCTTCTCCCTAGATCCGGATGCAGGCTCAGGGAAATGTGATCCAAGGCAGCATGATGGGCAACTTCATCAATATCTACCAGGAGGAGGGGACACGAGGACTGTGGAAGGTACAGGAAATTGGCAAAGAATCAAAACCAAAACCAAAAAAAAGCCTGGTGAGTTTCACATTTCAGAGTTTCAGCCTGTAAGCGTTCCTTTTGTCTTCGTATCAGGGGGTTTCTCTAACAGCGCAGAGAGCGGCCATCGTGGTCGGCGTCGAACTCCCGGTCTACGACATCACCAAGAAGCACCTGATCCTGTCGGGTTACATGGGGGACACCGTGTACACGCACTTCCTGTGAGTTTCAGTTACTGACGGGATTCCTATGTATCCATTAAGTGGCTGTGAATTAGAGCTGTCAAAAGCATCAGTTAAACTATGTTGTAGTGACATGCACCTGTCAGGATTCAGAGTTTTTGGACACATTTAAAATTCTCACACAGTAACTTTAGAGCCAAAGACATGGCTGCCCACTTGGTGACTGGTCAATTAAGGAGTGTGATCATCGGAAGAGCCGCAGACACGTCAACGATGGTCGATGTGTTTGAAAAGCGCCGCATCAGTGGTTTTTAGGATTGGTGGCACCGAAACACTGACTAGCGCCATGACATAATGCAGGGTGGCCACGCCATCCTTAAAAGTCTTAAATTTATTTATCTAAAGTTAAGGACTTAAAATATATTAAATTAATTGTTAAAAAATGTGAGTCATAAATGCGCCGATACCAGGTAATAAATGTTGTTACGACTTTTCTGTCTGGCTAAAGTTTGAGTTGCACGCAGACGTCCTCAATGCGTTCTGTGACTTGTGACTTGTTTGGTAACTGGCTGCTAATATCCCCTAGTGAGCTATCGTGGGTAAATGCAAATGTATCACCTGCTTGTTGTTTATTTTCACTATTGGCTTACTTCTGTTGCCAGCCCATACAAGTCCCTTAACCGCCTCCTTTATTTATAGATTTTGTTTTTCTGTCTTAAGTTTTATTCAAGGTCTTAATTGACTTGCTGAAACCTGCAGACGCCCTGTAATGTCCCCGACGCTGGCTGCTCTTTGTTGCCCATCAGGTCCAGCTTCGTGTGTGGGCTTGCCGGGGCTCTGGCCTCGAATCCAGTAGATGTGGTCCGGACACGCATGATGAACCAGAGGGGAGGGGCCCTGTACCAGGGAACGCTCGACTGTCTGCTGCGGGTGAGTCACAGACTAACACCTGGATCATACTAAACACATCTTTCAACGGGAAAACAAACGCACACAAACTCTGAGGTCTTCCTCTATAGATTCTTCTTTTACTGTTGAATATAGGCAGATTTCATCTTTTGCTGTACATATCAACTGCAATAAATGCACGATCAGCTAAATACTCCAAAGAAATCTGGTACTAGGGCTTGCCGAGTCCCAGTTTTTTATTTTTTTGTTGTGTTTTTTTTGTTTTTGACTTTGGTAAAGGCTGAAAAAAAGTGATCAAGTTACACAAAGCATGAATATTAATAAAAATCTTTAGTAACTTTGGAAGGAAGGCAGCTTTCTTATCTCTCGTCTGTCAGTCTTTAAGTAGGTCAGTGCACTTCAATGCTTTATTTAGAATCAAATATTTACCAGACGAACTTACAATAGTCTTTTTGTCTTTGGAAAGCTGCACCGCTTTCTTTAACGTTTAGGACTGGAACTGTTTTCAGTGAGGGAAAGAAAACACCCTATCTGTAACCTGGAAGTGTTTGTGGTTCATGTTTAACAGCCGGATGAGTCAGTGAAAAAGGTTAGATTTGTTTTTTGTTTTTTTTTTAGTCTCCAGTGCTGCCGTGTGCAGCTCGGCTTTAAGGGTTGTTCGTTTTAATGGCCGTAATGTTTTATATGCAGGTTCTAAGAACTCAAGGCACTGCAGTTTATATCTGTCTGCTGGACACCCGGTGGATCATTTGATATCTGGCCTGAACATGATGCTGCATCAGCTCAGTAACCTCCAAAATGTATTAATGCAAGAATTTGTGTTGCACTTATGGTAGCCCTCGGTGAATCATTGATAGATATGTTGCTACTGGCAACGGGGAAGTCTCTTAACTGCTTCGTTTACTCATTCCTGCACAAAAACCCACACTTGAATTCTAATTCAGATTGAAACAGAACATTTTGCTGCAAAATGGAAACACAGCCTAGTTTTTTTTTTTTTTCTTGTTAGAAACAAAAATCGATGCAGTCTGCTCTACTTTATGGGGAAACATGATGATAATAGAGCAGCTGTTTTTATAATGGTGACAGATGAAATTTGAAGCTTCAAACAAAAATGCTAAACTCATAAGTCGGAGAAGAACCAACTTCAACATAAAATATGGTGGAAAATGACGAGTTCTAGTCATGAGATCGAGAAGAAAACATTTGGTAATATTCAAGCGAACCATTCGTTTTAATCCAACTTACTAAAAGTATGCTAACGCCTTGCAGCGTACACACACAGTGGGGCATGTTTAGTCAGCAGGAAGGTTTATAAGGTTGACAAACCTGAGGCTATGTTTAGACTAATACTTCATAGCATGTATGTGTCATAACATGTATTCGTCTTCCTTACAGAATTAGATTGATTAAAAAATAGTCAACATGTCCAAATCCACTCTACAACTCTGCACTATTTAGAAACGTCCCGGAAGTCTTGCTTTCTCTCGCTGCCTTGCAGCCTGTTTGAATCACAGACATGCCAAGACATTTTTTTTTTTTTTAGAAAATACAATTTCCCCCTTAAATTGCTTCATTCATCTCTGTACTTAACCTTATTTCATTTTTTAAAAATTATAGTGATACAAAATATGTCTAAATCACTTGTGCGTCCACACGGAAGAGTGTTGAATTATGCATTCATTGTTAGGGGCTTTTTACATTTTCTCACCTTCTGGTCATTAGCCAGGATTGATTAGTTTGAAATTTGTTCCATCTTGGTGTCAAAATGATTTGCTCTCTCAATTTATTGGTTTAAATGTGTCAGGTTGAAAGTTTTCTTCTTCCTTCGAATCAGCAAGCCGCGCACGGCGTCATCACTAGCAGATTCCATCAGAGGATAATGAAGTGACGTTCGACTGAACTTGTTCTGTTTTCCTCCTGCAGACGTGGCGCTCGGAGGGCTTCTCGGCGCTCTACAAGGGTTTCTTCCCAAACTGGCTCCGCCTGGGACCGTGGAACATCATTGTATCCTTTCAGCCCTCAGTCGACGACTGCTCTGGTTAAAATTGAAATGTATTCCAGGATGTAGTAATAGTTGAGGCAAGTTGTAAAATGCTGTTATGTAAAGCATAACAGATTCAGAGACTTTTTCATCCTTTCTAGGGGGGGAGATTAGCTTAATTCTGGCTAACACTTTTATGTAATCTCCTGGAACTACTGCCTCTTTACCCAAATACCCCCGTCAGAGTGACTGTAGGAGACCTTCAGCAGGCAAGAGAATGAACACAGGGTTTCATTTTTGATGTTGAGAGGAAACTCACTCTTTGTTCAGGGCTAAAAACGAACTTATTTACTTTGGGAGGCAAAGTTCAAGGATTCCCTCTGCTTTCACTTTTGTCCACCCAAAACGACGCTCTCCCCTTTCCTCACATTTTCCTTCACTCCCGTCTTCAGTTCTTCCTCACTTACGAGCAGCTGAAGAAGATCGACGTGTGACTGAACGGACATCGGAGAGACAGCAAGCCGAGCTGTTGCGCAGAGACGAGCCGAGGGGACCAAAATCAGGAACGTCTAGAACGGTGGAGGCTCCTCAGAGGAGCCGGCGAGGGGAAAACGCAAACGGAGTCCGATTCCAGAGCGACTCCCGGCTCCACGTCTGTTTTTAAAAAGCCTTGCGGCAAACGGGGAAAAGGACTGTGACATGAATACTCTCACGGCTTTTTGTGCTCATCTGCCACTTCAAGGCGCTACATGGTTCCACTCGGACTCAAGCCAACCGTGAAATTCTCCAACTCTAGAAAGAATCAACACTTTACATTTCAGTCGAAGGCTGCGATGCTTCAAAACCGTCTCTGCTACGGCGATGGCAACGCGTCCAGCCTGTTATTTAAATGTGTTTTTCACATAAAGTGCTCTGTAAACTGTGTGCCTTAACCCAATTTGCGGTTCAGGATGTCAATTGCTTGAGCTGCACACGGACTCCCGACTGTTGGACAGCCGCTGTGACAATCGGCACGATCATTCCCCTTTGAGAAAGCGACACGTTGTGGGTTTTATATCTCTATTTAAATGTTTGAAGCTATTTATTTCTTGTGGTCTCCCTCGCGTATTTACGGAGTAAAGGGCCAAGAACAGAGCATGGTATACTGTGAGCTTTATATTTACATGTGTATATGGCTCAAATACCAGAGTTGTTACATAGACGGGACATTCATCACGTGTGCATGACTGATAAGTAAATATATCCTCTAGCAGCTCAGTGATGTTCAAGCTCCTGTTACATCTGTCACTTAAAGTCATCACATACGCAGACGATGTGTTAACTTGCATATACATTTCAGTGGGTCAGATCAGGCGATTCCCGTCGCTGCTTCCACAGACCGATTGTTCACTCCTTGCTATTTCTTCGTACTGTATTTAAACGCTTTAAGCTTTCATCGGAAAGGAATGTGTACGCTGCTTCTGCCAAAGTGTTAGCCGGTGTCGTTTTTGTAATAAGCTTATTTAAATGCAGCTGTGGACTTGTACAGTGAAAATAAAAAGCGTGAATTGTAACCACCTTGGTTTGGTGTGTGCTTGGACGTAATTGTTGGCTATTAGGACAGCCACTAAAAAAAAAAGTTGCTACACATGCAGAAGACATATAAACCTGCCATATACGTGATATTTTCCCTCATTCTCCATCGGTTAAACGCTTCCTGTTTAGATCAATTTTCCAAAAGCCCAAATGATGGTCAAGACTACTGGGTTTTAACTTGCATTTTTTTGGAGTTTACATAGATTTTCTTCATTTTTGATATGGTATTGTCCTATGAACTTAATCTCTTTTTGTTATTTGACAACCTTCTCGCAATAGTTTGCTGGACTCTTGGACCGTTGCTCAACTAATGGAGTCTGGTTTGTTGACTGCCTTTTCCAACTCCAATCAAAAGTTTCCTAGATTCAGTTATTCTTTTGTCCTTTATCTATTATTTAGTAAAACTCTTCTATTTAATTCCAGCCTCGGGCGTTCAATGTAAAAGGGGTAAAAAGTGCTGTCTGTCTGATTTTCACAGCCACCACTGTGTGGCGCTGTGGGCCCACACACTCAGCTCGACCCAGATGTTAACACCAAGTGCTGTTTGAAGCTTTCCAAATTCCCAGCGCTCGACTTTGAGGCCACAAAACTAGCACAATTGTGTTTCAGAGGGATTACTTTTTTTTTCTTTTTTCTCATCTTTGTGCCTCTTCTCTTCAAGCACGCTTATGTTTCACGCGGCATAGCTCAAACATGAATTTTTCAGGGGGAATTTAAGATGTAATTGTTTTATTTCTGCGGTTAAATTCCCGGCTTTCCTCCGTGCGCGAGCTGCTCGAGGAGACGGCGGAGAAAGCTCCAGGGAGCAGAGCGGGAAGCGCCGCGTGGATCTGTGGCTCGGCATTTTATTTAGGGGTATGGTGGGGCGGTGGGGGTAGGAGGGGGCGTCAGCGTGGGACTTATTACTTGTGTGCGAGCTGTTGCTGTCACATCTTCCTCATCTGAGCTCCCGTGGGTTACACTGCTGCTACTGCTGGGAGGGAGAGACTCTCAAACCACCGCTTCGACGCCAAAAAAGTCGCTGTTCACGCCGCGCTGCAACCTGTTCTCCAAACTCTACGTGTCAAATAATGGTGGAAGAACATTTCACGACCTGAGCGAGGTTGTCCCCCAACCCCCACCTTCAGATCAGACAAAATTGGTGTCATTTGTGCCGCTGTCATTTTAAAAATGTAAAGAAACGTTTCTAGAGGTCATCAAAGGTCAACCAGCCCCCCCACCCCGCCGCCTTCAAATCAGTGGAAATGGGTGTCGATTAACTCGGCCACGTTTGTGCTGTTTTGGCGTTGAAGATATTAATGAAAGGTTAAAGGTCAAAAGGTCAACTAGCCCCCCGCTCACTCCCACACTTTTATGAAATCAGACAAAATTGGTTTCAAACGTTTGAACAAACCAGCACAAACGTCGTCACGTTAATAGACACCCATTTTGTCTGATTTGAAGAAGGTTGGGGGAGGGGGGGGTCAACGTCACTCGGGTCACGTCACGCTGCCAGCGAGGTGAGCAGCGGAGGAAACAACAAAACGAGAAAGAAAGGAATCAAAGTGTGCGTGCCCAGATTGGGGCGTCCATAAATAGGCAGCACAGCTTTCTGTCTGGCATCGTGGACCAGTGCGCCCACAGCGGATTCCAGCAGTCAGACGTCCTCCATTATGGGTTTTATTTGTTGCCTGGCCTAAAGGCACAAGGGAAACGGCCGTATTGTGTTGCAGGGATCAGAGTAAGCTTTCACGTCTGAGGAATAAGGCCTCTGGCCTTTTTATTTACTTTTTTTTTTTTCTTTTTTGTAGGGGTTGTTTTGTCATTTGTAGAGGCTGGAGACAAAGCGGATGAGTGGATGAATATGCAAACAAGGAGCAGAGATCGCGCTAGTCCTTTTTTTTTTTCGTTCTCCGTCATTTTGACCGACAGCATTAAAAACGATTGGTCATGTACTATTTCTACCTGTCCAATGATAATCATATTAACACAGTTAGTCAATATTCACCTCGTTGAACCGTGAATCCAGATCCCGTCTCAGATAAAGACATCTAACTTTTTCTTCGGAGTGACAAAAACTTTTTTTTTCACCCATTTCTACCAAAGGTTTGGGATACGTTTCTGAACCAGACGTCCGGTCCACATCGTTTCAACAAGCTGCCAGCTCCCAGACAGAAAGACGCATTTGATTCAAAGTCCAGGAGATGATATTCAGAATTTTTTTTTTTTTCATTAACTGATTCTAGTTGCCTCTGTTGAACTTTGCGTAAAGTCTATAATGTCTGCCTGTGTGCACCAATCCAGGTTGTTAATTATGAGCTGTCAAATGACCGACGGGCTTCAAATTCTCCTGTCGTTTAAAAAAAAAAATAACCGGTCAAATACGGAAAATATGTGACCTCTGATAAGGAGATACATTTCTCTTAGTCCAACTGAGGGAAGGACTGACTCTATAGTGCTGACAAAGCCAAAAATCACCACTGGGCCTTTTGCTCATCTTTTTAAAGTTTTTTTTTTCCATCCTCATTATTCCATTTATTCAATGGCTTTAAGGTGATCTACCGCCCTGTTTTTTTTTTAGTTTTTATAAAAAATAATTTTGTATTTGCATATTTAAATAAAAAAAAAAGAAGATAAGTAACTATTTTCAGCTGATGCTCAAGGGGAAAATGATGTCATCTTCCTGAAAACTGCGGTTGCTGGAAATTCTTATTCAGTATTTCTGAAAAATTCAAAAGGAATCGGTAGTTAGGAAGCCAAAATATCTAGGTATTATAGTACTTGACCTTATTGGCTGGCATTTGGATAGCAGCCAATCCAGGAGCGATACTTATTTTTTCCGCGATGCTGATTGGTTAAAGTCTGAGCAGAGATAAGGCCACTATCTCCTCGTCTCTGTTAGCTTCAGTAGTTGAGCCACGATGATTTACCTTAATATAAGCAGATTAAGGTAAATTGGTGTTTGAACTACGAAAACAAGCAGCTACAAACATTTTTAGAGGAAATCTCAAGGATTTGAGGATTTTAGCAAAGAATGACTGCAGGGGGTCCATTATTAATTCACGTTTTTTTGGTGTATCGTGGAATTGCTTAGTTTGGCAAATCAACACTTAAAAGGACACTTACGATGAATCTTGTCGCTACAAGCCCTCCAGATGAATCCCAAATCTTGAGGTAGGTGCAGGTTACGTCCAGGCGGCCATCTTTGTAGTCTGAAAGTACACCTTGCATTGCACTGCAACTTATACAAGGTGCGGTTTGTACAGCGGACGAGCTGCGCAGACACGCCATCATCTTGCTCTTGGTTCAAATTCTAAAATGCTTTATTTGATACACTGGCACTGTGGACAACAGGACAACTGCGGAGACCCTTGAAATTCTTGCAAAAGAAATAAACATGACTCATAACACTGTTAATCAAATGTTTCTATAAAAAGACAATTAAGAAATTGCAGCTGCAGGACAATGTTCGGAGACGGTGCAGTCCTTTAGTTTCCACGGCCAAACAAAGCCGCAAAAACAATCGTACTACCTGATGTTTCTGTGACTGAACTCAGTCCCAGATTGTTTGTTTGATGAATCCACCATAAAAGCCAGAAGCATATGTCTTTTTACTGCTCTAACTATTCGAGAAAGGTCAACTAGGTTTTTGAATCGTGCACCCCTTAATGGTTCTCGGGAGCCTAATCTCGGCCAAACCCCCCCCCACCCCCCTCTTCCAAACAAACAGCCGGCAGGCCCCTTATTCACAGAACAGTCGACCTACATTTTGCACACCAGTGGCAGAGGACGGGGGGCCCCTGGGAGACAGGATCACAAGGATGAGCCGCTGGTAATGCCTCTCCATTGTTTCATTAAGATGACAGCAGGCCAACACAGTGCATGCTGAAGAAGATAAAGTAAGGGGAGATTATTTGTTGTGCAGTCTGGCATTCTGCATCCTTTGCTCCCGTGATCAAAGAAGTTTCCCGTTATGTCGTGTCAGATCCAGATAAAAGTGAAGGTGGTTGACGGTTTCCCCTTTCTCCCTTTCCTAAAGACGCTCTCCACCTTCAAGGACTCGCGGTAAGATGTGTTGAGAAGACGTAATGCCGGCAAACGAACACTAGGCAGAGCCCACGCGCTTTTCTCCTCGCTCAGCTGGACAAACAGAGACGTAAAAAACACCCCCGACCTCCGTACAACCGTCTCACTCTGCGCAACCCAACCCAGTCAAAGCGCCTTCATCAACGTCCCACCCTCTGATAGGAATCAGGCATTTAAATATTCACCGGGATTTGCTTTCTTGGATTCCCGATTTAAAATTCCCTCCCCTCAGGCACGGCACGCCAAGACTTCATGCTCAAACCGCACAATAACACACACACACACACACACACACACATAGGCACACACAGGGACCCTGTGATGTGAGTCAGTTGGAGAGGTGAAATGTGCTGATGGCGCGTCACGCCAGACGGAGTCAGCAGGGAGATCAGGAGAGAAAACTTTATAAGAACTCGGCCGACGTGAAAGCTGTGATGTGCGCGAAGAAAGAGAATAGAAGATGACAGGAGGAGCAGGGATTGGTGGGAAAGACGGGAGCGTGCAACACATGTCCTGATTCCCTGTTATATCATCAGCACCACGCCTAGCAGACAGTAGCAGAAAATGTTGTACTAAGGACTCCTGATGAGGCTTTCTGACTCTGTGTCACTGGTTTGTGTTGTGTAATATTTTGGTCAATTTAATGAAACAGCATTTCAGCTGATGCGCATTTGAAGATACATACATGCTGTTGTTTTGTTTCCCCCACAGAATGCTGATTATCCGTTACATAACTCAACCGGTTGATTGTTAATAATTGTTTTTGGCCACCCAAAAGCTCCTGGCAAAGTTCTCGCTGGATAATTGACCATTTGTGTTGGCAGAAATGCCGTAGTTACATTTAAACTGGACGGCCTCCGGGAATCGACCAGGGCACAGGCTGAACATTCCCACCAGGGTTTACATAGGGGCCATTCCAGAAGCTTGATGTTAGCCTGATTTATTCATCCAAAACCTGCGTTTTGGATCTTTTTTTGTGTGTGTGTGTGTGTGTGTGTGTGTGTGTGTGTGTGTGTGTGTAAAGACACTCAAATGTATCCAAGTATAACCCATGTGTTTGGCGTGAGATGAAAGGTCAATTGATTACGGTGTCCAAGAACAACTCAGGAACCATCATGCCAATCATGAACTGGAAACTGCCAGAGCACCAGTGCCATGTTTTGCATCGAAGCGAGCTTCACACCGTCACGGTCTGCGAGGATGCAGACAGAGAGAGAAGCTCCCGCTCGCAAAAGCCAAGGCGCAAAATTCAAATGCTTTCTGGAGAAAAGTTTCTGGTCAGTAAAGAAACAGACGAGAGTTATTTATTTCTGATTTTCATCCCTCATCCTTCGGCGCATTTTGAGCACTTGTTTCACATTCCGTTGTACATCTGTTTTAGACCTCATGAGGCATTGAAACCACGCACAAAAAAAAAAAAAAAACACGCAACAAAGTTTGGACTTTGTTTTTGCTTCTGTAACCCCGGAAGCGCTGTTGCCATGGTGGCGGTCCAAGTGATGTTTTCCCGTCACGGCGCAGAGATTGCTCGTGCTCTTCACACTTTGCCGCGAAAAGTCTTCCACCGGAGACGTGCTTCTCCGGTGGACGTCTTCCCTAAATGCTCGTCCGGCTCGACTGTGTCCAAACGTCGAAATTTCAGTCTGGGCCTCCATGACTCTGAGAGATCCACCAAATGCATCTCTTATGACTTTCCCATGGCAGCCGGCACGCCGGAAAATCTGTGCGATTTGTCGTTTGGCTACAGTGCGTTCTGCTTGTCTATTCTCCATTGTGGAAAAAAAGTGTAAAAAATCCAGTCGAAGCGCTCATCTCTTTCCACTCTGACGAAAGAGAGAGAGGAAGAGAGAGAGAGCTGTTGGCGCTTCTGTATCCGGCAGGAACCGCTGCAGTTCTCCTCTTATCTTGGCGACCCAAAGAAATGAATGATCAGTCAGGAGCGATCAGAACTCAAATGCTCGGGGGTAAGGGATGGGTCGACTTGGACCGTAAGACACGGCTTCTGTTTTAAGTCGAGTCGCTGGTGTCTGTCAGGCTTCGTGCGGATCTTTTAGAAGTCCCCGAAGCTTCTCTTCGCTTGAATAACAAGTTTCTCCCCCCCCCCCTCGTTCCTCCAAAGGACACGGCAGAAGCTCTGAGCAAGAGAGGAAGGAATGGAAAACAGTTTCTATAAACCTTGGAAAATCTTTTTATTATTATTATTATTGTTATTATTATTTATCAGCGTCTCAGTGTCAGGAACCAAACACAGGCTCATGATCCAAATGGCTTTGGTGGCCTGAGGCGCGGGGAAAGGAAGTAGAAAGTAAGCAGTCCGACATGCGCTATGAATATGCAGCAGCTGCAGGCATCCACAAGCGCATATGAAAACCAGGGAGTATAAAGACTGGGGCGACTTTTACGAGGAAGCAGCCGAGGGGGACGGCAACTGGTGAAACGACACAAAGGGTAAATTTATTCCTGTGATGTGTTGAAGCTGTTATTAGGGCTTGGAACCCTAATAAAAAAAGAGGAGTAGAAGCGCAGCTGTTCTTTGCGGACCTCAGAGGTTTGTTAGCAGAGACGTTCGCGGGGAAAACGTCATGGAAGCCAGCAGACAGGGCAGAGGGGAAGCTGTGAAGAGGTTTGAGTCAGGGTTAAGTTAAATTAAGTTATTTCTTTAGTTGTTGTAAAAAAAAAAAAAAAAAAAAATGCTTTGAATCATGTACAATCCATCCATATTCACAGGATTTCCCTCAGTGTATTATAAGCCTGGCGGGTCACCAGGCTTTACTTGTGTCCCCACCAGGCTTAGAATGAATTTATCTCAGTTTTGTTTTTGGTTTTTTTTTTTTAAATTATTCCCTTTTTTAAAGACTTCATAGTTGGTGTTTAGGTATTAATCTTCCAGTCTTCCAAAACTGCATATATGTCAAGTGATACTTTTAAAATTTCTGTCAACTTTAAACGTTTATTAAGGCCTCCCGAAAGCCCTGAGCTTGGCAAGTTTTCTGGGGGAACCGCTTTATTCATCAGAATATAAACCTATATAATATATATATTTGTGTAATATAAAAACAGGTCCAGATCAGAATCTAATCAGGAAATCCATCTTGACATTGTGAAATGCTGTTCACAAATCCTTAACCACCCAATGTAGAAGTTTGTAGTTGTGGAAAAGATCTGCAGTGAAATCCTCCAGCGTGTTTCCAACCTGCTGCTCCGAAACTGAACTGAAATGAAATGAAATTAGGAACGAGGTTTAGGTTGATCGTAAGCCTCCTCGCACCTCCTGTAATTCTCCCGTGCGGCGATAAGCCGCGCGTCAGGAACCAGGAGTTCGGGGTTTGTTTTTTTTGTCGTGCGAGATGAGCGCTATGAGTGTGACAACAAGCTGAAATGAAAGCACAAGAGAGGCTCTATGAGTCTTATCTAAAGCATTATAAGAGTCACATGTTCTCTCTGAAGGCATGAGGCTCCGCATCACCCTGTAATCTGCTGAAGGAACAATCGCTGCACTGTTGCCTTCAGAGCGTCGGGCTCATCACACCTTCTTCTCCCCTGCACTCCCCCTCCGGACCATGACTCGACCTGGGCTCGGACCGAGGTCTTCCGGAGGTGACCTCCTGCAGCGCCGTCCGCCTCCAGATGACCTCCCCTTCCTCTTCTTCGTCGTCCTCCTCCTCCTCCTCCTCTTCCTCCAGTGGCGACTGCGCTCGGTTCGCAGGCGTCGCTTTGTAAATAACCAGCAGTCATGTGAAGCTATGAAAAAAAAAAAAAAATAAAAAAAATAAAAAAAATTAGCAGTCGTGTCACAAGGGGAGAGGAGTTCAGAGTTGCGCTAGACAAGCCTTTTAAGTGGCTTTCAAAAACGACAGAAAGAAAAAGGCCTTCTTTTGAGTCCGACACACAAAAACAAACCCTGACAGCGACCGGATTTATGGAAAACTGCCGATGAGGTCGCAACACCAATTACGCTTTTACACAATATTGCCTCAGCCGCCTGACCTCTGGGTACGCAGAGCGCAGGGTGATGTTTGAGCTGCTTTTTTTGAAAACATTTTTTTTATGACGAACACACTTCGCAAACACACACTGGGGAGTGTAAAGCTCAATATGTTCGCCTCGTGTCTGATGCGACGTCGTAATGTTTAATCGGGTTTTGCAGGCAAACGGAGGCGACTCGGCGAGACGTTTGCGCTTCAACGTGAAAGTTTTAGGAGGCGTCGCCTTTAAGGATTTTGCGACCATATAATTATCACATTACGACCCCGCTTAATATGTCAATGTTGAGCTACTGGCTACGCGGATCGACCAATAGACAGTTAATGGAAGTCAGCTGTCATATCCAACTTTTATTGTTCCTTTGTGGGGGTGAAGGTCTATTAAAGTAATTGTTGCTGGAACGCAAATACCAAAGTCACAGAAATTGATGCGAGGAGGCTCCTAAAGGGAGAAGGTTGAATTGATGCAACGTGAGCTACGGATTTGGAAGACGTTTATTTTCCATCAGCACGACGAGGCCGAAGCGACCATCTACAGATGCAATGAAGTGGTTTGAAGGCAACAGGGTGGATGTTCTAGTCAAAGCCCAGATTTCAAATTTGATATAGAATTGGTGGGAGGACTTGAAAAGGGCCCATGAAACAAGAGACGCAAGAACAAAAGGAGCAAAACTGCAAAGTCCAGACGTGTCCATGCTGCAACCAGAGGCGGCGGAACAGGGGGGGGCTCCCGGGGGCCATTGCCCCAGACATTTACACAGGTTCCACACAACTCTGACAATCTGTGACTGACGTCCCTCTGTGTTCATATGCAGACAGAGGCATAGACAAAACCTACAGCACTGAGATTTGGATCAAATCTGGTTCCAGATCAAAACAGTCACATGCGGCAGCTTCGGGTCGGGTTGGGCTCATGACCCTGTCTGTCAAAACGTCTTGCACGTAGCGAGTCTGTGTGAGTCCGTGGAGGTGCGCATGCCAAAGCCTAAATGTTATTGGTCAGTTTGCGTCTGTAAATTTGGCAGCTTGGCACCTTTTCTGCATGCTAAAAATGAACGAGCGGAGTTTGAATCCTGCCAGAGCTTTTTATCGTGTGCGCGGTTCTGGCAGGTCAAAAAGGTTCATGACCTTTTTGTATGTATGTGTGTAACCCTTTGATAATGTATCGATTTATTGAATATGACTATAAATTGCATTGAAAGCTGCAGTTATAAATAATTTTTAAGCCGTGCTGCTAGTTTGCGTCTAATAACGTCTTGGTCAGAGCTGCACAACCTTTATTTGACTTTATTTTAATTGTAGAGCCGCACTGTTAAAGGAAAAGAAATACAACACTGTCATCTTCTAGCGCTTTGCATCAAAACAATTAGAAAAGCCCAGGGGTTTTCCGACTTGCAACCAGAAGCTCGACTCGTGTGTGTGACTTTATTTTCCACTCTGAAGCGCCGGGTGGGTTCGAGCGAACCAATTTATTTCTGTGGATTCTGTCTGCAGTTGTCCAACGTTTTTCCAAACTGTTTCAAAGAAAAAAAAAAACATAAATTGAAAGCAAAGCACCCGCGCTCTCAGGCAAACTCTGCAAACCAAACTGGATGCTCCCGATGACCGACTGTGTGCCAAAACGGAGAGCCGGGGACTCCTCGGAGCTGCTCCACACCATGTGAAGACCATTATGCGTTAAGTTTCTCTGCGAGGAGGATAATTAGTGTAATAACTTCTTTTTAAACGGTTTAGTTCCCGTGAAGGTTTCACTAAAGGACAAGAGACCGCGATGGAGACCGAGGGAGGAATTCAATTAGTAAAAAAAAAAAAAAATCACATTTTCGCGGAGCAATTTTTCTACGTGGTGACTCCCTCCTTTCACAGGCCTTAAGGTCTGGAAAACAACTCGACAGCGGGGAAAGAATCACTCTTCTGCTGTTCTCCCCCAGCCGGATCAGAGTACTTTGTTATCTCCAGAGTGACACTGGCGGTGGTCTTGACCTCGGTCAAGGTGCAGATTTGTCATACACCAGCTGATAAAAATGCTGGAGGGCCTCTTGTTTGTGTTATGAGTGTCAGGGTCTTGCATCAAGTGAATCCAGCATCTTTTCGCCAGGGAAGAAAAGGAGAAACAGAGAAGAAAATATCCTTAGAGGAGACTGAGAAGAGATGATATACAATATATATATATATATATATAGATACAGATATATAGATATATACAAATATACTTCTTTTTCGTATTACACGAGTCACAAAATCAACAGCCGGATGTTACTTCTGGCAGAAATGACAAAGAAGATGACAGGAAGTGGCTGGAGGATGATGGTGCAGCTTGAGTTTTAATGACTTATTCTGTCAACAAACTTTCTCATCTGCGATTTTAATTGCATTTATTATTTAATTGAACAGAATGGAATTGCAATAGTGAAATTATGGTGGAATATTTACAAAGCTTTGTGCACATTTGTATCATAAATGCAGCTTTGACTCGGGCACGTAGGAGAAGGGATGCATCCAAAAGTCACCAGGTTGTTGCTCTGGAGGACCGGACGAGGGCACCGCCGATTGAAGAGGATGCATGGAGATGGATTCTATGTAAATAAAGGTTGGTTTAAACTTTGGTTTTTGGTCTCAGTTTCCCTGCGTTTTCCTGCCTCTGTGACGCCCGATGGCGTACACATGCTCAGCAGTCGTTGATGTACAAAAGCAGCAGTTTCATCTCAGCGCCCCCGTCATCGACGAGCAGCAACCGCAACCTGGCAACAGAGGAACATTGTTCTGTGATCGTCGAATTTCACGCGCTCTTCATGGGGAAAGCTCTGTTTGCGGTGCTTTTTGAGACATCAGCAGCCGTCCTCGCCGTGCGCTCTGCTGGTCCCACATTCAGCTTCAGACAGCAGAGAAACTCACAGGAGTACATCGCGCTGACGTCACATGGGGACATGAAGAAAGGGGGAACAGACAACGAGGAAGGTGGCTTGAGGGGTCTTAAACAAAGCAACGCACGCACGCACGCACACACACACACACACACACACACACCTCACGCAGGGGGAAATGGCTCAGTGACGCAGACAAGCACGACTGCTGCAACCCAGGATCGCTGGAAATGTCAAAGTTCAGTCGCTTCATCTGAGTTCTTTGTTAAAGATAGTAAGAGGATTGACTGACAGACCGGCCATCGGGTCAGGTCTTTATAGTGGTAACAATATTCACCCCACTGTTGCCAACTCAGTAACCTTCTTGCTACATTTCAGACAACAAAAACAAAAAATGTATTCCTAAAAAATAAATAAATAAATCAGCTGCGTGGTCCGAAGCGGCTGCTTGGTTTGCTTATGCCTTGGGCCGGCCCTGGGCCACAGCCTCTGTTTCTGTCACCAGGAAGAGGGAAGAATCCATCCCTGGAGAAGGTCTGAGGGAAGAAAGACCAGGAAGACGCTATGGAAAGATCACATGTGGCAAAAGGAGGATGAGGAGATGAAGTAAGAAAGAAAACATGGCACCCAGTGGCAAGCAGCCTATGTCGGCCATATGTCCGTATGTGTATGATTGCATGGTGTCGTAGGCACTTGATACCATTTGACTGATATCAACTTGATACAAGTGGGTAATTACCCACTCGTATCATCAATGTGGATAATTACTCCTCTTATCAGCATAAACTACCTTCGTCACGTCTTATGCTTTTGCTTGGGGGTTGACAATACACACTGAAAGTTCTGTGGTAAATCTCTGGTCTGATCACCGGCCGTTGTCGTGGCGATTACTTTAATCTACAATAGTTTGAACAGGTGAATGAGAGGACTTCTCCAAGATGAACCGAACATGTTACAACAACTCTTTGATACCACTTTCTTCTGGTAATGTTGTGTTTTTATTCTGCGAATATTACGACTTTATCGTTATCGTTAATGCGTTATCCTTGTAATTTCAACAAATTACATCTGAGTCTGGCCATAAAACGTCACCATAAGGAACTGAACGTTTCATAAGGATCCTCAGTTCTTTACCTGACTCATCTGTCATGAAGCATCCCTTGACCATTGGGGGAAACAAAAAAGCACACAGTTGAACTGAAGACTGAGAAGATGGAAGCGTTCCTGAAGAGAACGCTTCAGGAGAAAACCAGAAGACATTTTTCTGCAGCTGAACTAAAGAGCCTGTTAATTACCTCCCATTAACCTTCCACTCCGTTCACAAGTGCCGTTCACAAGCTGCGGGGCGCAGGCCGTTCAACTCTTTCTGACCCATAAGAACAGAAGAAGACACACACAAATGCGCTGCATCCAAAACACTTAAATTAATATGACCTGCTTCCAACGGAGCCGAGCTCTGTGGGTCCATTGTGTCGTACTTTTTAGTCTGCAAGATGTCCTCGCGTCGACACTGACGGCCGTGAATCCCTGCTTGTTCCGAACAATTCGCCTCTTTGTGCTCACATGGACTGAGGGTGATTTTCTGCCTTTGGAGCAGCAGGCTGAGAGGTGTTATGAGAGAGGCTGGGAGATCTGTGAAGATTAACGGGGGCAAGTCAAACGTCCCAGTTTAAAAGAACAAGGCGACGACTGAACCGGTCGAAGTGGAAGCGTTCTCGGCTTTCTGTTGCGTGTTTTGTTTTTTCTTTTAAATTACGGCATCAAGGAGACGCTTGTAAGGGGTTGATGATGAAAGACTGTTGTTAATATAAAGAGGCAGTGAAACAGGAGAGACAAAAGTACCCCAGTCAATCGAGGCCGTGTCTGATTTTCATCTCACCATTTCCTCGAGGTTCTCAAACGCTCCTGGATTGGCTTTCGAGGTGCTCCAAAAAATACAGAGCTAATTGACGTGGACACAGAGGTAATTAGTCGCAGCAAAACACGAGAACAAGGAGCGAGAAAGGACCTTTGCTGAAGCGGATCATCAGAAGTGCAGTCAGGAACATTTAAGTTTAAACCAAAGTAGATATGACTGAACCAGGAACAACAGCTGCTAGCAAAGATCAGGGAAACAACATGAAGCCCTGCTTAACCATGCTCCACGTGTAAAACATGAGACCAGAGGGAAATGCAAAATGAGACAGTGCAGATGCTTTCAGAAACATAACACTAAATGGAGAGAAAAATCCAAAAAAGGCCTCCACCATTTTTGGATTTAGGGTTCGGGTTATCCTAACCCTAAATCCAAAAAAGAATTTAAAGTTTTTTCCACCCCATCCTCTCCCAGTTACTGAGGCTGGTATAACTCTCTTATATGAAGACCGTCTCCTTGGTCTTTGTGGCATAAAGTCGATAAGGGTGTGACTGTGTTAGTCCACAATGTCACGATAATGTTCTTGTACTCTGTTTCACATCATCGTCTTTGTACGCTGTCCCAATAATTAGGGAATCATCCAAAATTTTCTGAAAGTAGAGGCTCTAAGAGTGGCACTGGAAACCAGACGTGGGTCTGTACCTTGTGGGACTCCTGTGCCGTTGAGGATCTTCCTAGAGACGAAGTTCTGCAGATGAACGTACTGTGGTTTGTCGAACGTACATTATCATCCTCGCAATGTTTCACAGCATCGATCTAAATCTCTCTCCGCTTCTCCATCAGGGGTTTCTCCCACTGAGCTAATGCTCTTCTGCAGATTTTCTTCCGGGCCAGTGAGCAAACAGAACAAGTCTCAATCTTTGAGTTGTAGTCTGTCTGTAGTTTTAGCGATGGCAATGGATGGAGTGAACAAAGCCGTTCAATCCGTGTCGGTCACGACTCTAAATACTGAATTAACGCGAACAGACTTAACAGCTTGGCGCTTTTCTCTTCGCAGTGGAGGATGGTCGTTTACAGTGCTGGGAATTTTCAGGAAGCTTCTTAGCATCAAACTGGCACATTACACAAAACACAGACAAATGTCAGCGATGGGGGAACTTCGTCATAGCGCATGCCTCCAGCAGTCAATCATTGATCAATAGCTGTGGGTCCAGGCTCTCTGTATGAAGCGAAGCGAAGAGCAAGAGACAGGTTTTTTACCCGGCTATGTGTGTGTGTGTGTGTGTGTGTGTGTGTGCGCACTCCTTGGAGAAAGGGTATCGTCCATAGACCAACGTGCCGGTAGGTAAACTGCGCGATCCGTGTACGCACTCAGCATAGGTCAGATGTGAGTAAAGATCGGTCTTTCTGGGTTCTTTATGAACAAGTCCTCAAGAAGTCACATTTCCACTCGGAGAAGAGTGAACACCAGGAAGCAGTGGTGGCTGAAGGCTCTGACTGTAGGGCAACACGGTCTCTGATGAGCAGAGGAAAACCAGATAGCTGTCAGGGAACCGTGGTTCAGGCTGACGGCCCGGGTGTGTCAACCAGCGAGCTCTCAGCAACATCCTCTTAGGTGGATCAGAAGCTAAAGAGGATAAAAACACAGCAAATCCTAAAATCATGACATTTAAAGAGATGTTCTCTAAGCTGTTTTGTCCCTTTTTGTATTATTGGGTTTCTGGTTAACTATCTTGTGGTGTGTTTTTTGCCATCTCAAAGTGACAAAAGCTAAAGCGGATACTTTGTCCCCTCGGCTCAAAACGCTGTCTCAGATGTTTTAGTGCTTTAAGCTCGTTGCCTTGGGCAGCTTGAACAGGAGCCAGAGGACTGACTCTCTTCTCGCTGTCTCTGATCTCCGGCATGACATTGCGACGACCTCAGAGTTGCATGCTGGGAGCAGGAAAGGTAGAGCACAAGTGTGAATGGAAATCTGTGGGAATATACTTCAATATACTTCAATTTGAAGTATATTGATGAATATGACATTGAAATGAAACAAAGGACAAAGACGGGAATCAGAAGATTTTTTTTATTTTTTTTTTTGGTGAAAATTTCCAAATCATGTTGAGAAAGTTCCAGTTTTGCTCTCCAACTGGGCTCACAGAGATACCTTAATGCTCCTGGATCCGACTTGATCTCTCATCAAACCAAAATTCCTTCTGTGACCTTTGCTGGGGGGTTGAATAGGCCCAGTTGTTTCGATTAATTTTTTTTTTTTAAAGCCCACTCGTTTGAAGCCCAGCCTGGTTTCAGTTCTGTTACAAGAGGCATGTGACTGGACTGTAATGGATCACCGTGCAAGATGTGCTGCTTTCCTCACAGGAACGATGTTTTATTAATTTATGATTTCCACGACTGATGTTTTAAACTCTGAAGCAATCATGTAACAAGACAATGTTCATATTGTAGGTTTGCAGTTTTGGTCTGTTGAACTTCATCTAGGAAAGTAAACGTCTCCTGTGGGACATTTTGTTACCCAGAGTAATTTTTCGCACTTGAACTAGACATTAGCAAATGTTGCTGTGTGACTCGAATAAATAACCGAGCTATACTACATTTCTTTTGACCTGATTGGGTCGTAATCTTATATTTCCTGGACTAAACACAATGTAACCTAAAAAAATTTTTTTCAACAAGTAATATACAGGCAAACTAGAATAAAAGTACGAATTTCTTGCATATTTATAGAATTAATTTCTATCATATCTTAGGAACGTTGGGTTATCCTAAGATAAGCCCCTACGTCATTTTTTGGGGGGGCCAACAGTTATTTTTTTGCAAAAAAATTTAATAAAAATACTTCCCATCATCTTTTATATCTAAAAGGTGATTTAGGTAAAAAAAAAGAAAAAAAAAGGTAATTTTGGCAAAAAAAAAATGTTTTAAAGAAGGAGAAAATATTTAATTTGAATAACAGAAATTGACTAATTGACGAGCTTTAAGTACAAAATGATTTTTCAACAATTTAAAAAAAAATGTTGGCTTAAAACGGAGGCAAGAATTGATTGTTTTGGGAATTTTAGGTTCCCCTGAAAAATGCCGTTTCTGGGCAAAAGCGGGACATAAACAGTTGTAAACTTTTCTGCTTCAGACGGCGGGGGATTTATAACATAAATTAAAATCTGCACAGAACTCCCTGGCTTTGATTAAAAAAAAAATAAAAAGAGATCCTCCTGCGTGTCAAGCGTCCGTCACACGCGGTCCAGGTCCTGGGAGCTAAATTCTGCTGCTACGTCATTCGTTAGCCGACCATCATTACATGATCCAGTCATTTTTATTTTATAGCGAAAGCAGGGACACAGCTGCATAACCTCATCGTGACTCGCTGTCCCGGCCACATTAGAGGGCTGAGTTGTGTCGTTTTCATCCAGTCTCTTTTAAGACGAGCAAATTGGAAAGCTGCGTCATTATTTGGAAAAATTTGTTGCGGTTTTCCTGGACACTGTATCGTCTTAAAACGTGAACGTACTCATCAAACTATTCTTCAGAACAGTTGGCAATGCAGTCGTTTTTCCCTGCAAGGTCAGTGCTCGTATGTCACAGACACGCGTTTTAACACCTGGCAACTTTGTACAGTTTGTGCTGGAGGTTTATTCCCCCAAAAGTTATCAGGCGCTTTCTGGAACTTACCGGAGATTCCAGGAACTTTAAAATCACATCTTCTGGGCCTTTCAATGGGTCTTTTTGCAACACCGTTTATGTCGTACTAAGCCTGAAACTTTCATGAATGTCCCAATAAAGTAATCTCTATGTTCCAGGAAAGTGAGTTCAGGGAAAGTACAAGGGTTACATGTATTTATTCTCATCCAAATATCCAAAATGATGAAATATACATTATGTTTCAAGACTTTTCCTTACAGAATCAATGGCTGGCCAACCTGCCCT
This sequence comes from Poeciliopsis turneri, assembly GCA_922788865.1. Taxonomy (NCBI): domain Eukaryota; kingdom Metazoa; phylum Chordata; class Actinopteri; order Cyprinodontiformes; family Poeciliidae; genus Poeciliopsis; species Poeciliopsis turneri. The sequence continues at coordinate 1,110,040 of CAKLNU010000650.1, read as the reverse complement.
TTACCATGACATCCGTGATCGATTATGGATGTAGCTACCATCAAAACAGGAAGTTATTATATGCAGATTATAAACTTTGACTCAAGACTTGTAGTTTTCGCGATATTTTTACTTTTTTTTTTTTTTTTTAAGAGACTGATGGAGGTTATTGCATTCGGAAAAGAAGAAACGAGGGAAGCTGCTGAGATGTTGTTGTGTCCCAGGGCAAAAAAAAAAAAAAAAAAAGACTATTGACTTTCATAACGGCGCTTCAGGTCAATACAACAACAACAAACAAAAAAAAAAGAGCCACAGACATTTTTCAGACCAGCATCGAGTGACTGTATATGTCTGTGTATATGGGTCTGTGCATCTGCAGCAGCTCCAGGCCCGGCAGTGGATTTCTCCCACATAATTCCACCAATTCGAGCCCAGTTTCAATCCATAAAACAAGTCAATAAAAACATAGAAACCGTGTTTTCTTAATCTTTTACTTGCAACAAACATTTGTCCATAAATAAATAAGCAAACAAATAAACAGCAGAAGGTTTTCCAGATAAATGCAACTCTGTCGACAGATCACATCTGGGGATCGTCCACAGTAATCCCTCCCGGAGGCCGTGATCCTCCCAGGTGAAAAGACGGTTGACACAGGAAGTGAGCGTCGCGCTAAACCTGTGCTTTGACCTACTGTTGGTGTCGCGATAAAACGATCTGACTAAAGAATTTCATTGTGACGGTGCAGCAGTGAACATTTTGTTTCACATTTTCTCCGGGATGAGAGAGACAGTCTGTGAAAAGGTCGAGCTCCTCGAATGCGCCGCTCTGGTCACAAACAACCAATCAGAGGCAGGAGGCGGGTCTTAAGGCTGCCAGTCAACCTTGTGTATTTGCCCCTAAATGGGTTCACGGTGGAGAAACAACTTAACTTTACAAGAAACCTGTGTGTCCACCGTCACAGGCGGCTGCGCTGACAACTCTGACGAAAAGAGGGATGACGATGAACGCGGGGTCACGACTGTGAAGCGCCTGGAAAGGCTTTTGTCAAGGGTGAAACCGTGACACCCTGAACCCCTGACGCCACTGAAAACGAAAGCCGGTCAGTATTTCAGGCCTCCCCTTCCGTGAACACACACCAACTAACTCATGAACGTCCCTCCTGCCTCCGTGGTCCTCCGCCTCCTCTTCTGCATAAGAATGGGAGGGCAGGGATCAAGTCAGCCTCATGAGACTCTGAGACTCAGCGGCCAGAAGCAGAGAGGAGCCGCTGGAGCTCGTTAGGTTGACGCGGCTCGGAGGGGAGGGCAGCTTCTGTTGGAGATGAACGGAGTGTCGCTGCAGCTGGAACCCTTTGATTCGGGAATCTTTCTCGGTCCTGAGACCGGGAGCCGGGAAAGTCTGATTTGAGGCGGGGAAAGCTTTCGGAGAACTCCTGCCTCAGATTGAGGTTAGGTAAGTGCAGGCTGGAACAGCAGTGACTGGAAAAACATTAGGCACTTGCCTTACGAAGGAAAGTGTCTGCATTTTGACTTCATCTTGTTTTGTCAAAATCGGCTTCTGTTTTCTCTCCTTTTTAAACCTCAAAGATTCTCTCTGGGCAATTTGCTCTGTCAAGATCAGAGTGAACTTTTCAACGAAGCAGAATTAAGAGCTAAAGAGATACATCAGTGTTAAAAACTCTTCTCTCTCTGAAATAAACTTTTGTGCAATAAGGAAAACCTACATATATATATATATATATATATATATATATATATATATATATATATATATATATAAAAAATTTAAAGATTTTGAAAAACATTTTTGTTCTACAAATATTTTGCCCAAAAAGTTTAATCTGAACTGAGTTAGTGGTCTCCTGTCGTCATCGTTGTTTCATAAGATCGAAAAAAGTAAAATGAAATTAAATAAATAAATAAAATAGAAGTAGAAATAAAATGACACAATGAGTTGCTCTTAATAAAGCATAACTTTTAGTTTTTATTATTCGTCATTCTCAGTAGTCGGTGCAGGTTTTTCCAATTCAGTTTTTTTTTTTCTTTTCCCTTCCCTTCCCTTCCCTTTTTTTTTAATTTTATTTTATTTTTTATGTCAAAAACAATTTAGATTGTGATAAAAGTCGTTTCTAATTAATCAGTGGAAAAAATGTTTAATGGCTCTGTTTGTCTGTGGTCACGCTCTTTGAGGTCGGAAGGCCTCCCTGCCGTCACCCTCATCTGTAAAATCCCCTCATCGATTCTCTCTGATCTTGGCAAAATGAATAGAGAAGCAATATAACTACATTTGGCAGAGATATGAATAACCTTGAGCAAACCTTTAACGCATTGACTTTTGGCAACAAATATTCCTACAAACAAGTTTCACATTCAGTGTCAAGTGTCAGTCATGTAATCCTCATGATATATTGGTGTTCCAGACATTTATTTATTTTCTTATTCGTGCTGCTCAGAGCCCAAAGTGTTTTGGGCGTCTGCAGAAAGACTAAAAAGCTGAAAGAGTCCAAATAAATCAACAAACTCTTTTGTTATTCCTCAGTTGGTTTGGCTTAGCTCGTTTCACAATCCTAGAGAAATTCCAGCCTTGCCTCAAAATATTCCACCTCTCCCTGACATTTTACCAAACGCAGATTGGGATTCCTTCTCTGACATGCAGATGATTCCCATGCCTTCCAGAACGTTTTGGCAAATCGCCACGCAACACTTTCTGCTTCTACTTTGTGTTTCCAGGGGCACAGAGGAGGACATTAAGCGGGAGTGTTTCCCAGACCAAAAAAAAAAAAAAAAAGCCACTCCTGAAACGCCAAAAATGACAGCTCGCCTCTGCTTCCTCTTACTGGCTGCTCACGCGATGGTTGCGAGCGCGCAGCCGGAGCCAAAGAACCAAATCCCCCAGGCCCCGCTGTCTGTCACTCAGAGGCTCGGCCTGGTCCAGAGGAAGGCCCAGGACCCGACCAGGCCCAACATCACCATGCCGCGCCGCCGCCTGCCGCCCATGTGCACGGGCCCCACGGAAATCCGGGACACGTTCAAGTACATCAACACAGTGGTGTCCTGCCTGGTGTTTGTGGTCGGCATCATCGGCAACTCGACTCTCCTGAGGATCATCTACAAGAACAAGTGCATGCGGAACGGGCCGAACATCCTCATCGGCAGCCTGGCGCTCGGAGACCTGCTGCACATCATCATCGGCATCCCCATCAACGTCTACAAGGTTAGAGAGGCTCCCCGTCGTCGACCGAGCAGGTTCAGTGTCCGATGCGTTTCCATTATAAATGTGCGCCAAGGCTTTTCAAACATTTTGAAAGTTGAACATTTTCAATGTTGAAAATTTTGTCGAAAAAAACCCCCAAACAATTCTAATGGTGCTTCGATTAGTTGAGAAGTGCGATTAATGTCCGTTCACGGGATAAGTCATTGCAAAACATCAACCTGCCACTTCCTGTTGTCTTCTTCTTCATTTCCCCCAGTAGTAAGGTCTGGTCACTGATCACATGACTCCTGTGATTTGAAAAAAGTGTTTCCGTTGCAGTTTTGTGAAATACACTTATTTTGATACAGCCACAAAAAAAAAAAAAAACACCTCATCCTTGAGGAAAAACTTTTTATCCCATCAAATTTACTTTTGTATTTCCAATTTGCGCAATCATATGGTCAAAGAAACCACATGCTACAGATAGATTAGCTTCCTTCAGGACTCTAAACCTTTCCGCCACACCTATTCCTCCTTATGTCCACATAATGAAGCACACACCAGTGAAAGTGGAGACGTAGAAAGGTGTGTGTGTGTGTGTGTGTGCTTCCCAGTGCTTCTGAAATGTTATTACTCCTCTGGACTCTGAGCCTCTTCATATCCCCCCATGTCTCTCGGCATGTTATTGTGCGTCAGGCTCACTTTGCGAGAGCGAGGGCCAGAGAGCCGGAGTGTCTGTATATTTGGGTAAGCGGGCAGGAGTGTTAAAACAACTGGTGGTCGCAGTTACATACCGGAGCGCAGACGAGGACCAGACGGGGTGGCACGGAGAGAGTGAGAGAGAGAGAGACGGATGTGGGGGTCACATATGATTTCAATTGATTTCCACTCGCATTCCTGTCCCCCATCCAAGAAAAGCTCTAAAGGCTTTGTGTTGTACATGATCCTCTGGGTGATTCTTGAACTCCAGGAGCCCAAACGTCTCATTCGGTTGGAAAGCTGACGGGTCAAAAGTGAGGCGTGTGGGGCCTCGCTGTGTGTTTCTTTCTTTCGTTCTTATTTCTTTTTTTTTTAAAGACAAGGCTGCGATGTTTAACCCGACAAAAACCGTGAGATCAGGTTCGTGCGCTTGCAGGGAGTGCTGTCCTGGAGACGACAGGCTCTTTGCGTCACTCCTTGCCTGCAACTCGCTGACCTTCTGCCCGTGTTGCAATCTGTCTGCAGCTCCTGGCAGAGGACTGGCCGTTCGGGGTGACTCTGTGCAAGGTCGTGCCGTTTGTCCAGAAGGCATCCGTGGGGATCACCGTGTTGAGCCTGTGCGCTTTGAGCATTGACAGGTATGCCTTGCTCACAACCCACGCATCACGCAAACACACGCTTTCCCCTCCTGTCATGTTGGCTTCTTTTTCTCTCTGTCTCTTTACGCCTTTTATTTAAGCAGCTGGAAACTTCACATTATGAAATACAGAGCTGGGGATTGTTGGACTTGTTCACATTTCGACACACATTTGGATATTTCTTCGATTGACCCAACAAAAAGCGGAACTAATCCATCTGAAGGTGCACACACCTGCAGAACTACTGAGAAACGGCCGTCTGCCTACAGCTGCAGGTCATGCAAGGAGAGAACCCAAATGCCTAGAGGAGTTTCAGAGACTCAAAGCAAATATGGCCATGATGAATGAGTGGCAGAAGAGACTCAAATTGAAATTTTCAGCCTACGTACAAAATGTCTAGCGGCAGCGTTGTGTTGTAGGGATGTTTGAGTCTTGTTATAATTAGAGGTGCATCGGACCCGAGATTAATATTTCTGTTGGCCCTGATATTGAAAAATGTTCTATCGGGTATTGGTAGCTATGTGCCTGATCCATAATGTTCTATAATGGTATGCTTTGTGCTCTGAGTGACATCATGCTTTATTTAAAAACAATTTAAAAAGTCTTGAGTCAGTTCAGCTGTTTTCCTGTATCGCCCTGATACTAAGCCTCAGATATCTGTATCGGTATCAGAAGTGAAAAAGGTGCATCGGTCCATTCCTGGCTGTGACTGTCTGACAAAAAGCGGGGAAAAGTTAAAGGTTGAAGGAGTGCAAATGCTTTCACAAGGCGTTGCATTGGAAGCGAACTGCATGCCGTATCCAAACCAAACACTAAATCACATTGTGTTATTTTTCCCCCCAAAAGGATCCAACCATTTATTTGCCTTAATCTGACTTGTTAAAGGATCACATGCCGCTCCGCTTTTCCAGGTATCGTGCCGTGGTCTCCTGGAGCCGCATCAAAGGCATCGGCGTTCCGAAGTGGATGGCCATCGAGATCGCCCTCATCTGGATCTTATCCGTCATCCTGGCCGTTCCAGAGGCAATAGCCTTCGACATGATCACCATGGACTACAAAGGGGAGCAGCTGAGGATCTGTCTGCTGCACCCCATGCAGAAGACGGACTTCATGAGGGTGAGCGGAGACACGCCGACCCTCTTCTTCTTCTTTTTTCTTCTTCCTGTCTGAACAGAGAAACGGTCCGTGTTGACTCAGCCGCGCACGCAGCACAAAAACGGCAATGTCCAAAGGTGCAAATCGACACGCTGTGTGCAAATACAAAAGCTTTCTTAATAAAGCGGTTCAATTAGAGTCACGGCGTGACGCCTGGACGAGGGAGGCTGGAAAGAGTTCATAGATGACGAAATGATATAGATCACAGATGGGAGATTGCCTGTTTTTACTTTGGAAGACATTCCCCATTACTAAAGAGTAACAACGTGACCTCCGCGTATTGCCGCTGATAAATCAGCATTTGGTAAAAGGATGTCCTGCACGACGCCAAACCCACCCCTGAGTTTCCCCCTCCACTCCGGCGAAGGTTCAGGCGGCGGCTACGCTCCAGTAAATCAGCTTCTTACATGCTTTATCTCCAGCTTAGAGCGCTCCCACACAGATGTTTGAACGTAATCCAATGCTGTCCCTTTGTGCGTTTTGTGTGTGTGTGTGTGTGTGTGTGTGCAGTTTTATAAATCAGCAAAGGACTGGTGGCTGTTCAGCGCGTATTTCTGCTTGCCGTTGGCCTGCACGGCTATCTTCTACACCCTGATGACCTGCGAGATGCTGAGGAAGAAGAACGGGGTGCAGATCGCCCTTAGCGACCACATCAAACAGGTCAGAGAACATGGGGTGAAAATGAACAGCGACACTTAGCCTTTCACAGAGAGACAAAATCGTGGGTGTCATATTTTCACCGTGTTATTCATGAATTTATAATTTTATCACTCAAGCTAAATATTTAGTTTACAAACTATATATTTAGATCTCAAATTAAATATTTAGTCAGGAAGACAATTATTTATTTTTGCAAATAAATATTTAGTTCCCAACAAGATGTTTAAGTCAGAACTAAATACTTAGTTTTCAAACTAATGGTTTGGTTTAAAGTTTGAAACTAAATATTTGAAACTAAACATTTAGTTTGGAAAACCCAGCTTTTATTTTGCTCTATATTTCCGCTTAGTCGCAAGCTAATTTGCATACCAGCTAAATGTTTAGGTTGGACCTAAATATTTACTTGCAAGCTAAGTATTTAGCCAGCAACCTAAGTGGTTCATTAGCAAGTTCAATACTTAGTTTTACAATTAAAAAAGTTAGTTTGAAAGCTAAATATTTAGCTCACACAAAAACTGAAAACCCTTAAACACTAAATTGTGAACAAAATATTTAGTCTTGAAACTAAATATTTAGTTTGTGAACAAATTTTTTAGTTTCAAACTCTGATATTTATAAAAGTATGAATAATACATTTTCACCAGGAATAATAATGACTTGGTGAAAATATAACTTTGAAAAATGAACTCCCACATTGTATTCTCTGTGACGGACTAAATAAACTTGAATTCGCCATTAATTTTTCTTTTTACTGAGTTACAGTAACATCAGAAACCTACAATCCTGCTTTCAAATTCAGCTGGTGTCAATAACGGAGCAACAGAAATAAACCTTCACTACTAAATGTAATCGATGCCCTAAAAAGCTTCTGCAGAAGAACTGCTTTTGTTTGTTCTTTTTTGTCATCAACTTGATCTGAAATGACAACAAATTGAGGGGAGAGCAGCATGTTGTTCTGTGATGTATAACTCCACAGAGGAGGAGTCACATCCAGGCCAAGTCATGATGGATGTGTGTGTGTGTGTGTGTGTTTGTGTGTGTGTGTGTGTGTGCGTGTGTGTGTGTGTGTGTGTGGGTGTGTGTGTGTGTGTGTGCGTGTGTGTGTGTGTGTGTGTGTGTGTGTTTTTGTAATCATCAGCGGAGGGAGGTGGCCAAGACGGTGTTCTGTCTGGTTCTGGTGTTCGCTCTGTGCTGGCTTCCTCTCCACCTCAGCCGCATCCTGAAGCTCACCATCTACGACGAGAAGGACCCGAACCGCTGCGAGCTGCTCAGGTACGGAACAGGGAAAACACACACACATTTACTCACGCCACAGCTTGCCAAAGGAATTGCTACAGAAGCATGGCATCTGTTCTTTTTAACAGTTTCTTCTTGGTGCTGGACTACATTGGCATCAACATGGCTTCTGTCAACTCCTGCATTAACCCCATCGCCCTGTACATGGTCAGCAAGCGCTTCAAGAACTGCTTCAGGGTAAGACTGGCCTCTGTCATGCTAAATTCACGTTTCACACTTTTCTGTGCATCCTTTTTGAGTTCTACTGCTTCCTTAAGAAAAAAACAACAACAACAACAAAAAAAACAATTTCCCAAGCAAGCGCTTAAGAAAAACCCCGCCAGCTGTATTTTGGCAATAAATTCATGTTTTTTGGTGTCCGGAGAACAACACGTCTCAAAAACCTGCAGAAACAGAAACTCACATTTATCCAGACAGACATGGGAGCATCAGTGAATCGCAAAAACGGCACTCCAAAATCTACAGTCACAAATCAGCAGGCACTGCCTGTCACCTAGCAACACCAGCGAATCCCAGCCCATCACCTAGCAACTCAAACTGTGTGGCCAACTGGTTTTTCCCGCTGCACAATGGCTGCTGGAAACCTCAAGCGTTTTTGTTGTCGACTTACTATTCAGAAGCAACTTGTTGCGTTCTTGTTGGTTGTGCAGGAGGCTCCACTTCTACTTTTCAAAGGAGCTCAAAATAGACAGAACTGACCGGACTAAACTGTCATTATCCAATAATGAATTTGTACCAAAAAAATGTAATAAACTTGTTCTGTGTCATCTACAGTCCTATTCTAAGCTGTTTAATGAAATGTTATAGTTCAACTTTGACAGACAAGCGTATACATTTTCACTGCGTCAATTTGATTCAAGTGAATTTGGTTTATTTACGTAGCTCTAATTCACATGTCATCTCAAGACACTTTACGTAAAAGTAAATTCATGCACACATTCCAACTGATCCTTGTTGTAAAACAATGCAACTAAGTTAGGTTTATTAATTTAAAAAGGTTTCCCTCTCTAAGGACGCACGGAAGATTTTGCTTTCAGGTCGAGTCACATTAAAGTTTGTGGTTTTAACGTGACAAAATGTCAACAAGTCAAAGGGCTGTTTGTGCATAAAATTGCTGAAAATGTGACAGTCTTTTCCTTTAAATTCACCCCCTTTCTCCGGTTCCAGTCCTGTCTGTGCTGCTGGTGCCTTCCTGCCGAAATGCTGATGGACGAGAAGCAGTCGTGTATGAAGCTCAAAGTCACCGAGCGATCCTCCGATCAGAGCCACTCCCGCATCACCAACAAATCCAGCACCGCGTGAGGAGAGAGGAAGGTGCAGCCGGAGGCGGGGGGGTCGGGGGGGTGGGGACTAGGACCCTAAAACAAAAAGACGAGAAAGCAAGAAAAACATATTTGATGTACGACCGAGTGAAAGAGACCGAATTCTTTTCTCCTGGAAGATGTCATACGAGCTCTCCAGATGCGCCTGCACAGAAACTCACTCTTTTTTTCCGGAGAGAGATGGGAGTGGAGCGTCAGCGAATTCCCAAAGCTCCACTGTTTCATAGTGGAGATGTGTTTCACTTTTTTTGTTTTAAAAGATGGAGCCAATGTTGGAAAGAAGAAGAAAAAAGAAAAATGGTCAAATTGAAGAGTGTTGCTCTGAAAAGGGTCAAAGTTCATCCCGCTGCAACAGCAAATCAAACCCGCAGTCTGGAAGGAGACTGTAACTTTGACCCAATGACTCTTATCATATGGACGGTTGTACGTTTGCTCTCGAATGCGGCTCTACGGTGGCTCTGAGGCCGCTGTCGTTCATGTGATGTGTATCCAGTTAAGTGAATGTATGTGTTAATCATCTTGCATGCTAAGCATACTTACCGCGAGGCGTGTGACGAGATCGCAGCACGAGCTCTTGCAATATTGAAACGCCATCTGGTTGCTGTTTGTCTCTTGACTATGTCTGTTGAAGCAAGAGGAAGCTGTTCTTCAGAGGACTTTTAACCGGGCGCTTTGTTTCTCTTATTTTTTGCGTCTCTTATTTTGAAAAAAAGGAATTTTAATTGAAGGTTTTAAAGGTTTGATTTGTGTGATGTGAAAAGTGTTTCTGTTGCAATTTTGTGAAATACGCAAATTTTGGTTATCGAAAAACCTCCTCATATTAGGACAAAACTCTTTTATCAAAAACGTGCTTTTTTAAAACAATAAAATAAAATAAGATGGGTGCGTTTTCATTCAGCAAATTCATTGTAATTCAAACTTGCACAATATTATGGCCAATGGTAACACAGGTACTAACACTCTTCGGTGTAGAGGCCATTAAAGAGTAACATATTCTCAAACAGAGTTAGTTTCAACTTGGAGTGGATATTTCTGCCCTGAACAGAGATTCTTTGACATATTCAAGAAACCTTTGCGGTATTGGTTTTGGCTCCAGCTTCCACCAAGCTTTGACATTGCGCATTATGTGTAAACAAATCAAAACTCGACTGAGTTATTTTACAAATGTTTCCAGATTCCTTGTTACAGAAACTCCCCAAAGGTTGAACGGGTCGCTGGACTCCAGATGTGGACAATTACAGCGAAAGCGTCAACACTTCAGAATCAAACGGGTCGGAGAAGGGTCGTTGAGCCTCTGCACGGGTTCTTTGGTACTAAATCGTACGCACATCTATAATTGCACGCATCTAGCACCGCTGAGATCTCTTCCCCTTTATTCTGTGTGTGAAATAAAAACTGGACTTTCTTAGTTTACTCAAGAATGTGTAGCTTTGCAAACTCCATACATGGAGTTAGCTTGTAGCTTTACAACGCTACAACAGATCTGATCTTTTCTTGCTCGATATCTTTTTTTAAACTGAAAGTATTGCTTGTTTTAATGACGGTCATGTTGGTTTGCATGTTGTGCCATGATTGAAAAAATTTTCTGCCATTTTAATTTTTTTTATCCACTTATTATCCTAATTTTTGACCAAATGAGTTGTTTACAAATGGAGCCAGCTGATCAGCATCTCCGAAGCTGACGCGTGACTCAGACTGCAACCAAAAATGCAAAAACCAAAGGTCTTTTTCAGAATATCGAGTCGTTTTGAAATGGAAAAAAATAAATAAATAAAGACATCTCCTCTCGTTTGCCACTTCAGTGCTTTAAACTTGTATTTTCTCTCTGGTTCTTAAACTACTGAAGTCATGTGTTTCTGTGCGGTGGCTTTGATTAATGGCTGGCCTCACTTTTTCTATAATCTTGTCTGACTCATTCGCTGGTATTGGTGACGCACACGTTTTCTTCCAACACACAAAATAATGATGATAATAAAAAAAAGACGCTGTTACGAACAATAGACCCTGTGATTTAAAAAAAAAAAAAATCAATATGTGATGAGATGGATGGTAATTATTGCCTACAGCATTATATTCATATGTCTGTCTTTGACTGTGTTCTTCATGGATGTTAGTGTGTGTGTGTGTGTGTGTGTGTGTGTGTGTGTGTGTGTGTGTGTGTGTGTGTGTGTGTGTGTGTGTGTGTGTGTGTGTGTTATAAGGTTTTGTGCTTGTTGGCTTGACTAAAATGTGACAGCAGGCGGCATCATGTGATGACGGACAGCAGCACAGAACATTACTGTGATCTTTCTTTTTTTTTTTTTACCCAACTCTTTATCTCTACACACACACACACACACACACACACACACACACACGCACACACACACACGCACACAGAAGCCTGCGTTTCAGTGGCTATCTTTGTGGAGACTTTCCATTGACCTCCATTCATTTCTACAACCTAAATCTTACCCTTATCCTAACTATCTGTCAGAATCCTAACCAAAACTCAATTCACTCCTCAGTCCTAAATCTGACCCCTGGCCCAAAAATATCATTTCCCCTTGTGGGGACCAGGCTTCGGTCCCCACAAGGATCAGTGGGTCCCCATTATGTAGTGTGTCAGGAAAATGGTCCGCACAAAAAATATCACAAACAAACACGCACACACACGCTCACACTCGCAAAAAGAGCAAATTTTGACCTGGAATTTGGCTTCGAGCTAACCAGAGTCACGCATGTCACATTAGCTGTCATAGAAGCTCTTTGTCCGCCGATCTCTCACCACCCCTCATCTTATTTCTTCACTCTGCCTTCTTTGTTTTTGTCTCTTTTTATGTGCCTGTTTTCTTTTTCTTTGCATTCCTGCCTCAGCTCCTCTCTCCGTCTTTTTCTCTCTGTCTCTCTGCTGCTGCTCTTCCAATATGCCTTCAATCACTGAGCTGTGGTTCCATGTTAAATCAAACCCAACGGTGCTCTGAGCAGGTCTAATTGAACAGAATCGCATTCAGAACATTCGTCTCTGAAATGTTTTTGGCTCCTAGCAGAGGCTGGAATAATATATCTGGCTCCGGTTCTTTCGGTTGGCTCTCGAAAGATTTGATGGATCGTCTGCGAGAAAACAAAAAAAGCAGCGTGTGAAGTGTAAGTCGTCCAAAAGGACGTCTGCTTAGCGGCCTTTGAATTGGCGTTCAGTGGGCTTGGGGTCTATTGGTAATTGGATATTTTTTATCAACATAACTAAATAGTAGAAAGCTGTTTTTTTAATCAATTTTTATGTAATTTTAACAATTAAATCCATTTAATTTCAGGATAATTTCAGTTCTCCGAAGGTCTACAAGGTTTTAGCGAACAAAAAGAACGAGAAACACACCAAACAGAAGATTTAATGTCCAGATTTATAAAAGCCATGTTTCCATGGTTTTATACATCTGATTTACTTTTTTCTGTGCCACAAGTCTCAGAACTTTTAGCATGAAAGCGACACAATCTTTCATGCACCAGAGGCATTCCCACTTTGAAACTCGGTGGTGGCAGGGTCATGCTACGGGAATCATTTTCTGCGGCAGAAACGTGAATGGCGATGACTGGAGTCAGTTTGTTGCTCCAGTATGGCTGGCAGTAACACTGGTCCACAGCATGACACTACCACTACTGTGCTGGACATTTCACACAGTGTTTCAAAAGCTCAAATTTTGCTCAAACGAAGCGAAAATAGCTACATTTTTGTCACGTCTGACGAAGAAAAAAAGCAATTCTGGAGGTCTTTTGGTTTTAATTTACTAGAATCATTTTACCAAGTAGGTTAAGTAAGCTCAAACGGAAGAAGCTAAAAAAAAAAACAGACACTTTTCTTAGGAAATGTGATGATTTGCTCTCAGAGGCTTCAAAACATGCTCAGTTTATTGTGAAGGGTTTCAGTAAAAACATATATACGTACACTACAGAATCTCATCTTTATGTCTCAATAAGAACACCCCCGATGCAGTAGATGTATGAAGGCAATGTTTGTTAAAAGTAAACAAAACTTCAGGAGGAGTGGTGTCGAAGCGTTATCTTCTAGCATTCCTGTCCAAACCCTTGGTTGTTTACTCGACACTAAACTCTAAGGATTACTCAAAGCGTGACATTTGAGGTCTGTTGCCGCGGCTCTGGCGGTCTGAGCCCAGGAAAACGGGCCATGTGAGAGGAACAGGGTGAACACCAGGGGTTTCCAAATCAGCCCTTTGCAGTTTTTTCTTTTCAAACCAAATCTTTTTGTGGGCACTCCGTGTACTGGAGAGCGGCCAAAGACAAACTTTTATTCTCTATTAGCATCGCAAATTAGAAGACTCGAGCAACAACAAGCAAAATCGTGTCAGACAAAGGAAAATAAAGGGACGGCTCTCATGCATGCCCATATAAACTAACCAATATTTTCAATGTTTTTTTTCAAGATTGCCACTCTGTGTATGTATGTAGGTTTTTCCCCTAAGTTCTTTTATTGTAATTGCAGATTTTATTTATTTTTTTTTAATTTATTTTTTTTTTTGCAGTTTGGACTTTAAATCAGATCACAAGATTCTTATTATAGCATTGTTTTCAAATTTAACAATTCAATTTAAGAAGTACTTCATTGAAGTTTCTTTGAGGAAACCTCCTTACACTCTGATGTCTGCATGAAAGTCAACTTACTTTGGATGTGAAATTAATGGGGGTTTTTTTTTTCTTTTTTTAAATAGAAAATTTAACACAGGATGTATTGAAAACACATTGACATGTTTTTTTTATTTAAACTCGCAGTTTCTTCTTTTTTAGAGCATTTGAGAGAGCGCTGTACATCTGTTAGGCGTCTCCTTGTTACTCAGACAGCAAAACTGAGTTTTAAGCATTAAATAAAACAGATATGAAATGTATTTTAGGCATTTATTTAGATCTGGATACATCTGCATATATATTTTGGGAATAATGCCCTCGGACATGATCGACAAAGACAATAAATACGTGATTGGAGTTTCGTTTCTGATTGCGAAGAAGAGTATATCATATGCTTGGTCAAGGCCACAACCTCCCAGTATCACACAGAGGAGAGATAGAATTAGAAAAGTCTATATGATGGAAAAAAAACAACTTAAGATGGAGACCTATGAAACAAAGAGGAGACCTACAACTAAATTCGTATTGTAACCTTGACACCTCTATTTATTTATTTGCTTGTGTGCCTTTCGAATTTATTTTTGCATTATTATTATTGTGTACTTTTATTACTTTAGTCTGTATTTTGATTATGTCTACAATGGACTGTGAAAATAAGATGTTAAGATGCTAAATGTGAGATGTGACAAGGGTGCGCATGTGGATATGTTGGTGTAAAACAGTTATTGATAATAAAAAGTGAAAAAAATAAATAAATGAAAAATTGTAAAAAAAAAAAAAAAAATTTATAAAACTTGCATTTGGTCCAGTAATAGCAATTACAATTAATTCTGGTCTCCCTCTCCGTCTCTGCTGGTGACGCTGGCGCATGCTGGGGGAGAAATGTAGCAACATCTCCATGTGTTTTTGTGTTTTTCTTTCCAGATTTATGTCAACTGAAAACATTTAATACAGTCGGGGTTGGGGTGGGAAGAGGGGGAGTGGAGTGACTCATAATTACTAGAAAAAGAGCAGTAAATTTTGGATGAAAGGCAGACAGTCACACTCTGGGGGGGGGTTTCCTCAAAGGACGTCAAAAGAACCATTGTAAACATGTCAATGAGGGCAACTTCACGACAAAGAGGCAAAGTTTTACCAAATAGTTTTGCTCTAATTTCTAGTGCAAACATATTTAGTACACTTGAAAACTAACTTACAATATACTGTTGGAAAGATATGGAAGCTTGTTTTAAGTGAACAAATCCTTAATGTTGATGAAAACTGCTAGTTCCACTGGCAGATCATTTGATTTTTCATACAGAGAAAATCTTTTTTATTTGTCGATTATTTCATCTTTGAAAAGGTGAAATAATAGATTTTTTTATATGGATATTCAGGAACTATTTACTGAAAACAAGCTCTTACATTTCGCTGGAAAGCTACCTGTAAGTTTGTTTTATTTCAAAACATCTGCACTACGAGCTTCATCGAAAATACTGGGTAAGGTTTTGTGTTTTTGCAGTGTATGACAATAACGTCCTCCAAACTTATCTGTAAAATAACACGTTTGGGTTGAGACTGTGGAGCTCCAGCTTCCTCACAATGCCTCAGCAGAATAAGAAATATGTTACTAAAAAAATAAATAAATAAAAATAAAAACTCCAGATGCAGCAACAATTCTGCATCCAACACAAACGTGGTAAACAGCTTGTCCTCTCCTGTCCTCCTAAAGTTCAGGGTCTTCCAAATTTCAGGTTGGAAGTTTAGCCAATCTGACTTTTTTTTTTTTTTTTTTTTTCCCCCAAAACTATCCTCTCAATACAATGTTTTGCATTTTTTTGGTGCTTGACAGCAGGCTGCACCAGCATCGAAAATGAAACTTGACCGTGACGGCAGCTGCTTTCCAAACGTTCACTTTTAACAGTTTAAAGCCAACATTCACAAATGTCCTTTAAATCCCATTTTTAAGTAAAATCTGCATCTGATAAGCATGTAATAATTGAAAGTGCAGGCGGAGCGCTGGATGTTTTGTGATTCCATCTGAGGTTTCAGCATATCTGTAGTGGATTGATAACAGAAGGAGGCGAGTTTTCTGTCTCTGCCACAGCATCTGCTAACATTTGGAAAGAACAAAGGAAAGTATGCTTTTTTTTTTTTTTTTTTAATAGAGTGAATGTGTGTGCTGCTTTGTGTTAGAGGGAAATAACGTCAAGGAAAGAACACACCGGTGATTTTAACACTTCAAGGAATGCCTGACAAACGACACACACACAAATGCAGCTCATTCCCCCACAGATGCACCAGTGTTGCACTTTTTCAGCCCGTGCATCGAAGACACACACCCTCTCTCGTGGCGCGTGTGTGTGTGTGTGTGTGTGTGTGTGTGTGTGTGTGCGTCAGCAGCGGCAGAAGGTGAGCAGACGCGGCGAGCAGGAGGAATTCATCAGCTTGACGAAGCATCGACTCTGGAGTATTTCTGCCGTCTATCTCCTCCCTCACATCTCCTCTCCGTCAGGGGGACGGTGAATTTCGCATCTCGGCCCCTTCCTGTTAGCGCACGTGGCCTTTTTACTGCTCGTCCGGGCGATAAGACGACAACCCCGCCGGGGCAGGACGACAAGATAAAGGGTCACTTGGAGGCCAGGAGCGCACATATGGAGAGCGGCGGTGGAGAAAGTACTCAGAAAATGTACTTAAGTGAAAGTATTCTCTGTGACATTGTTTAGACGTAGATATGTGATTCTATGCATCATCATTTCAGGGATGGAACCATCTTGTCTGCTGAACATAGCATAAACTGCACTTTTTTATTTTTATTTTTTGCAACTAATGGCATTTATTTTGAAAGAAATCCAACAGAGAGAGGGGATGGAAAGAATGTGGGTGGGGGAGGACATGCAACCAAGGAGCCACGCAGGTGTTAGGTGACGTAGTCAAGACCACCAAACCCGAGACCAAGTCCGGACCCGGACCAGCGCCCCACGCTACGTGACACAATAAAATGAAGTGCACCTATCAAAATGATTGGGTGCTGCGGTGTTGTTGAAAAAAAATGTTGAATTTGATCTGGAAAACGTCCATCGTGAACCCCTTATTATTATTATTATTATTGACCTTCTTTTGTTTGTGCAGCACTTTGCCCAACATTGTGTTCCTGGAGTTTTTTTTAAAAAGGCTTTATGAATAAATAAATATTGTGTTACTTTTCAATGATGTACTAATTTACTGAGGCGCTCTTGTCATGTCAGCTTTTTCTGCTCTTTAGGAAACACTCAAATGAATTCATTTTTAAAATGAGCAAGTTAATGTTGTTGCCACTAGGGGGCGTGAGGGTCTTATGTAAAATGCAAACTTCTCTGAGAGTTTTGGAGGGGGGCTTATTATTATTATTATTATTATTATTATTATTATTATAAAACAAACAAACAAAAAACACCTGCTAGCATATTCATTCATTCTCATTAAGATGTGAAAAATTATAGATGTTTTTTTATTTTTTTATCTTTGCTAAATATAATATTTAGGGAGTGAGTGTGTTAACCTTATTAGTCTGCGTTCATACAAGCTCCACATTTGTTTGCAGAAGGCCTGCTCGCTGCTTTACATTGCAAATAAGGCCGTGTTTACATTGCCTCACACCGACAATGGTCTCTATGGGTTACCTTCGCTAACAACACAGGTAACCAATCAGATCTCACAGGCTGGGGGAAGAGGTGTGACTGTGTGTGTGTGTGTTCAACTAGTTCTCTGGAATAAAGGACAAAAAAAAAAAAAAAAAAAAGAGGAAGCAACAACTGACAACTCTGATCTTGACTGTGTGCGTCACTCCCTCCCTGGTTCCTGGGAATTCACAATAAGGGAAGCAGATCCCAGGTCTGTGAGCAGATGAGGGCTCTCGTTCTCTCTTTCTCTTTCTCTGTCTCTCAGTTTGTCAGATGTAATGAGAACAATTTCCGCTCCTCTCCTCAGATCCTCCAGGCGACTGCGGCTGGTTCATATGCACACACACACTCAGAAACGAGCCCAGCACAGATAAGGTAAGCATCTCTCTTCCTCAGTTTGCCAGCCCTTACGGCAATTTTTTGCTCTGTAAAAGAAGGTGGAGGGGGGGGTGAGAAGAAGAATAAAAAAACATGTGCTGGGGTCTGACATGTGCCGAAGAGAAAGTGAAAGTACTTTCCAGGGAGCGAAAGGTTTCCAAGCGTGGCTGTTTGTGGTGTATTTCTTTTTTTTCCAGCTTTTTACCTGAGAATGCTAACAAGACAAAACAAAACAAACAAACAACAAAACAATTTTCCTTCCAGACACAGCTCTGCCGTTCACACAAATTGCTTGTAAAAAAAAAAAAAAAAATTGTGCTGCAAACACCTCCACTGTGCTCCAATTCCCCATCTCCAGCAAACACACACACACCATATTTCACTGTGCTCGCTTAACAAGGCCCGGTTACCCAAAGCAACAAGAGGGGCTTATCATCTGCTCCCTCTCTTGCCATTTTGTTATCACACTGGCCTAGTTCACACACATTCACACACACACTCGTAGGCACACACATACTCTGTCCTATTCTGTCAAAAACACTCGCGCTCTTTTATCTCGCTTTCTGACTCGCTCTCGCTTACAAACACACGCTGGCACAAACTGGGGAATGAATGTTATGGAGGGGGGGGGCTTATCAGTGTCCTTGGGGGCCTGGCAGTCTCTTCACAGACTCAGATCCCAGCGCCGGGGCCACAGGGACCAACCTATGTGACCAGCCTGCTGATGAACAAAGGGCTCTATAGTTGGAGTGTCCTCTACAGAGGCAGCAGGCTGCAGGCCTCGCTAACGATCAACACACAGGAGCCGGGGACAGGTCTCTGTTCACGGCAGAGAAAAAATGATACTGTTCTGCTGCCGGGCGGAAAAAAACCAGTTCTGTCTGTTTCCTCTTAAACAACATGGTTGATTTTTACACCAAAAACCCATTGTGCTTTGAGTAGAACCGTTCCGCTTTCAGAAATGTTTCAGTGACAGTAGGAACAAAGCAATTAGCTTTTAAGCTAACTGTTTAAAGTGATTAAAGACAACCAATCAAAGGTTTCATTTTACCAGAAGTATTCACACCTCTCGAACATTTCTCATTTGTCCCATTTAAAGTTGCGGCAGTTACATAGAATCAACTTTATTTTAGCTTTGCATCATGTTACAATGTTGATGTCATCAAAAACATACCTGGAGTGTTGCTGTGATTCTGTTTGAGAAGTCCTTTTAGTTGCCGGTGGCAACCATTCACGGGATGCCTTAACGTCTGCTCTCATTGAACGCTACATTTTCCTTTCAGCTCCTTCAGACTAGCCAGCGACATTTAGCAAACACCCGGTGGAACTGAGCTCGGGTGTTTGAGCTACTTCTCATTGCAACGCTGATAAAAATGTTAAAGGCTTAATGAAGAAACGTTGCTGTGATGACATGCTGGGGGTCAGAAAGAGCAGGAGCTTCTTAAAGGGACAGAGGCCAAATTTCAAGGTGTTAAATTGCGAAGTAAAATTCCTTTTAAATCATGTTTGACATACCATTTTTATAACAAATGAATGATTGTGCTAGAAAACATCCCCATGAAGCATAATACTATTCCTTTGAAGCGCAACTTTAATGTAAGTTCTTGATATTGTTTGTGATAGAATGACACAAAAATCTGAAACATTAGGTCCTTTTTGATCTAACATAGATAAATAAAACTCAAGGCAACTAATTGCCATGCAAAGTCACAAATAGTTAACGACAGTTCAACAGGGTCACATTTAATCTGAGTGCAAATCCAAAAGGCGTCAGAGCTTTGTTAGAGAATATTAATAAACAAACATCATCATGAAGGCCAAGCGACTCAGCAGACAGGACAGGTAATAAAATAATAGCTTTAAACACATAAACACCAAGCTACTTCTGATTTAAACTGACAGGCTATAGGAAAATCATTTTAGGATTTACAATGATGTGGGCACCTGGGCTAGAAACTGTTTTGGTGACCTTTTGACTAAAGTGAAGAATAGGGCTAATGTTAATGCAAATTACAGTATATAAATAGGTAGTCCTTTGCATAACTGTATATGAACTGATGATACGAATTGATAATGCATCTCTTGGCCAGTAGCTTCATGTTGTTCTCCTCAAATATTACTATAACCTCTTAATTTTTAAACACTGTAGCATTGTTTATTCTCACACAGGTCCCAAAATAGTATTACAACTTACCTGATATAGGCCTGTGACTCTTATATAAAGTACAATGTTTGCAAAACACACATTTGTAAAATAAAAATAATATAACAAATAAAAATCCTGCAAACTTGTGAAAGGTCAGAAGAGACCAAAACTGAACATTTTGACCCGCGTTCAAAATGCAACATGCTTAACTCTGCACATCATCCTCAGCATAACCATTCCCAAAGTGGCAGAAGATGGTGGCAGCATTATGCTGAGGGGAGGCTTTAATTTAGCAGCGCTACTAAGTCAGTGGTTCAGGGGAAGTGATCTTGGAGACTGAAGTGGAAACTTGAAAATGTTCAATACCACATTTCTACTGCCTTTCACTGTCACATTCTACCCTGTGTATGTCTAAAGCAAAAACCCCTGTAGAACATTTTGTAGCTGGGTTAAAAATGCATATAGTTACTTAATGATAAGTTAAGCGGGCATGTTTATCCCCACAACATGTTTTTTTAAGCAATTCATTA
Organism: Poeciliopsis turneri; assembly: GCA_922788865.1. Classification (NCBI taxonomy): domain Eukaryota; kingdom Metazoa; phylum Chordata; class Actinopteri; order Cyprinodontiformes; family Poeciliidae; genus Poeciliopsis; species Poeciliopsis turneri. The sequence goes on along the minus strand of CAKLNU010000650.1, from coordinate 1,089,787 downwards.
ATTATTATGGGACTGAGGGAGGAAAAAACATCATAGATGTTTTTTTCTGACTCAGATTTCAAACCACATGAACACACTTCACTGGCAAAAAGCCTCCACTCTTTTATTTCTCTTAAACCTTAGGTCACTATGCATAAAAATATAATCCTGCAGAGAAAAAGTCACCTTCTTTCTTCGCGTAACTTTTCAGAGCGCTTCCAAATCTCCCAAGGACAAGTTGTTTTCTTTCAGGTCTTGTGGTTAGAAAGTAGATGACGTAATCTATCAAGGAGTTTCAGTGCTCCGATCTAAATTAGTGACAGTGACATTTGATGACAGCGCTAGCATGTCTCCGCAAGTACCGCTTGATTTACAAAAGACTGGTTTTCGCCCTTGGACAGCCCCTGGTATCTGTTCGGTTTAGGCTTTCTTTTTGTACCTTCAAAACCGTACTCATGTAGCCTCGGGTGCTTCTCAAAAACCTCCCTGTTGTTCAGAAATAATGCTGCATTCACTCCACAAATCCACTTCCATAAGCATGCTGCTTTCAGTTCTGATTCCACATTTCTACCTAAGGCTGACCTGCTCTTGTTGGAGTGAGCAGGTGTGCCACACAAAGCAAAGACACAGACAGGGCGGAGCGGTGGCTAGTGTTGTTGTCTTCTCAGCTAGCAGGAGCCTGCTAGCTGCACACTTCAAACTGCTCTTAAATGAAAGAAGCCACGAGCCAGAGTTACTGTGTCAAAACCACAAACACTTTCAATCTCCCCAACTTCAGAATGTGAAGTCCTTTTAACAAGCTTTTTTACTTTCTCTAGCTTGCATGTTTCAGGCGACTACTGTTACACGTCTTGCTAGCTGGTTGGAAGTCATTTGGGCGTTTGGGAAGTGATGACGTGGAAACTAAAGTCATATTAATAATTTTTTAAAAGCACAGTTCGTGTGTTCAGAGGCCAGAGCGACAAGTGTATCAACGAGCAGAATGCAGGTTAGCAGCTAACATCAGTTACATGCTTTCAAGCTAACTAATGCTAGCTTGTGAGCATGTCAGGGTACTCTGTCGAGAGTAGAATTTCAAAAAGCGATCATTTTGGGCACAATAAGCATGTTTATTCCACAACATCTGCTAAGCTCAGCACTATATTTTAGTATTCAGCTGCTGAGTCCATCGTTTGTTGGTGTTGAAAATCAGGAGGAGTAAATCTACTTATATTTACTTGCTCGTTACTTTCCTCTGATCTTCTGGGTTCCAGGAACTCTGCGTGTACAGTGGAGTTTCAGAGAACAATCATACGACAGCTGACTTCAGATATTTCCAGAGTTTTATCCAAAGAATTCAATGCAATACAGAATGTTACAACAGCATTACACCCGGATTATCAAAAAGTCCAACACATGACAAACATAGAATTACCTGCATGAGTAGAAACAGAAAAACAGAAATAGAAAATAAACAAAATGCATTTTGGAAATCTCTCACTCAGCACAAAGAGATTCGAACTTCTGCTGTAAAACAAATGTGTATTCCCCTCATTTAAATATATGCATTAGAAGGTGTGCCCTCTCCTTGCAGGGCTGTTCCAATGTTAATTTTATTACCTCCTGCTAAAGAGCCCAAAAGAAAATATATGGATTGTCAAACTGGGTCTTTGCGTACCAGGTGTCTCCTGCAGACACTCCTAGACCAGAATTTATGACATCCACCAAGGTCTGTTTTGTCTTCTGCCTCAGTGCTTCAGGCAGATAGTGTTTAGTGTACTGAAACAAAATCTAATGCTACAAATATTAACTATACATTTGGATTTAAAACTGCAAGATTGTCTAATTTGGAAAAGCTCTTTTTGAAAATACCTGAAATAATTTTAAGAGTAAAAATAATGGTTTAATAATCCTATTGTATCTTAGTAATATAAATTGCATGCAAGTAATGTGATTTAAAACTAACTAATTCAAAGCATGCTGTTTAATGCTTAAGGAAATAGCTTAATATGTTTGATTATACTTTGGAGAAGACTTTTCTTATACATTTAATGTTTTATCTAAGTTTACCGAAAGTACAAGGCTGCCCTGTCCTCCCGATTTTTATCTAAGTTTACCAGGAATACAAGGGCGCCCCCCCTAGCAATGCATGCAAGTTCAGAGAGTCACCAGGTGCCCCAGTTTGGATTTTATCCAAGTTCGCCGAGAGTACAAGGCTACTCCTAAAAATTCATGCTACATCTAATATTACCTGTCTCTATAATTATGCTAACTAAAGTTATATTCTCAATATTGGCCATATGATAACCAGTTGGAACTCTTTCACCTCTTTCCATGACTAATTTATTTACTCGTTTCATTGAGTCAAATCAGAAAATGCGTTTTATAGGAGGTTTGTCATTTACATATTTAAAACATTTCAGAAGAGACAGCAGTTCTGGATTTGTGTTTCTAACGTGACAGATTTATTTTCTCGGTATACGTGAAAGTCTAAAGTCCAATCAGTCAAAAATAAATACAGCCATAACGTTATAACTGAATTGTTTTCTTTGTTATGCTGGTTGCGTTTCCTTTTTTAGTGACATGACATTTCTCTCATGATTTCAGTTTTTAAAGACAGACAATATGTAGGCCATGCTGCACTTTACACTCAATAAAATAGATATTAAAAGCCACTGCAATTTTTACATTTTTTACTTTCAATACTTGATTAACGCTCAAATTGAGATTAAATAGTTTTATTTGCCTTTGAGTGATTTATTGATTTATTTCAATAGTAACTTCTTTAAAAATTATCAGACAAGGTTTGAAAGCAGCAACAAAAACTGCAGTTTGTCAGTTTCCTAAATGGTTTGCGGCTGCTGGCTTGTGATACAAACTCTATTTTTGGATTCAACAAGCTTATTGTGATTGATCAGATAACAGACCATTTAGTTCCCTCATATCTTTAAGAAAAGGAGCATTTAAAAAAACACTTATTTAATACTTATTGTCAAAAAAAATTTGCATCATCACATTATTAAGAATAATTTATTTTTGCAATTTTTAATTCCCAAAGCCTAAATTATCTGCTCAAATGTCTCCTCTGGCCTTTCTTCTTTTCAGTGAAGATAACTTTTTAATCATATCAATTATACATATTGTCATAATTATATCCCTTAATTATGACAATATGCTCATTTTAGCTCTAGTCGACTCCATTTTGCTTTTCGAAAATGTCTTAAAGTGAACAAACATTTCAACATGATGCTGTCGATGACGTCCACCTGGAGCAGCTCGTTTGGTTATTGTGAAATGCAAATTTTATGTAGGCATTCTACGTTCCCTATGCAAAAAATAAATAAATTTAGAACTGTTTACAGTTTACCAAAAGGCTTAAAATGTACTATGAATTGAGTCTTTTAGAGTGAAACATGCAGGCTTCGGAAAGAAGTTGTTTTGAAATTATGTTTAAGAAAAAAAAAGAAAAACACCCACAATTTCCTTTTTGAATGAAATCTAAATTATGTGATCTGAGCTTACACGAAAACAAGTTATTAACTTGACACCCACAGAAAAAAGATGCAACTCTGTTTTTTTTCCTGTGTTACAGTTTTGACGTAAAATGTTCTTTATTTAAAATTAAAGTTCAGCCTCTCAAAAACAACGTGCACGCCCCGAGCGACATCACATACGGCCAAGTGTGTTCCCTCTTCTTTTTTTGCGTTTTAATCTAAATTTGCTGAGTTTATTGATCGGACGTAACACAAAATGCGAGAGTATTCAAAAACACTGAATGGATCAAAGCCAAATTTGGAGAGAAGAACCAGAGCGGACTGGAATGTAACCCGACTGCTTCAGAATCAAAGTCCACAAATCACCAGAGTCGCTCGTCCCCAAGCTGAGTTTTCAGCTAAATGCCTTTTGTGATGTCACCGATCCAAAACACACAAAGTAGAGGTCTTCACTTTTAAATAGCTTCAAAAAGTTAGCATTTCAAGAAATGGAAAGTTAAACACAAACACCAAACTTCGCTACCCAGCTTACATCTCTTGGTGGGGGGGGGGAAAAATAAAAAAATTCCCCATAAGATGATATCTTTAAAGTCAACTAAAACAGTTTGCTCATTTTGGAGGCGTGCGCCTTTTCTAAAATGATGTTTTGTACCTCGCGTACAAATAACAGATGACAAATACATCCACATGCTGACCTGTCATTTCTCAGGTCATATTGATACCGCGAAGGCTAAAAACAACTGGGCGCATCAGAAGCAGAGAGAGAGAAGGCCGCTGCTGGCAGCAGTATTGGCAGCGGTTTGGCCCAGAAACTCAGGAAGTGGTTCCATCTAACTGAGCTGTGCTTCCTGTGTGATAACTGACCCAAACACGCTGCGACTCTATCTCACACGCACACACCAAAGGAGAGTTGGAAAAAACAAAACATCCCTTCTCACGTTAGGAAAAAAAAAAAAAGAAGAAAAAAAGCACTTTTCAACCACAAATGAGGATTAATTGGGTTTAACATGTCGGAGCAGTTTAAGAGACTGGAATTACATCCTTGGACGTAATCCGTTGACAGAGCGAGATCCAACACAAACAAAAACCCCAAATGTGGGTGTAAAACTTTTAAAAGGAAAATAAAAGAGGGTCGAAGGTAGGAGCAGGTGTGGTAGCGATGTTTACACCTTAAATATGACACTGGCGAGGGGGATAGGGGGGCTAAACGGCGCGGTGGTGACAGCATTTATTCCTCCTTTTGTCACATTCTGTCACATTCAAACCACAACTGGGATTTCACGTGATAATAAAAAAAACACAGTTTTCATTTTATGTCACCAGTAATAACATTTTTTAAAAAGTCTGAAGAAAAGTGGCCTTTAATTGTTTAATTAGCCTCACTGAGGCACATCTGAAGGGCGAAACTTTCACCCATTTGTCTTTGCCAAACAGCTCAAGGTCAGTCTTCTTTATTATTACTTATCTTGCATATTTAAAATGAATATCACTTTAATTTCTAAACACTGTTTATAAATGAAAGTTTATTGACCTTTGAGAGGGGCCACCTGAATTATTATTCCATTGCTGTTGTATCACTTGGAAATGATCGCAGAACAACGCTATCATTGTTCATCGCAATAGCAAAATTTATTGCGACAGGCCTAGTTCTAAAATATTACTATAATTTGTAAAAAAAAAAAAAAAAATCTCAAGATTAAAAAGAACAAGTAGACTTTTCTAGATTTGAAGAATGCTGTTTTGCAAACAAACTAATAGTTCACTAGTGGAATCATATACAAAGTATATAGCTGCCTGAATTATCCACAGAATGTCCATTATGTCCATTAGAGAAAATTGCAAATTTACTTTTGTAGTTTTGTTTCCCTATGAGATGCACTGAAAGAGAATGTAATTCTCCTCAACCTGACCCCCGGTCAAGATTTGCATTATACTGGTTATGTTGGGAGAACTTGACTTACTTTGTTTATTTTGGGAGAACTTGACTTACTTTGTTTATTCCAGGCAAGTCATTTTTTTAAATGCAATGCAAACGGTTTTTAAAAAATAGGGTGAACAAAAAAAAAGAAGCTCTTGCACAATCTTCCCTATGATCTGTCCACTACAGGTTGTTTCAGTGGATTTTTTTGAAAAGGGGGTATAAATGGGGTAAAGACAAAGGCACACCACACTTTTAAGATAATATTTGTCAAACAAATCCAAAATGTTCTATGCATATGCATAACTTTCCTTCCATTTCACAATTATACACTACTTGGGGTTTTGTATCCTATACAAACCCCCCCCCGCAAATGAAATACATTGAGATGTGATTCCAACCTGACTAGGAATAAGTTTGAAGGCACTGAACAAGAAATATTTTAGAAAGCACATGGAGAATAATCTCCCTCGGAGAACATCGGGTTCTGGTTGGTGGACTCAGGAATTCAACAGTGGCACATGTGTGCTGGGCAGGAGGCGGGAAAAGGGAGGGAAAAAGAAAACAAGAAACGAGAAGTGAAAGAAGGAGTAGCGGAGAGGAGCCGGGCCCCGTCGGTGTTGTTCTTAATATCTCCTCCTTCACGGCCATGTTGTGGGGAATGCGCGACCCTGAGGCCACGAACGTTGTTCTAAGACGCGATCTTGCAAGTTCAAACGCAGCTGCCTCCCCTCGACCCATAACACCCACCCCACAGATCCTGACTCACACACACACACACACACACACACACTTACACACACATACACTGCAGCACGAAAGCTTCCTTCCTGTTGCTGGTTTAGCCCAGTTTAGAATCGTGATAAGAGCGAAAGAATTAAGATATGTAAAACAGAGAGAGACTCGAGCTCAGATACCGATGTCGTCATCTTTTTCCACTCGAGGCAAAGTATGGCAATTTTTTTACTTTTATCATCTCATACTTGGATAAATATTTGAGAATATCTTGAAGAAATTAGATTTGATCCCTCTTTGGCTTTCTGCAGGTGCAGCTGTGCCTCTAACGGCTCCCCTCACTCACATTTTGTTCCCTGGTGCCTCTCTGTTGTTCTGTGGCAGGTTCAGTCAGACCACAGGACAGTTCACCGCCACCCCCCGCCCACCACCTCTCCACTTCCTCGTCAAGAATCGAAGCAGAGCAACACGAGTTTCCTGTGACGCCGCTCTGTCTCTAGTCAATTAGAGTAGCTGTTTGCACCACTCCTCCACAAGACAGGGCTCCTGAGCGCATCTGCAGCTCAGCGAAGAGTTTCTCTGCAGGAAAGATCCAACAACACCTTTCTGCTGTTTCGGATCCTCCTCGCCGGAGGGGCCTGCGATGTTGTTTTCATGACGCTGGAGTTGCTTTGGGACACGCAGCCATGCTTCAGCAGCCGGAGCTCATCTTTGACTTTGCCAGTGACCACTTCAGCTCATCACAAGTGAGATCTAGTTTTGTTTTTTGTTTTTAATTACCAAAGCTAGTATTTGATTTAAAACACCCGTCTGGTTTCAGTTCGGGATGTTTTCAGAGTACCCTGCAGTGGTGGTGGAGGAGGTCCCCCATCAGCACCTGCTGACATACACCGGTCTGATGGGTGAACAGTCACAGACAGAGGATCACCACGAGCTGCTTAAAGGTCAGCCTTCCCACGCACACACACACACACACACACACCACACACTCATGCTGTCTGCTACTCCATCGGTTGCATGTCAGTCACAAAGTTGTAGAAAAATGTACTTTATGTCAGTAGTTTTTTTTTTGTTGTTTTTTTTGTCATGGCACTTACGTGTTTATTCCTGTTAACTGTGACTTTCTGTGCCCCAAATTCAGTTTCCTGAAATGTAATGTGGAACAATACACACAGAGCTGAAACGGTTCATCAAATTAATTGTGATTCATCGGTTTCATCGTGATTAAATCATCGTCAACTCATGCAGTGATCGATTATTCGTAACAAAAAAACAAGAGCCAGTTTTCTGAAGCAAGCTCAATTCATATTCTGAGCAATAATTAATTAAATGTACACTTACTTTTTTATAAATTCTTTTCGCAATCGATTTACATTTTTTTTTTGTTCGTGTAACTGAATTGTGGGTTTGCTGTAAACCATAGCACTTAATTAAAAAGTAAAATAAAAAACTAACAAAAAACAGCGCCTTATCTGCGCGCATGCGCACTGGGGTTCACGGCAGACGAACCGCCCTCCGCGAAAAAAAGAAAAAAGAAGAAAAAAAAAAAGTCCAGGAAGTGAAACAAAACATTCCTAGCGTGCTCCTGTTAGTGAAGGAGTCCCAACAGGATGCCGAGGACGCGGTGAACGCGGGCTGCAGCTCTCCTCGTGCTTCCGTCGGAGCGAAACGGTGAGGCGAGTCGCCGGGGTCGCGTCTGTCTGTGGGAGCAACAGCTGTTAAAAGCTCGGCTGTGCTAGCCCACGGTAACAGCTGCTTTAGAGAAGGACTCGGGAGACAGCTGCGGAGAGTTCCTTTTAAGGTTTCTACCACATGGAGAACAGAACCGCGAACCCAGTGGGTGTTTGTTTTTGTTTGTTTGTTTGTTTGTTTGTTTGTTTGTTTTTACCTGCGCGGTGGCTTTAGTGGAGCTTCGTCCCCAGCAGATGACAAGTAGCTGCTAGCTAGCAGATGGTCTGTTGAGCTGCTTCACAACCTCATCGCCTCATGAATAAATGCGCGGAAAACAATAGACCCCGTTTTTGTTGAGGGCTGCATTCATCGTCGTGACCATACGCATACCGTACATTATGTTTCACACACGTGGTTGCGTGTGTGAAACATAAAAAGTAGCGAGTTGTGGCAGAATGTTCTTTGTTCAGGGAACAGTATGTAGACAGTGCAACTCAGTCTGTTACTTATTAACAGATTGTTGAGGCCTACTGTAAATGAATCTCAAAACCTTGGCGCAAATATTATTTGCTGGTTTAAGGAAAACTGTAATAGCATTACAATAGCGCGTGTTATGGTGAGAAACAATGTCAAAGATAAAAAAGAATAAGCCTGTAATGTTGTAGTATTGAGTTTTTATTAGTAGTAGTATTTTGTCTCAGAGGGAAATGACTTTCCTGCTATTTTTAGATAGTTTCTGGTCAATGTTTTTTCCAGACACCTATCATGGACCCTTTAGTATTAGTTGCTTGTTACTTTGTAATTTAAGGCCATTGCAACAATTTGTTTGTAATTTTGTTTTAAATTACACACAGTAGAGCAGAACACTTTTTAGACATTTTGGTTTTTTGCATTTTTTTCTGAATATCAAAAAATGTAGTCTCATGCCAAACATCCGTTATTAATCCCAAAGGGAAATTTTGCAACAGTATTACTCCTGTTGCATACTGACTCCTGTTGCAGTCAGTATTACGCCGAGTCTGAAGAAGCCTCTAACTGAAGACACTTTGTTGAAGTCTCATCAAGACTTCTGTAACCAGTAACCAGCTGCTAATATTCGCTCTATACCCAGCTATTTATTTTACCCATGATTTTTTACGTCCATCGTGCTAATTGTTTGGAAACATAATGTTTCTTGTACATCTGTCACGATGCAGGAATTAAACTCCATTCATAAATTTGAGTCAGTGAAACCTGAAGAAACCCTGACGTAGCTGATCCACTCGATTGGTCCGGCACGGAGCAATTTTTTATTTGTTTTCATCATTAACTACTCGTAATTTCTGTATATTGTAGGTTTCTATCAACTCTTTCTCATTCATCTATCAAGCGAAACCTATTTGCGATATTATATATTTCTGACTTTTTATCGCCCATCTCTGTGGCGTCTATGGAGATCTGCTCTCACTTTAGATGAAGTTCTTTGCGGGGGAGTCGGCATCACAGGAAGCAAGGGAATGCTTTGGTGACCTCTCCGTCTGAATCCCACCCTCCTGGATCTGAACGTGTTTTTTTTGCCCTCGCTCCTCTTTTGATCTGCAGTGGAGCCATGTGAGAGCGGCGAGGAGGAGACCATGGAGACGCTAGTTGCTGCCGACTCGCTCCTTGACATGGACTGCGTTGACACACTCTCGCTGGAACAGCACTACTGTAAGCCCACACACACACGCGCACACACACACACACACACTTTCTGATACACAAGTGGTTTGTGCTGGGAGACGTTATTTTTAGATACGATGTTCTCTTTCATTAAATTTGTTTATGTGCCTCCCCCACAGCCCAGGCTTTCCTCCCGTCACTGAGCGATGTCATCACCGCTCCCGTTACCCAGGTAACCGTGTCCGCCGAGGGCGTTGTGGGAGCCGTTGACCAGTCGCAGTGGCACTCGTTGCACAAAGAGAGGCCTGCGGCGCAGCTGCAGTCTAGAAAGAGGAGTGAGTTGTTATCTTTCTGAGCGGAGGGGTGAGGTCACCTGGGAACATGTGCATCTAAAAAATTTGATTTGTTTTTGTGCGAGCAGGTAAGAAACCTCGACATCGGAGGGCAGAGTCTCCTACACCGGATATCAAAGTAAAGAAGGATAAATATAACAAAGGTATTGGAAAACATCATTAGTTTCAATGTAACACCTGGTGCTAAATCTGAACTTCAAAATAAAACCATTGAAAGATAAATTAGTGATTCAAAGGGCCATTATTATGTGTTTTCTAGGCACATTGTGCTATAAAATTGCACTATCAAGTAACTTTGCTGCCTTCAGTTGTTATAAAAGTGCTATATTAATCAAATATGAACTTTTTCATTTAATGCCTTGAAATTGAGCCTCTGTCTCTTTAAAAACTCCTGCCCTTTCTGAAACTCCACCTACAGGAAGTCGTCACAATGCTCTGCATGGAGCGCAGAAAGAGCCACTAAAAATTTGAGACTCTGCATTTGGTTACCCAGAGCTGTGATCAGAGTTTAGATCAGAATGCATTACATGTGACCACTGAAAGTGGCTCAGTCAAAGTCTACACCAGTGGTGTCGAAACATTTTGCCACGAGACCCGAAGTCACTGAGTTGGAAGTAGTTGGGGCCACAAAAATTGTAGATATTGTTTTAGGACATTTCAAGAATATCCTCAAAAACTATTACTTTTATTAAAATTAAGCAAATGGTGTGGTTTTTGTAGAAAACTGATCTGTAAGTCAATTTAGGTTGAAAACATAAAAAAAGGTCTTGTGAATCTAAGAGGCCGGCGGTTTTGATGTTATTTGGGTCTTTTTCTTATTTGGGAAGTAATATTTGCTTTTGAGAAAAACTATGTCAGTGTTTATGGTTCCTGTTGCTCCAAAATTAAGAACACTTCAATAATTAGAAATCTGTATTTTATGTACTGTATGTGTGCGTGTGTGTGTTTTTTAAGGAGACATTATTTATCTGTAAAAAAAAAAAAATGTTGCACTAAAAGGAAAAAAAAGTGTCTATCTGGACCAACCACCACGATTGCAGGTCAGCTGTAAATGACTTCTGCGCCGCAATTTTATCTGTAGTAAGACTTTCAAACTGCTATTTTCAGTCGGACTGAAGTTTTCACTGCAAAGAGCTTTTCAAATTTGCTAATTTCAAAACATAACATGTTCTGGATCATCAAAGGTCTGCGCTTAGTGATTAAATGCATAAACCACTCCAGGTACGCACATTTCTTCTGTTTCTTTGTGATATTTCAGTACAAACACAATTAGATATGCAACAAAGACTGCGGGAAATAAACAAAAAAAGAACAAACGAGTCGCCAGCTTTGCAAAAGCAATAAACTAATGTTTTTGATTCGAAGCGCATACCTTTGGCCTCACATCATTCACTTTCAACAATGGAACAACCAGCAGTTGCGCGGCCACAAATCATACTTCATGTACTTAAGTGGCAACAGAGCCGAAGAGCATTGAAGTGTGTGTCTGGAATATGAGTAGAGAATGAACAGTGGGAGAATATTCTATTTACTCTGCAGAGAAGATTATTCATCTTACTGCTTTGCTCTTTCTGCAGTAGCAGTGACATAAGTTGCCATCAGCTGGTTAATTAGGCAGGCCGTCTGACATGTTGCCATGCCGACTGTCGTTTCAAAACGCTCTCGCCTTATTAGGAGTGACGGTTGGTGCTCCTTCGGTTTGCACATCGTGACTCTGCTTTTTGCGACCTAAAATGTTTCCAAACAGTCAGAATGAGTCATTTTTATAACTCATTATGACTGAGTTATAAAATACAGAGGGCCCTCGGATGTAATTTGCTTCTGACACATGAACTAGCAGTACTTATCAAAGGTTGCATAAAGGACATCTGATATACCAGCTTGTCCTAAAGGGGGTTCTTTGTTAAAGAATTATTTTTCCAAAAAATTGCAAACAGGCAGCCGTTTTTTTTGTTGTTTTGTTTTAAAAAAGAAAAATGATCAAATTTGCAGTTTAAACATGCAAATTAAGATTTGTCTTCAAATCTTAATTTTTATTTTACAAAATAAAAAACGTTATAGAAAGGGTTTTACAGTGCAGCTCTATCTCTACTCCCTTTTATTTTGGTTCTGATCCCCATGTAGACCAGGTGGCTCTTATGAAATATGACAGATCATGACTCCTTAGCAAACCAAAGCAACTCGTAAGTCACTTCCTGCCTGGTCGATAATTTTTTTTTTTTTTACTTGAGTCATTTAACCACATTTTCTTACACAAGTCAGACTTACGTTTTAGAAAATACATTAAAAAAAAATTCCATTTGAGCCAAATACATGTTTCCTTACTACTTCTATTAAGTCTTCACCAAAGTTATTCTCCTCAGGTTATTTTTCTTTGTCTCTTCCTTCATTCTTCTGTTTTGTGTGTGTTTCTGCTTTAGGAGGGAACACCCTCTACCTGTGGCAGTTTCTGATGGAGCTGCTGCAGGACAGACAAGTCTGTCCTCGCTACATCAAATGGACCGATCCGCAGGCGGGCATCTTCAAGCTGGTCAACTCCAAAGCCGTGGCCAGGCTGTGGGGCAAACACAAGAACAAGCCAGACATGAACTATGAGACCATGGGAAGAGCACTCAGGTACAGCTTCTGTAGGAGGGTTTCAGTGGAGTTTTGGACCTCGGTGCTGTTTTAATGGTGCAGCTTCGCTTCAAATAATATAGACAGACTTTCAAAAGGCAGATGCAGCTAAATTGGTCAAATCTACATTAGAAGTTGTAAATTTGCCCTTGTTGCTGTTGGAACTCAACCTGATGACATTGCCAGCCGCTCTTTGACATGGCCTCTGGGTGTATAAAGCACGTTTTGACCGGTACAAGAAAAAACTACAAATGGATCGATATAGCTCTGTTCTCTTAAAATCAGCTTTAAGATCCAACTTCCTCTTCAAACTTAAACTGAGACCTGATTGGATGTTTGTTTCTCTGTGTTTGTGAAGGTACTACTACCAGCGGGGCATCCTGAACAAGGTGGAGGGCCAGCGCCTTGTTTACCAGTTCACCTCTCTTCCCGTGAACATGGTGTACATCACGGACGGAGATTGCGGCAAAGAGGAAGAGGACGACGACCACGACAAAAGTGGGAACGACGAGGGGCTGAGTGACGGCACCATCTCCAGCGACCAGTCTGTGGAGGACGAAGAAGTGGACGAGGCGGAGGAAGAAGAGGGCGAGGAGGACTTCCAGCCGCCCCTGAAGAAAACTTCGTTGGTCTCCCCGCGACCCGCTGCGGTGCAGCGGCCCAGACCGAACGCCAAGCAGCCCGCTCAGCGCGACACTGTCCTGCGGCCCACCGGTGCCAGCCTGATCCAGGAGCAGCACCTGCCCATCGTGTCCGCCGAGATGCTGAGGACGCTGCAGAACCTGCAGAAGGTCCGATCGCTGCAGCCGGCCGGGCAAGCGTCCGTCTTCAAGACGGCCCAGCTGCTGGGGAGCCTGTGCGAGAGGCAGGCTGCGTCCGAGACGTCAACGGACGCCGGCAAAGGGGCGCCGCAGAAGTCGCACGCAGAACGCCGAAACGGCCCGTATTTGGTGCCTCCCACGACCTTCAACCAATAAACACATCCAGCCTCCGCTTCATACCAAACACGTTCACTCCACTGACTCAGGAACTCTTCCACAGCTGTACTTTGCTGCATCGACGTCTGAATGCCAGGTAAAGCGTCGATCATTTCAGCGTGGCACCAGTTAGACGTCTCGCGGCGTCTTTGATCGGACGACAATCACGGCAAACCAAAAACCAACTCAACCACCGCTTAGAAGACGTTACACTCTGTTGTATTTTCTATCAACAAGCTACTCAAGAAACCAAAGACAGACATGCACTGGAACCCACAGCCTCTCTGCGACTTCTGCAGATCCTTTTTGCTTGCACTTCCACTTCAGGCTTTCCTGGAGTCATTTATCATGCCATCACTTCTTTGTCAACATTTTTATTTTTTAATTTAATGTACAATCACAAGCTGAATCATTCCTTTGCCTTCAAAGCGTCTTGTTTGCACTATGATCTTCACTCTGCTGTACTTTTCTTCTCCAAGTGCCTCGATCCTGGCCCTGCTTTCTCTCGGTCTTTTGCTGATAATCATGAGAATTGTGAGGGAAAAACATTCCATATTGTTGTTATTATTATTATTATTATTAAGAGTACTGTTGTTTTTTTTTTTTTTGGATATGTTTGTATTGTGATATGTTAAAACAAGGGATGGCTTTTTGCTGCTGTTAAATGTTTGGCCTTTCTTTTCTTGACAATCACAAGTGAAGTGCTTCTTATAAATTCCCGTTGTAACTGTAAGGTCTTTCTGTTTGGACACTGTGCATATATAAGCCTGGGATGTTATATACTGTAAGTTTGAATGTGCTCCTGCTCTGTTGCCATAGCCCCTCCCCGGCACCCCCGATGCCCCCTCAGGTTCATTTATTTTTCTACTCTACAGAGACCGTGTACTCCTTGTAAGGAGCGTAATGGCCGACTGTTAATAATGAAGTAATTAGTCAAGCGTTTCCTCCTGCCCTGGCCTTAATGGAGCCTCACGTAGCCGGCTCGCAACGCTCACCTCACTCCGCAGGAGCGAGGCTGCCGTTTTGTCAGGCTAAACTTAGTTAGGAGATGCTTACGCAGTGACTGTGCCTTTGCCTGTAGGGAGCCGCTATGCAAAACTGCTTCTCACTTTATTAAGCCATTTGTCTCAGATTCCCCCTCACCTGCGCTTCCCGGGTGTCTCCCGGTGCCCTTTATTCCGCGTAGGGCGAGCTTTAGACGGAGGATGAGGGAGGATTTCTGTTGCCTTATTTCTTTTACGCGTTTTCCTTTTTGTCCAGAGATGGTAAATGGAATAAAGGAATATATGTGTGAAATTTGTCCTCGTCTTATTTTATTTATTTATTTTTTTACGTTGTTCAATAAAACTAAACGTGAGAATCTGCGGTTTGTTTTAGAGGTTTACATCCACTCATTGTTGACTTGAAAGCAAGAGTTCAGGATTGCCAAATGTCGATTATTCTTATAGAACAACCAACTTGGTTCCCAAGTTTAATCAAACCGTTACTGGAGGATAAAACAAAAATGTTTCAGTTTTAGAACCAGTATTTTTTTATTTTTACGTATTTGTTAAAAATTGTCCCTATGTTGTGACAGTTTGAGACAGATAATCTGGAAAAAATTAAAGGAGTCAGAAACAAACAGAGCCAGTAGGAGCATCTTGGTGCTGTCAATAGTGCTCATGTATGTGTTGCTGAATGTGTAAAGTACTTGGAAGTAGGATTTATGAGCCACAGCATTCTTTCTTTCAGCATAAACCTTCTATAAATGCTTTTTGTCAGCTGGAGGTTGCCCTGACGCATTCCAGACTTGCTGAGAAAGAACATAGAAGTTGTAGGTTGTGTTTTTTTGTCAGTCAATTGAGAACTTTTGATCTCAGAAGATTATGAAAAAAGTCAGATTATCATGTTTTTTTCCCCACTGGTGCTAATCCTCTTCCATACTAAAACACTAATCCTATTAATAGTATGTGGATTATAAATAGAAGTGAGATTCAGACCAGGAAACCAGCTCGCTTAATTGAGTGCTGCCATATCTGGTATATTATTGTGTAATGGTCTATCATCCAGAAATTATTCCAAAAGCACATTAACGGCTGCAAAATGTATATTATTTCTCTGCCACATGCTGTCTATGTTAGATGCATCGACAATCAGGACTCTAGAAAACACCCTACCGAACTCCAAGTCTCAGTCTTCAAGACTGGTCCTACTTGTCCTGAAGGCTCCAGATAAATTAGTCTTGACCCATCTCAGTTCATGAGTGGAAAACTGCTCCTGACCGTCCACAGTCAGCCTACCAGCTGCATGCAGGGGTGGATGACACTGTCATCTACTTACCAAGTTTCACCTGGAAAGTGGTTGAGGCACAGAGAGACAGGCTCACGGTGTGTGTGACCAGCTGCTCGGGACGGGTGACGGTGCTCCCACTGACGGCTGGGTTGCTGATTACCTGTCAGACAGGCCTCGGTGTGTTTGGCTGAGGAACACGGTGTCTGATGCAGTGCTCAGTAACATGAGTGCCACGGGGAACTGCTCTCTTCCTGTTTCTGTTCTGTCTTTACACCTCTGACTTTTAAGTACAACTCTGAGTCAGACCACCTGCAAATGTCCTCCAGAAACTGCAGATGTGGCGTGTACTGATGGACATGAGTCACTGTACAGTGGATGGGTGGAACGAAATCACCGTTAGGAGTCTCCCGCTCCTCACTGTGGGCAAGACTCAGAAGATGGCAGTCCGTTTGGCAGAGTGAAACATCCTCTGACTAACTTCATCATTTCCTCGACTGGAGAGGTCACGGATGTTGGATTGGAGGACCAGCACTCATGTTATGTCATTCACAATAACAAAGTGTACAGACTTTGCTCCCTGAAATCACAAGTTGTTTTTTGACATATTCAGCAAAGATCTTCTATCAGTCTGTAGCATTGGCATTCGTCTCCAGTGTAGAGGTCTGTGTGGTTGTGCTAGCAGATGCTGCAAACTCGAGCAGTAAGTCTTTAGACTGAGCCTGGAGACATTTGAGTCAATCGGGGACAAAATGGCGGGGCAGGAAATTGCTTGAAAAACAGCCAATGAAGAGTAAATTCTCCAAAGCATTAGTACAGACAAAGGTTATACTAAACATTGGACCGTCACCCCAAACTTGTATCTCGTCTAAACGGTCCAGAATTGAACGTCTGCATGTTGCACATTGAGCACAGTTTGGCTGTGTTCCTTAACTCGTGAGTCAATGTTGAAGACTTCAAAGAAATTGTGTGACTAAACGTCTTATTTGACGTTGAGATTAAATTAGCTTAATTGGCGTTGGACAGCGGTGCCTCTGTTGGATTGGTGAATGTCTGATTCTAGTGTGAAGCGCTTTGAGCTTTTGGCCTTGATAAAGTGCTCTAAAAGAGCAGGCCATTTAGCTTTCTGCATTCAAGACAGAGATGTTCAAAAGACGTCCAATGATTGGCGCTAAAAAGACTCATTGTGCAATTATTAATTACTTGCTGAGATTTATTTGCAGTCAGTGTCCATGAAACATGATCTCAACACAGAAAGGACTAAACTTTCCTTACTTTGCTGCAGTAAAGTTAGTATATTGGCGAATTGTTTTAAATTGGTATTTTTCTCATTTTAGAGAATTCACTTAGGCATGTTGGAATTTCTCTACTTATGAATTACTTTCTGTGCATTGGAGAGACTTATTACAGGGACTTAAAGAGGCTGGTTCTGGGGTCCGATGTGGGAGACGACAGGGCAAAGAAAGAATGGACAAGCCTGAGCATCCTCTTTATTTGAAGTCATTGCAAAATTTCCCTCTTCTGCTATTTTAAAACCTCAAATCAAATTGTGCTGCATTATTCGGATTGAAAACCTTCTACTTGGTTGGTTTTTTAACCTTTAATTTACACCGCTCATCTCTTTCTGCCTCTTTCTTAGTAATACATTACTAACTCAGGTACCACAGATTAAAAGGACACAGCGAGTTGTGTTATTCCCCCCCCGGTCCCAGTCCACCACTGTAAATTCGTGTTTTGGTGATCCGTTCCTGACCAATGGGAGGAGTAACGTCAGCGTCAGAGCTCAACGTAACCGGATGTTGTCGAGCCTTCTGTTGCGTTCACTGACAGTCGCCGCTAACACGTTTTCTAGTATTCTCCACATCTAGAACTTTCCTGTGAGAGACACAGTGCGGGTCTGCGGGCGAAACCCATGGCAGCCGAACGGTAAGTTAGACCCACGTATTTATTTCTCTTCGGCTCGTTTTAATGCAACGTTTCCCATTCATTTTAACGAAGTCCGGGTATGTGGTGTTTGCTTTAGCAGCTTCTCCGATAGCTTCATTGACGAAGATCCACGGAAAGCTCTGGAGGTAAACATTAGCTTTTGTTTCCATCTGTGGTTTAATTCTGCTGGCGAAGGTTGTTGGTTTAAAGTTAAAGTGATACGACTAGCTATTCCGTACAGCTATCCGAGACATTCCATGATAATGCACATTATGTTAGCTTAGGTCTAACTTTGCTAAGTTAGCTAATGTTTCCTGCTAGCACTACTTTGGAAAGCAATAGAAGGCTGACAGAGACGTAAGGATAGTCCTTGCATTTCATTTCGCCTCCTCTTTGCGTGATAACTTTGTATTCATTAGTTGTAGCTAAGTACTTAAAGTTAGCATGCTAATTAGATGTGCACTCGTTCAGCATTGAGTTTAACTGAAAGTGAAAGCCATGAGACATTTTTCAGGTTGTTTCTGTAGTCACAGCATTTAGAGCTTAAGGCGATATTCAGCTCCTATCTAAAGGCATGTTAGCATCATTTTCAAAACAATTACATGCTACAACAGTGATTTCATATGCCAAAAGTCATTCGTTAGCTTTAGCAAAATACCTGAGCAATCCATCTCCCTCAATTCAGAGTGAAAACCTGTAAAATCTTGTGATCCAATCACAAAATTTTTTTATTTTTAGGATATTTGCCTTTAAAGAGTTTTTGCCTTTTCCAACCATTTAAAGGTAAATGTCTAGTAAAGTACTGTGGCTTCCATTTAGGAAAGATCACGAGTTTTCTTGCACTAAAATGTGCTTTCACAATAACCATCAGCATTTAGGAAATGAAAAAGTTACTTTTTGAAGTAAACATTATAGTTAAGATATTAAAAATCTTTCTCTTCTGGTAAGCTGAACGGTTTTTGTTTGACCAAAGCGAAGAATAAGTGGCTTTAGGAGTTGAGGGTTTTCTTGCCCTTTCTTGCGTTTGTAGTTTTATTTCCACACTCTGTCTGAAATGGAAATCACGTTAAGACAAATTGTCTAAAGGCTGCCTTGTTCCTTTCAGGCTCTTAATGAGGCTGTGCAAGGAGACTGTGACAATGCTGAGTGGTTCTGCCAGCGTGCCTATGCCCACATACTTCTGAAAAACTACAGCAGTAAGTCAAGTTCACCTTCACACAGGTGGAAGCAAAATTACTCCATAGTCGTAGTTGAATTTGGAAAGCGACATTCTCACGTATTTATTTTCAAAATAAAGTCACACACCATTTGGTATGTTGAGTGTCATTTAGCTTTTGCTTGTTTTAGTGATTTTATTAAGATGTTCTGCAATTTGTAACTGTTCATTGAACAGTTTTTAAGTCAGCTGCATTTATTTTTTTCTTTAATTTTACTACCACAAGGCCTTAAAAAGCACAAGAACTTCGATTCTGTTGCACAAATTTCTGTAAATGTATCAAATGAGCTCTTGATACCAATTTCTCACGAAATTTGAAAAGTCAGTTTAGCGTAGCACAGTGAGAAACTTAATATTCAGCAATGTAGCGTCTGATATCATTGGTAAAATATTTTTGGTTTGATTTCTAGTACAATATCTCTGACTAGTTGTTAGTCCTTGACTTCTCTGCCGACTCAGATGGAGGTCCTTAAATTCTGCCATGTAATTGGCTAAAAAAGTGACGAGTTACTATTGAATAACTGCTTTGCCTCGATGATTTACCTTTTTTTTTCTCTTCCTTTAGATGCCGTTGATGATGCAAAGAAAGCACAACAGCTAAAACCCAGCTTACCTTTAGCCTTCATGCGAACAGGGTGCGTAGAATTAAACAACAGATGTTTGTGTGATTGACTAATTAAGTTTCTTGAGGCTATAAATAGTCCCTTAGTACATAGAAGTGAATTTTCACTTGCCTGACTTTACATAATATACATATTTACATTATGTAATTTTGAGATTTTGTGATCTATAAGAAATGATCAGCAAAATTATAGAAATAAGGCCTTGACATTTCAATCAATGTTAGATTTTCACTTTCTAACATGAAGGATAACAAATATAAAACATTAAGCTATTCAAACATAAAGTTTGACCCAATCAAACTTGTCATGCAGCTCAGAAGTTTCTTTCGTTAAAGAAGACGTCCACGCATATTTTACAGAAGACGGCGCATTTTCAAAGTTATTGAGAGTTTCTCTTTTTTGTTTTTTTTGCTCTTATCCAGAATTGGAGAGTACCACCTGAAAAACTACGAGTCGGCACATTCGGCTTTCACTCAGGGTCAGCAGCTGGACGGTGAGTTCGGTCCACTTCTGCTGTCTGCTTATGCAGAATCCACTTAATCCACCCGCTGTCTTTCATGCCCTCTGCGAATATTTATGGTTGTTTTGAATTTATAAATGTTTGTTGCTGTGTCGGGGCACAGAAATCCCACTGGCTTACTCTTACTGAACGTTTTGTATGTATGCCGCTGGATTCTCTAAACACGTCAGAATATGAGCCTGTCATTGCGGTTAATTTACTGCTGCTTGTGGGTAGGTGTGAAAATCCCAAAGTGTCTGAACCCATTTTTTCTTTCGATCTGTGTCCTTGAGTCACAGATCAAGGACACAGATTGTGATTTCATCACAATTATCCAGATTAATGCATTTTCATTCAAATGTGTTGAAACTGATGGGTAATTATTATAGGCTGAACTTGCTGCACTAAGAATAAAGACTGGAACATAAATACCATGATAAAAATCATTATTACTTTCATAAGAAGTGAGGTTATTAAAGAAATTGATTTGACAACTGCCTATAAATAATTTGTGAGCGAAATTACAGTCTGTACCCTGAACACATCATCACTCAGAATACACACAGAGGATACTGTTAGCTGTTTTTTAAATTATTATCAACTTGATCAATGTTTATGCTTGAGGCTCTTATTGTGAAGGTCTGTGAAAGGTTGTCTCATTTCATCTGACTTGAACAATTGAGATGTTTTGCCGACTCCTCGTTTATTAATCAAAGCATATGTCCCGAAGCGTTTTGTTGTTAAATTAAAAAGATTGCCCCAGTGCTCTGTTGGTTTATCCTTTTATAATCGGGAAATAGTTTGCGTCGGCTTGATTCATTTAATGAATAGCAGAAAAAAAAATCAGATATGACCCAGAAGTTGAGCTAATTTTTCTTTTAACGCTATAGCTACCTTTGGAAACTTAACATCCTCTTTATGAATTTTTCCAGATCAGTTCTAAAGCATTTATTTTGCACAATGCATTGCAAAAATCTACTGATGATCTGCATTAGCATTTAGCTAATGCATTAGCTTCCTCTATATACCGTGCTCTATATATAGAGGAAGCATTTAGCATTAGCTTCCACTAATAAACATGTTGTTAAAGGGCTTTAGCATTACCTTCCGCTAAATAATATGTTGGTATAGCGCTTTAGCATTAGTGGATCTAATGTTTATGTTTAGTGCTTTAAGGTAAGGCTAGCTTTTTAGCTAGCAGTATCCATCAACACTAGATGCATGAAACTCTGAATGAAAGATAAATCGTTATTATCATCGGCATTGGCTAAGATAAGCATGTTTAGATAATTATCTTCCGTAACAGCAATATTAATATTGGCCCAGATGAAGCGCATTCGCTTTCAAAGATTATGAAAGAGACTACTCACAGTCTGGTTTTCTGTTCTTCACCAGAAACCTCAGCAGTCTGATTTCCTTATTTTTCTCCAGATTTCTTATATAATTGATAAGCTTAGTGGAACTTACTAAAGGTTTGCACAGTCGGAGATGATGTGTTTCATATTTCATAACGGCTTAGTGCAGCAATAGCTTTGATTCCATTAATTCTGACAAAGTTCTAACTCTTTGTTTGTTTTAGGTTTTGATAACTAAAAGGCTACGAGGAAACATGAAATGTACTCTTTAAACCTTTTTTTTTATTATTCAGCTGCATTTTTCGTATTCCAAATTGAATTGAAACAGATATAATAACACTTGTCCAAAATACTCTTTTTTAAAAAAAAAAAATATTTTAATGAAAAAGATTATAGAGTTGAGGCTTATGATTAAAAAGAAAACTAAGGTACATCACACAGAAAAAAATAGATTTCTAAAGTGAAATCCTAACTTTGGCATTAAATCACTTGATGTTGTTTATATATTGCTGGTTCATAAAGACTAAATTTAAATCTGATGAGTTGCATGTTGACTGGAGTTTACTCACTTTAATGAGCTGCCCACACGTCACTTCTTAGAGTCAAGTTTTCTCTTAAAGTGCCTTTATATGACTCATAAATGCAGTTAATGTGAACTCTTTCTTCTTCGTCTCTTTCGTCTTCTTCAAAGGAAATGTTCCACATTTACTTTGCGCCTGTTTGATGTCAGTCATGTGAAAACAACAGTAGATGTTCATTGGACGAATCTTCTCAGTTGTTAAAAGCCGCATTATTGTTGCGTTGCTGTAGGAGCGTGTGTCCGAAACAAAAACTGTTATCCATCCATCCATCCATCCATCCATCCATCCATCCATCCATCCATCCATCCATCCATCCATCCATCCATCCATCCATCCATCCATCCATTTTCTGGTCACCCTTCTCCCTAACGGGGTCGGGAGGTGCTGGTGCCTATCTCCAGCTGCGTTCCGGGTGAGAGGCGGGGTTCACCCTGGACAGGTCGCCAGTCTGTCGCAGACAAAAACTGTTGTCTCTTTCAAAATGAAAATGGCGAAGAGAAAAACGGCTTTCAGAATTGACAAAACTTGCTAATGAGACAGATGGACCGAAACGGTCAGCGTCTCATCAGGGTGCAGACAGCAGGAGACCCAGCAGTGTTGGGAAGGAAAGAAGCACAACCAAAGTTGAACTGAGCTGTAAAATCTCTAATATCTCAAAAAAAGACAAACACATTAATTCTGACTTTCTTCAAAAGATAAATAAAGAGAAAAAAGTGATGAGCCATTATATTAAGTACCTATACTCCATAACACACCTCTGGACGCTAAGGGTGCATTCACATCAGCCTTGTTTAGTCCACTTTAATTGAACTTTAGTTTGTTTACCTAGAAAATAAAGTTTGTTTGTTGAGGTGTGAATGCGCAATCAAACTCTTAATGTGGAAAAACTACTTCTTCACTAGTTCTTGGTGCAGCACCACAACTAGTTAGAGGGTAAACGGCTTTCCTAAGGATTTGATTCTGTTGGCACAAAGCAGTGTGAGAGAGAATTGTACCAGCTGAAAGTGTAACAAATGTTACAATTGTGGCTGAATGTACTGGACTACTATTTAGAATGAGACAGATGCTGGAGACTGGAAAACACCCAGACCTCTAACACTGACAGAGGGAAACTTAATGACTGAGCCTGCATTATATGGGGTGACAAAAGGTGGACCAAGGTGGAGATGGTCAATAGTCTCTGGATGTTGGGATAATATAAGTCACATTACTACCAAAAGTACTTGTGCTACTGTCGGATCCTTGCTTTTTTGTCTTTTATGTCCTGTTGCACATTTTCGGTCCACATTAGAATTAGAAAAGCATAGAAGTCAACAATTTATGGAGCGGTCAGATCTAGATTTTGTGATTTATGATTTAAGTTTCCCTCAAAATATAGCTCAAATCTTTGTATTTGAGCTGATCGATCAGATCAGATTGATCTGATCTTCCTCAGCAAAGACATCCAAACATCCCGTCAGAGATGTTTGGCTGACAGACCGGCCCACCAGGTCATGTCTGCACATCTGCAATTAACAATAGACACTTTCTTATCATATTTAGCAAAATTTAAAGACAAAAACAAAAATCAGTGTCGACCAAAATCAGAATCGCAGATTGTCGATTTTGCTTAAAAATTGGTATTTGGCGGTCGGCCAGAAAACTGCAATCGGTGCAATGTATAAAGGGAAAAACATTTAAAACGATGCTTTTTTTTTTGTTTTGTTTGCAGATTCTGACAAATCATTTGAAGTCTGGATAAAACGATGCGAGGAGATGATGGGGAGTAAGTATCGCTCACTTATCAGTAAAGCTTACATTATGTTTACATCTGACATTTTATTAGTGTCCATTTTAACTGCACTTGGCAGCGATGAAATGTAAAATGCCCCGCCATATCGGGTGTTTGCAAGCAGGGTTCTGCTGAGGTTTACTCCCTGTAAATTAGGCCGCGTGTCGTGTTCGCTGCTGCCGTCAAACATGAAACTAAACGGTGCAGTCGGGGAGCGGATCAGCTTATCTGATCAAACAAATGAGTGTGCACATATGCAAGGGATCCGCTCCGTGTGCTCCCCTCACGTTGGAGGCAGCGCCGCTCTGTCCAAATGAAAGATGCATGCCTCGTCGGGGCTGCTGTCGGTGCCGCGGCCCTCCGGATTATCTCGAGTAAACAGGAGCACGGGTTTTGACAAACACGCTTCACACCCGCGTGCGCATTTACAACCCCACCCCACCACCACCACTCTCACCCCCAAGAGCGCCTTGATTTATCAGAGTTCACATTACTGATGTTCGAAAGCCTCCAGTGAGACGCAACCCCTTTTATACAAACCCGCGCACACAGAGAAAGAAAGGCAAGCAGAGCCACCGTTAGTCATGCACACACTGTAAGCAGGTGTTTATCCAATCGGCGTCGTGTTTTACCACAAGCTAACACATATGGCACAAGGTTACTCTGTCACATGTGGCACAGAGAGTGTCAGAGTTCACACAAGTTCTGCCTCCCTTCCAAAAGCCCCCCCACAGGCCCCGCTTTGCTTCCCATTTCAAGCTCGACCTCATTAAGGCGACATCACCGCGCCGCCTATCATCTCATCCTGCTCTCTCCACGCACGTGAGCCGATGAATAATGCATAATAGCACACTGTGTAAACGGTGTGTGGTTCTCGGCGCTTTTAATGGCCGTAGATGGACCAGTAAACAAGCTGGAAAGGATGGGTGAGAGTGGAGGTGCCTCCGTTTGCCGCCCATGGTGCCGGAGCCGAGTACTTAAATATGTTTTTAGAGGCTGTGTTGTATTAAAACACTTACAGAGGATTTAGTTGTTTATGTTGCTCTTCCTCTCCTTTCCACAGCTCAGACACAAAACGGCAGCGACGCGGTGAGTTTCTCTGTGGAGCCACTTGGGGGCAGTGTTGCTCTCAGCATTAGATGTTTTGGTAGTAAAGAAAGAAGCTTGCTGTTTTATTGTGTGTGTTTTTCTTTATCCTCTCTTGTCTGTTTATTGTTTCATGATTGTGTTTTTGTCATTTCTTCCTCTCTAATTATCCTCCCGACTCGGGGGCAGACATCAGCTGCTCCACCTGTGAAGTAAGTGAGCTGTCACTATACCTTATCTCGGCCTCTTCTGATGTGTTTTTGCTGTTTATCTGCCATTATGCAAACCCTCTGCTCTCCATTACATACTTACCGTGTCACAACGGTGTGGGCATGTGGAACGTCTTGTATTATGGATGTTGTTGAATATTAAAATGGCAAAGACGGAATGATGAGAATCGAATTTAGCCCCTCGTAGAGATGGGTGAACGTGTTGGCACTGTTTATTGCTATCCTCTTTTATTGCAGAAGCTTAGCTGAAAGTTTGAGAAAAATCCAACGTCTGAATATATTTTTTTACGAAATAACAGCTTGCAGCAAAACCACTGGTGGCAGAATTATTGGCACTCCTGCTGGCAGTATGCTGCACAACCCTCTTGTGCCAGCAGGACAGATCTTTGACCAGTTTTTCTTTTGACAACAGATTTTTTTTTTTTTTTTTTTTAACTAAATTCTAATCAATTCAGTCATTTTAGTTTTAGTCAAAGTTTTGTACGACTAATTCGTACTAGTTCTGAGAGCTTAACATAATTTAATGCAAATTTAGTCGACTACTATTTGTTATCTCCGAGGAATTAATCTCTCGGGTTCTCCCTCACATTTCCAATTTTTCTCTTTTTAGTTTGATGTAAATATTTTCTTCTTATGGAGCTGAATTTAAGTTTTAATTTGCAATATGCAGACATAGATTAACTTTTATTTGAAATGGCTTTCTTTGGATTCTCGTTTTCAGTAAAGCTTCAGAAACTAGAAATCCTGAAAAGCACGTGCTTTTTAGGCACAGATCACATCTATCTGGCTACGTTTCACGAGTTCCCACATGACTGCTATGAGAACAGACCGGATTTCATCAGCGACTAATGTCCTGCTGTCCTCTTTTGTTTGTTTGTTTGTTTAAGGAAATATGAGTCGTTTTGGTTATTCCCCAGAAATCTTTCCTCGCTGTCTGTCTGGTTTTCATCAGGGCAGCTGACAAAAAAATGCTCATCAAGAAGTGATGTCAATGAACGATTGTTGATTTTGTGTCACTTAAGTCATTACCGTTTTGATTAGACACAACGACAGCTATTTTTCTGTGTCCTGTAAGAGTCCACCGGGTATTTATTTGAAGTCTCTTGGGATTGCAGAGACGTCATGATGCTGCGCAGCAGAGAAAGATTCAACTAAACTCACCTTACTTAATGGAGGCTAAGGGTTGCTTTTCCAAGTCTGCGTTGCTTGTTCCACTTGAAACGTGTTGAAAAAGTTGCCTGCCAAACATCCACTTGGTATTTAGATGGCGTGTGATGGTTGCTACGGCGACTTAGTAACCCCAACATTGCCTCTTCTTTGCTGCTGTTTTCCAACAGTGAGCTTTGGAGTCTCTAATCTAATTTACTGTCCTGCTGACTGTGTGTGGCGTTGAGATAAATATTAGTTCTCCTACAGGCTTTCCTGCAAAGAGACAAAATCTGACCAAACACTTGAAATGAGACAAAACTAACAAGCAACTTTGCAGCGAGATACAGGAGCTTGATTTAATTCAACAATTCCTTGAAATTGATGGAAAAGGTACCAGCTCCACTTAGGAATGCACCGATACCATTTTTTTGTCTTCCGATATCGCTGGTTTAGTATTGGTAGATGACAAATTCAGTGCTGAATTGACTTAAACGTTTGTCTTTGTTCTTTTTTTTTTTTTTTTTTTTTTTTTTTTTTACATAGACAAATAAATGTACCGAATTACAAATAAATCTGATAACTTTGCACCAGTCCACTTAAATACTCCACAGAAGCTCCACAATCTTGGTCAAACATGTAAAAACAACACAACTTTTATTGGTTCATTTGGTGCAATTAGAAATTGAAACAGCCAGTGTAAATGATAAAGAAAATTGATAAAAACAAGATGTTGACTACTTTGGTCAAGCATGCAAAGCATAAGCTGCAACAAACCTTCTGCCTTTATGGAATTGTAACCGATTGTAACCAATACCCGATCTAGATTCTTCAATATTGGGACCGATACAGATATTGATATCAGATCAGTGCATCTCTAGTTCCACTGACAGATCATTTCACTTTTAACTTGGGAAAATGTCTTGGGCAAATGAAATAAT
Source organism: Poeciliopsis turneri (assembly GCA_922788865.1). Taxonomy (NCBI): domain Eukaryota; kingdom Metazoa; phylum Chordata; class Actinopteri; order Cyprinodontiformes; family Poeciliidae; genus Poeciliopsis; species Poeciliopsis turneri. Next base: position 1,062,782 of record CAKLNU010000650.1, on the reverse strand, counting down.
GTGCCAGTGGGTTCAGCACTTCTTATCAATACTAAGGAAATATTTACTTAAAACAAGCTCCAATATTTTGCTGAAAAGTTACTTGTAAGTGAGTTTTGCCTTATTTCGAGTGTACTAAGCTTTTGTGTTTTTGCAGTTCAGCAGCAGCCTGAGGCTTAAAACTGGGCTTATTAAACGCATTTAAGCCCTTGGAAACTGGAAGATTGGATTATGCACCAAAGGTTTAAAGTAAAATATAAATAAACAATAATTTTCTTGCCTTTATTTTGCCATTTGTGGTTTTGTTGAACTCCATAATTCCTTCAAGTATGTCCACCGAATCAATGCACTCAAATGAAAGATTGGCTTTTTCGACATTTATCAGTGTAAGATGAAGCTTCTGCCATCAACACTGAATTTATCACTGAATGTATTTCAGGTTTTTTTTTTTATTTCATTTTATTTATTTGATACTCATTTGTACTGCTAGTAGTCTTTGTGTCGTCCGTCTCTTCCAGGCACGACTGGTACCAAACAGACTCGCAAGTCATCGTCACGGTGATGGCCAAGAACGTTCCCAAGGACGGCGTGCGCGTCAGCTTCACGGAAAGAGAGGTGCGGAAGCTCACCGGCACGGAGGCCGACACGGTCTGCTTTTGCGCGGAACAAAGACGGGTTATCTTCTGGAGTGTTTCCTCAGGGGGGCCCATTAGATGGGTCTCATCCACACACACACAGATGCAGACACCCACGTACACACACCCACACACTCCTCCCCACAGACCCAAACATGCCTCCAGTGGTGCCTTGTTAACATTGCCCCCAAAGTACAGATCTAAGAACAATTTACCCTCCCTAGCTTCTCCAACCCTCCTAATTGTCTGTAGATGGGAGGCATAACTGATCTCGGATCAGCTGCGGAGCCCTTCAGGGACAAGCGCTCCTTTCTTTGACTTTTTCTCTTTTCGTTTCAGTCTTTCCAGCCGTCTCTCTGAGGGGTAACTGCAGGGCACCCCAGGGAGCGGCTTTGTCTTTCCTAATAGAATAACAAACCGAGTTTACCCCGTTTCAAAAGAGAGAGTTCACTCCCTCCACCCCCGAATAACAGCCACTCGTTAAGCTCCCTTTGTGGCGCCAAGTAAAGATAAGTTCATATATTTTTTACTAGGTCAGTATATACAAAAGAAATTAAAGATGAAAGGAGGTGGTTCCACTCATTTTCCCCTCGCGACCGAGCGCGCAGCGGCTGTGTACCTACAGACGGCACGGAAATTCAGCTAGAAATGAATATTAAAGCTGCGATTTCTTTTTTCTTTTTTTCTTGCTGGAATTGCCCAAAAGCAACTTTTATCTCACTTTCTAAGCTCTTATTCCCATTGAAGTTCTTATGTTCATTGGTTCCAGATAAGAAGTAGGGACTTTTAGGAAAACATTAGTTGTGGACCGAGACTTGGGCACATATTGACGCAGCGTGATATTAATGCAGAGTCTATAACAAAGTAGCTTTCTAAGCGTTTAGCAGTGAAGTCGCGTCCCTTTGAACAGGCAATGCAGCCACAGTGTTGGGGCCCCCTCACCCCCTCCGCCCACTCGCTGGTCATCAGAGTGTAGCTGAAGGGGACAGGACGAGGTCTCCAGACGATCACAGAAGCCACATCGCATGAAAATTCTCACAGCCTCGCTGACGCCGTCTGTGTTGTTTTACACGTTCTCTGAGAGCAGCAGTCAAATCAAATCACAGTGTTTCTCCAACAGTTTCATCACGAGGGATATTTATTTGTTTCATTTAGGGCTGCATCGATTAATCAGATTGCTCGATTAGTCGTGATTAATTGAATTCGTTGGGATTAATCGTAACGAATCGATTTAAATAATCATCAAGTAATTTAGTAAACGATTAACCTGGTGTCTACAGGATCAAAAAAGGCAATTTGCTGAAAAAACTCCAACATATTCGGACTAATTAAGCCAAAATTGTACAAGAAAATTTACATTTTGCATTTAATATCTAAAAAAATGCCTTTGTAAATGTGTTTTACACAAAACTCCTCGGGTGGCAGTGTTTGCTTCACCTAGTTCAAATTTAGTAAGGGAATGCTACATCAATAAGATATTTACTTTTTTATTTATTGTGAATTTGCATCTTTCAATGTGTTTTTAATAATATGTAAAACTGTTGAAGTGGTTAAAGGGAAAAATTTGTAGCCGGCTGTCTTTCTTAAAAAAAAATCCAGCTACTCGATTCATCGTCAAATTAATTGATTGCTAAAATAGTCGTTCGCTGCAACCCTGGTTGTCGTTTAATAGTAACTGTCTTGTTATTGCAGCTGCATCATCTGACTCGCACTTGGAGCGTTTACGAGTCGTTCGCTGATGAATTCTTCCAGAGATGATGTCTAAAATCCATTTTTCTTTTCTGCAGCTTTATGCACAGATACAGATGGCGATGGGCGAAGATTGTGACCTCCACTTCCACCTCCTGCACCCGATTGTACCGCACCAGAGCACCTTCAAGGTTCTCTCCACCAAGGTAACGTTTTCAGGCTAAAGACGCGTGTGCGCGCGCTTAGTGGAGCTTAATGTACAGCACTGCTATACAAAAAAGGTTTTATCCTTTGAACTTTTTCACATTTTTGCCACAACACTGCCACAAATTTTAATATGTTTTTGAGAATTTTGGAATTGTAATCCCTTCCTATACTTGTTACCTGAAATATGTCATCACATTACAGTAAGGTGTTACTTCTACCAACTCTGCGTTGTCCTGTCACATGCAGCCTCAATCAAATGCATCACAGAACGAGGCTATAACATGACAAAGGTGAAAAAGGTCAACACATTTGGAAAGGTGTTGAAGATTTTTTTTGTAAATTTGATGTTAGGATGTCTTTTTTTTTTTTTTTTTTTTTATTTCTTAAAGGGCACACCACCCCGTTGTGCCAAACTGTCACCTGCCAACCCAAAGACACATGGAGGTTTTGCAGTGTGCCGGAGAACAAAGAGGGAAATAACAGCCCACTTTTGTTATTTATTTTTTTCTAGGTCAGAGTGAACACAGCCAGGCGACATTCAGACACGTCATGACGAAAAGGCTTCAGAAAGAGCAAAGCGCAAATTTGACGCGAGTCTAGGCCCGTCGCGATAAACAATAAATCAGTTAATCGCACAATAAATGAAAGTTAACGACCTAATTTTAATTTGTCGGTTTATGGTTTGTTCCGGCCTTTTTCTCTTTCTATTGATGACTGGAAGGCTCAACTCCGGTGCTTTCCCTTCCTCGTTTCCTTATTGCCCAGTTCACGCCACACGCCGATCGTCGCCCATTTTCAAAACCTGAAAAAAAAAACCGTAGGAGTAACGGGTTCGATCGGGTCCAGCCACACAGCAAGAGCGACACACCAACCGATTTCTCTCACCGAAATTCACGTTTCAGACAGGAAATCATGTAAATGTCCACTATATCACACGTCAACGTGGAGTAAACAAACATGGCTGATGACGTAGAAGCAATAGCGATAGTTTGTGAGCTTATTTTAAACGATAAAAAGATGTAACGGAAAGAAAAGGCATTGGATTTAAGAGTGGAGGACTGGGCTTTATTTGCTGCACTGTTAATGTGGACGCGAGTTATTCCATTTTTTTCGTCTTTGCGGAAGACGAAAAAAGTGAAGAATTTCTCCAATTAATCGCATATTTCATTTATTTTTTCTGTGGCCTTTCATTTTGTTTTATTTTTCTGTGAGGTGCTTTAATTCCTTTGTCGGGTAAAACAACGTTAAAGCGGGAAAAGAGCATGCTGATTTGAGTTTAAGCTGCTTACTAGGACCATGGCTGATAATTACTGGGGTTGCTGCGCTGAGATCAGCTTCTTAATCTCTTCAATAAATTAAAGCAGAATAAAGTAGGCTTTCCCTACCTTTAATTCCTTAATGCTGCTGAAGCTTTGTGAAGCTACAGTGGAAAAGGGGAAATCCACTCTTACTGTATACAGTGCAGCTCCTGTGTAGACATCAGTGAAGGTGCAAACACACATGCACTGGTATAATTTACCCATTGAAAGTTCCTCTGCACTCTTTAAGGCGATTACTGACCTAATGAGGAGGATGGCTACTTTTGCTACTTTTTTTTTTTTTTTTTAACTGTGCGCTAATTAGTGTGTGTTACAGATGTGGGCTAATGAATGTGCTGATTCAGGATTTATACCAATGTCAGGTTTCAGCCCCACAGATCAAGAAGCAGATTTTATCCAACTTTTTTTCTTTAATCATCAAGGCTGTGAATGTTGGATCTTTTTCCTCCTCCCCTCCTCTACCAGGGCATTGATCTGCCCAACCCAGCAACATGGAGCTCTGCTCTACTTCAGCATGTTCTTCAACTGCATTTTTTTTTTTAAGACATTCAACTTCTTCTTTGGGTGTTTTCATACATAATAGTCTTGGTTTGATTCGAGACCAAAATTGCAACATTTTCAAATTTTTCAGATAGTTTGGTTCGCTTTCACACTGTCAAACAAACCAAAACGTTTTGGTCACCCCTCACCTGTGGAGGCGCTGTAGATGGGAGGCATAAGAGCCAATGAAGGAAACAACATCAAAACCTCTGAAGACGCCACTTTAACGGTTGTGGGATTTCTCATTTGTGGTTAGTAGTATGCTACAGGCTATTTGTCCTGCTAGCGCTAGGCTGTCGCGTTTGTTGTGGTTCCATTGGTTGCCCTGTTTCGTTTGCTGTAATCAAACTCCATTTAAGTCTGGTTTGTTTTGGAGGTGTTGATGCGCAACTGAACTTTGGTGTGGACAAAAAAAAAATGAACAAGCCTAAATGCCTGGTGCAGTTTGAATGCAGTATGAATGGAAGCGGACTGGAAAACTCCAGAAGTCTGAAGTGGACTATGATGTGGTGCCTTCTGGTTAATTACAACCCAAACAAACATGTGAGTGCTAGCGGGAAAAATGGTTTGTAGTCTTTTTGCCAAAGACAAAAGAGAGATCCTAAAACCACTAATTTCTTTTACATAACCATCTTTGTTTACATTACAAAACGGTCATGTCTTCTTCTGAAGATTTTTGCGTCGTTCCTTTCAGTGGTTCTTGGTGCCGCGCCACCTCAGGTGAGGAGGTGAGCAGGTTTTTCAAAGGGTTTGGGCCGTTTGACTGATTGCAGCGCGAAATAGAAACGGAACAGCTGAAAATGTAACAAATGTTGTAACTTTGGCCCCCAAACAAGCATAGTCTACCAGACTATTAGGTGTGATAACAGCCTAAAAATGGCCTCAATGGGAGAATTAAAAGGAAAAAACAACTTCTGACTTAAGACAAAACAAATACTTGTCTTACATTTACCCCCAAAAAATAGATGCTTCAAGACTTAGGAAAACATTCTTTGGAGTAATTAAACTAAAGTGAAACATTTGGGATGGTGTGTCTCATTCCATTATATTGAAGAAATAACCTTCAGCAAACAGAGTTAGCAACCTTCCAATATGGCTGAATTAGAGCAATTCTGCACAGGAGAGTGGACCACAATTTCTCTGGAAAGACTTTAAAGATTCTTTGCCAGTCTTTGTAAACGCTCAATATCAGCTGCTGCTGCCAATAGCAGCGCAGCTGCTTATTGACTCTGGGAGGTAATTGTCTCTTAACAAACTCTTCATTTGTAAGCAAAATTTTTACAAAAGCTCTTTAAACTGTTAATGATGTGAAAGATCTGATTAAAAAAGAAACGGTTAAAAGCAGGATCCCGAAGGAGTCGTGTGTTTTTATATATATATATATATATTTTATTTTTACACCACCACCGTGAAACTACTGGGAAACTTCAGCAAAAAGTTCACTGAGAATTTTCTACTCATTTTGACACAATTATCAAACTGAAATCCCACAACAAGTCATATGGAGAAGAGGAAAAAGTTAATTTCTTGCGAAAGCATAATGTTACGGACTATATTAAGACAGGCGACCTTTATGAGAAATGAGAAATGAAAAAGGGATTTGTCTGAGATACACAACCACCTACACAGAGGAAGGTGAGTGCATCAGAGCCTCCTTTGAAATGGTTGATTATAATGAGAAAACGGGTAAATCAAGTTGTGTGTGCGTACGTGTTTTTTTTCTTTTCTTTCTTTTTTATTAATGTAATTGTCAAAGCAGTGATGTGGAAGCTATGTGTGACTTATCGAATTTAGCAGCATGAACATCGGCCGTAGAGGCGTTTGTTTTGCAGATCACAAGCCTTTGAAGCCTTTTTTGCTTCACAGTGACTTTGCAGCAACTCATTACTGACGCAATAAGACAGAAAACCCCTGTCCTAATTTGTCCATTAAATGGACTTGGAGACATCAGAGATCAGAGATGTGTCCGAGCCTGCATTTGTTTTTTTTTTTACTATTATTATTCGTCAAGGCAGTTTCTCACAGAAACTGTGGCAGTGGGGTGGGAGAGAAAATGGGAAAACCAGCTTCCGACATGGAGTGAGCCTTAAAGATGTGAGGCAGCTTGCGCTAATGCGAGGCTTTGTGTGGTTAAACACGCCAGGTCTGCCTCTAACTTGTCTCGTGCTCGATTGGAGCAACGATTACCGCGCTGCCCAGCAGACAGGAAACGGTGACTAAGACTCTGTGAACGCCCACGGGCCATGCCGCTGACCTGTAAACATCAAATCACTTCCCAGCGAACAGATTCCTCCCCCCCCGCCCCCTGGCGCAACACCGCCAGGCAGTCGCACAGCGGACGTCTGTAAACGTCAGGGGGAAATCAATCGCTGCTCGTTTAGAGCTTTCTGAAATTTCTCCTCATTAGAGAGAGTGTTTATCGAAGCCTGCAAACCCAGGAGAGGATTGAGAATTACACTTGGATGCGCCGTGCCGAGGGAAAATCTTTTAGCGGATTTCTATGCAGTTTGCTTCAAAGGTATCAGATTTCCCGCTGCAGCAATCTTGATCTTTACTTCTCCGGGGCTTCGAAAGTTCTTTTTTTTTTTTTCTTCCTTTATTTTCCATTCCACACACTTTCCCTCCAGTCCTATTACCACAGCCATCACAACGCATAACACAGTTAGCAGCTCAGAGGATGACTTTACAAATAAAAAAAGATCAAGGAGAGGTGGAAGGTATCAAAGTCGTGGTTTAAGAAATGGGAAAACATTTTGCTGAGTCAGGTGAAACAAATATTTTTTTTTTTTAAAAATTTTTTCTCTTATTGCCTCAGATTCCATTTTCTCATCTAATGTTTGAAGAGACGAACACACCAGAATAGCTAAAGCTCAGAACACATCATTTCAAGTTTCAACGGTGTTCAAAAAGTTCATGGGTTCAGCAGATTTTTGTGAGACGAATAGAAATTCAATTCAGTTTATTTACGTAGCACCAATTCACAACAACAACAACAAAAATCATTTTACTTAAGTCACACATACATTCCAGTTGATCCTAGTTATCAATCAGTGCATTAAGCTCAGTTTATTGGTCAAATTTAATGAACTAATCGACTTGCAGCATAGACGGGCATTGACTTTACATACTGAACATGCATGTAGCGACAGCGGAGAGGAAAAACCTCAGCAGATCCAGAACCGGGCTCAGTTCAGTACAAGTGGCCGAATGGGGGCGGGGGGCTTGAGAGGACAGAGTTGATTCTCAGAAGGAAATGGATGAACTGAGTTTTAGTTCTTTTTCAAGTTTGTGAAAAGTGAAATGGTTGAAAGGAGAAGCGGCAGAACGATTAGTTGTTCCCTCATCCAGGAAGTCAAACAGAACATCAGAGGCACTTTCTATGGAGAGGAAAAAACATGGAGGTGTAGAGGTCAAAATAACAGCAAATGAGGCACATTGGAGAGTAGCAGAAAAAGAATATGAAGCAGAAGAGGGTAAGGGAATCACACATTCGCAAAAATGTCACCGCTGACGACTCTTGATTCAGACTCGCATGAAATGTCAAACCGGTTGCGAGGACAGTTTACACACCAGTCGGTGGCGTTATTAGACCGCCAAATTATTTGTTTTACTTCTGCCAGCAAAAAAAATAACAGTCTTAAGAGGAAGAACAGAGGGAAAAAGAAAACAAACATGGCCGACAAATGGGCTCCACGTGTTTGCAGTTGTTTTGGTTTGCTCGGCTGCGACGAAGGCCGGGTCAGGTGTGTACCCCGCTCGCCCTACCTACTCTATTTTGGTGCCAACTTATCTGGTAAAACATCTGTATTTAGTGTAGAGCAGACCACCGGATGGATGATGGTTTCAAGCTTTCTGTGAGGAGCAGGGTGAGAGTTATGTGGCCCAATATGCATTTTTCAGAAAGTAATCCGGTTGTGAAAAAGAATTTCAAATCTGCCAGCGTTCAGAGAAAAAGAGGAAAGTCTGAATGAAGCCTGGGTTCTTGGAGCTTCCTTGCTAGTGATACAGTGAAGCGAGGCAGTTTGAAGTCATTTCTCAACACATGTACACGTATCTGAGGTCTTCATAAGAAGAGGCTGTTAAATATGATTATTAAGTCAGTTATGTACAATTGTTACATAACCTGGTCAAGGAAACCTGGTCTTTTAGTGTTTTGGCTGCTCAGTCAGCTCAGTCCTCTGGTTGTTGTAGTTCATACATCAACAGCTACACCCTGTCATGTGTCTCGACAGCAGTATAAAAAATGTTTCAATTAGTTTTCTAAATTTCTCCCAGTCTGTCTTTTTGGGGAAAAAAAAAAAAACTTTCTCCTTCCTGAATCCTGGCTGTACCTTTCTTCATTTCTGTGTTCATAGCAGAAAGCCATTTCTATTTCTGTGTCATACTTTTGTTATTATTTTCAAAACCGGTGCATTGTTTTTTTTCTTTCTCCTTTTTTTTTTTTTTTTTTAAACCAGTGTTAAAATTTTGTCTAGCGGATGCCTAGACAATAACTCAAACTCTTTACACCCCTGGTAGCCATGGCTACCCTATACTTCCCATGAAAACGCATCGTTTCCTATTGATAGCTTGCAAAATCTCACTTCTCTTATAGACGTTTGAGCTACTCCGCTGCATCTACGGTCCAGTTCTAGTCCTCACATACAGGCTGAAAGCATTTCTGATAGTTCAGTCTGACAGCAACCCCACCGGAGGAGCGAAAGGACGAGGCGGGGATGTACGAACTCGAAAGCACACGCTGTATGTGAGGACTTAGCAAATAATAGTAATAACGATAAAAATAAAGTAGAAGCTGTAAAGAAATTTGAAGCAGAGCATTGCGTAACCCCGACATCTATATACTGTGTGCTCTCTATCGGCTGTGGCTGACCTGCACAGGAGCTGGCCCTTCTGAAAAAAAAAAAAAAAAACAACCTTCCTTTTCACTCATTTCCTCACTTTTCCATGGCAACAGCAGACACTGCATACCAGAGGTGCACGTGGGTTGCAGCTTAAACAAGGGCTCAGTCTTAGAGCGGCTGCAGCTGAGGATGGACTTAGACTCCTTCTATTTAGTTTGCTCCCTCGCCCGTCTTTCTATATTTTGTCAATTCCCTGCACGCCCACAGTCATAGCAGCACAGCTCCGGTCACTCCTTACGTTTCTGGCTTACTTAAACACCTACAGACTTGGTGTCGAAGCTATTCTTTTTTTTTTTTTCCTTCTTCTCTCCCTGGACTGTTTGTTCACAGGTCCAGTGGGCTCCTCAGGCGCACCTGGGGAGCCCCCCCCCTCACACTCACCCAAACACAGAAAACAACTTGCAGGTAATTGCAGCATTCAAACTCCTAAAACTTCCCCTCGCCTCGTAAAAGTTGGAGCACCGTAGACCCTAGCTAACCGCGGAGCTTTCTTCATGCGTGTCTCATTTAACATTTTTGGTGCCCCGTGCAAAGCGGCCGGCCGGGGGGTAAAAACACTCAAATGAACAGCGGCATCAGCAAGTCGAGTTTCTCTAGATTGGCATGCATCCCTAATGAGCCCTTTAAAAAAACAAATAAATAAAAGAAGGAGAAAGATAAAAAAATAGAAAGCATCGCCCTCGGAGCTGTTGAGTCTCAACCAGTGTCTGACTGTAACAGGCTGCCCTGCACTGTGTTTACGCTTCATCTCCTCGCTGTCTTTAAAGACAACTTAGCAGGGGGAAGCTAAGCTGGGCTTCAGAGTACACACACACACTCTCTCACACACACACACACACACACATGAATGAATGAATGAATGAATGCAGAAGCAGAGCAGTAATCTTTCAACACACTTGTGCTATTTAAACTATTTTCCGTCTTTACGTGTGTGTGAGTGTGTCAGTGTCGTCTGTGGCACATTATCGTCAGCGCGACCTCCTCCCGTCCTCCCATCACAACAAACATCCCAACCGCAGGGGTCACCGCGACAACGGGGAGCCAATTACACACCAGTGTGTTTGATCAGAACAGACGGCTGATGCGCTCACACACACACACGGATATAAAAATGCCCGTGCACACACTCGTTCTACTCCGAAACCATCTCTTTCCTGCAAATAACTAAAGTGCCGCCTCCCCGCTTTAATTTGCACGCCTGTCGGTGTCTAAGAATGTTGATGTTTCTTTTTTTTTTTTTTTTTTTTTTTCTTCTTGGGGAGATTGTTTGAAATCTTCCAACATCTGGGGGGAAAAAAGAGGTTAAAGATGTTGGATGAAGAGTTATGTTAGAAACTCGGTGGGGAAGACGCTTATAAACACATGTGACAAGTGACACGGGTCCCTTCTGTAAATAGCCTGTATCTCAGTGTGTGTGTTGCATAGTCCAGCCCCTGGGGTCCTGTGGGTGGTGGCCCCCCGATTGTGGCTGTGCTGTCACATCCCTTTAAGGACTGTCGCCTCGCCTGTCACACACACACACACACACACACACACACACACACACACGCACACACACACATACATACACACACACAGAGACAGAGAGAGAGAGAGAGAGAGAGAGAGAGTGGAACACGCATGCGCGCGCTGCTCGGCCTGCCACGTCCCTTGAAAGGCAGGAAACTCGAATGTGGCAGGAGATTAATGTTGTATGGCCCAGGAGCACGCATGGCGGCGCACACGCCTCCACGCAGCCGGAGCCGCGGCTTGACTCCTGCCAAACGTAAAGCGTCCTAAATATTTAGGGAGCAGAAACGGTGCCAGCTGGTCGTTTCAGTGTGAAGAGTATTCTTTTTACTCTTTTTTTTTTTTTTCAGACGACAAAAGATGACAAAAAAATAAAATCTCTTTATGTCGTTGCTGGCATGAGAATTTCGAGCACTGCTTGAAATATCCTTTCGCACCACGTCGGTATGTGAGGAATGAAATCCGGATTTTTTTCCTACATCGTAAAGTTCTTGAAACAACGTAAGATAAGGCGGGAACCAAAGTGCCTTCTGAGGCGGCTGCTGCGTCTGTCGAAAGCTTTAATGAATGTTAGATTTCTCGTGTGAAGCTGCTTCAAAACCCCAAGATTAGCTTAAGTTAGCTTCTCAAACACTCAGTGCTTTCAACAGAGATGGCTCCTGTCAGATTACTCTTTGGATTGATTACAAGTCATTGTTTTATTCATTTTGATTCTTTTTCTTTTCATTGTTGAAACAGCAATGTTTAATTCACGCAGTAAAAAAAAAACTTAAATAAATCACAGCATTTCTTTTTAATGGGAAATTAATCAAAGTTCAGTTTGCACAGTCAGTGACCAATCACTGCAGCTCGGCTGAATTTCGACCAATCTTCTTAGCCCCATTATGGTGTAACTTCCTGTCTCTTTTACCGCCAAACTTTGAAGATAAAAGCGTAGACATTACACGGTTTCCCCCAGTGTATTATAAGCCTGGCGGACCACCAGGCTATACCTACACCCCACCAGGCTAAGCACCGTTTGTGTGTTTATTACATACACCAGTAACAGTAACGGCGATGACAAAGACGTTACTGTCATCACCGTAACGATGACAGTTACGGTGTCTTTTTGATGAAATGGCTGGAAGCGAAATGGCAAGACAGTATGGTGAGTATGTGAACATGTAGGCAGACTGAGGCCAGGTGTTTTTATTTTTCTAATTCTCCGGTGTCACAAAACCACTGCCGGTCTTTAACGGTCTACATGGCAACAACTTCAGCAAATGAAATTGACAAGTCAAAGAAACATATATTTAATTTAAATGCATATTTTTATCTTTGCCTTTTGTGTTTATGTATTAATAATGTCTTCCATATCCTTCTGTGGATTTGAACACAGTTCATGTTAAGTTGAATGACCAACTTTGGCAACTCCTCAGGACATGACTGTATTTTAATTAAGGGGAGTGTTTCAAGAAGGTTTTAGGAAGGTCATTTGCAACTTTGACTGCAACGTTTTGAAAAAGGTGTTGCAGACACAAGTAGTTTTAGGCCCCAACAATCAAAAAAGCATGGCAACGTCCCGGAGGAGCTGATCTCCTGGGACAAGCAACTCTGAAACGCAACCAGCGAATGATGCGGCAAGCTTGGTTATTTTCATTTTTATTTGAATATGCATTAAAGTTGAAGTTTGATGTTTAATTTTTTTTAGTTCTGAATTAGTCTCTCTAGAACTAGCAACCTCAGTAAATGGTTGATAATGAAATAACACCTCATTAAAAACCAGATTTAGCTCTAAACGCTACATGAATGCATATTTAATACCTAAACTTACAGGCCCCCGCTGCCCTACTCTCAAGTTGTTGTTTTTTTCTCCACATCAGCAATTAAAGTTGTGGATCTGTCATTTATTGGTTTAAAAAAAAAAAAAAAAAAAAAAGCAGTTCATGTTGATTTTGAGATTTTGACGTGGCTGTGTCGCTCGCTGGGCCCCGCTGCTAAAAATACTTATTGCTGAGCTCAAAGGTTTCCAACCAAGTCGTTCCGAGGCTCTGTGTGTTTGCCAGAGTGATGAACAATATTTCGATGCATTAGAGTCGTGTGGGATGACAGCAGTCATTTTATGTACTAGTCGAGCCCTCCAGTGTTACCAGGGAAACCAGGATATATATGACTTGTGAGGAAGTTGAGGCATTAATTGAGAAACTTGAAGCTAAAAATGTGACTGAGCGATTTTTCCTTGCCTTTATCACTATTTACTTAGCTAAATATGAGGTGCTATTCGCATTCAACCTTTTAAATCAAATATCCCATTTCACAAACCAAATTCCCTGTAAAGCGATTACTCGGGCAGATCCGGGGGTTCGTCGCGGTAGCTGTTCCGTTTTTAGCCCCTGCGTTGAGCAGAAAGTGATGGCGCGTCCCAAAGCAGTCTATGGGCGTACAGCCACCTCGCGCGCGCCAGCTCATCACCTCTAACAGCCACCGCACCGCCCGGTTCCCCTCGATCTGCTCCCGCCCCCCAACACCATCTGCCTCCGCCCTCATAAATGAATCATCATGTCGCCCAGCAGAGCAGAAATGTTCCTTAATTGCGCCGACATCGCCGGATCTCTGTCTTTCGTGTGTCAAAATGCACACGGCATTAATAGGAGGGGAGAGGGGTCTCTCTCCTCTGCCATGTCAGTGCAACTCAGTGTCCGTGTCCTTTTCTTTGCTGCATTGTTTTCCTCCTCTACTGTGTGTTCTCCGTGTGTAACGATTCGGATCAAATGCTGCTGTGTGGAATTAGGATCTGCCGCCTCTTGCCCCCCCCCACCCGTCTCCCTCTCTCTCTCTCGCTCGCTCTCCGGTGCCCCGTCTCTCACACCGGCCCTCTGGCTGACAGGCGTCTCGTTAGCGCGGTGTGTCTGTCAGTGAGGTCGGAGATTGAGCTGTGCCCCCGCATATCCCCGATGTCTCTCTCCAACTCTTTCTCTTTCTTTCCTTTTTTCTTTCTTTCTTTCCTTCTTCCTTTCCTTTCACTCATTCACAGGCTAAGTCGTTCCGTGGCTCCCCCGAAACAAGCCGCGCTTTCAGGCCTCAGTAATGATCCGATGTGTTGTGCTTATTTTCATCCACTTTTGGTCAAACGTTGTGTGTTTTTGTCCCTCTCTCCTTGTTTTCTGTTAGGTGGAAATCAAGATGAAGAAGATGGACGCCATCAGATGGGAGAAGCTGGAGGGAGAAGGACAGGAGTCCAACATCAAACACTTCAATCCGAGTCAGTCCTCAGCTTCGGTGTTTACACTCTTTTTTTCTTTTTTTTTTTTTCTTTTACTCCTCTAATCTATCTGTATCTCTTCTCCTGTCTCCACTGCCGTCAGTCCGTCTCACTATCTTCCTCCTGAACCACTTCTTGTTTCTTTCCGTCTCTGCGCAAAGATCAATATAAGCTCCTGTTTGTCTGTTCTTCTCTAAAATGAGAGTGGGCAGTCGGGCCCTGCTGGAGTCTTTCATTAGTGTGACGGCGAGGGAAAGGGAAGGTTGCGGCGGCGCGTGGCTCGGTATTTCAGCCCACGCGTTCCTGTTACGGACGGGATTAAATACGCACGTAGTTGTGTCGGTGGGGAAGGCAAAGTCGTCGTTAAGTGGGCATCCTAACTATTTTTTTCATCGGCCCAGTTTTCCTTTTCTTTTTTTTTTTGCCCTGTTTACCAGGGCCCGCTTTTAACTTGTGAAGCGTTCGAACATGATATTTGGGAATTTTTTATGAAACATGTCCAGACTTGGCCTGAATCTGTCTGCTGCCGTATTTATGTAAATCTGCTTCTGGATTGCGCGTCCTGCTCTGCCTCTCCATCTCTTGCTGGGATTATAAGCGGATGCTTTTACATCCGGAGGAAACAGAAATCAAATCTTGGGGTGATTGTTTGCCCCATGAGTTTATTCGTTCTAAGGAAACCATTAATGATGAACTCCAACAAAGATTGCCATTTTCTTGCCTCTTCTTATATGATTCAGATGGTTGCATATCATTTGAACTTTGTCACATAACTACACGCTTCAGTGTAATTTGTTGAGTCTAACTAAGGCATAATTGAGAAGAGGAAGGAAAGGGATGCTTCTGTTTTTAACATTTCTTATTTCAAATTAGAATCTACTTGTTTCATCAACAGGGACGTTACCAAACCTGGGCTTTACGGAAGAAAGGCAAGAATAAAGATTTTCTGGGGGGATAAAAAGAAACATTTAAAATGTCATAAAGTTTGCCACAAGCAGGCCCGGCGTAAATGGGTGGGCATGTGGAGGGCCGAGTCCAGGGTGTGTAGTTGAAATTCAAATCAATTAAAAAAAAATTTTTTTATTGATTCCAAGAGGAAATTAAATAACCTAAACGTGTGCACCTTCAAAATGATCTCGTTTGACAATTCTGCGATGCTTTGTCTGTCTCCTACCTTCTCAGATTTTTCTGCCTCAACGGTTTTTGATCTTCGGTTCTTCTCCTCTTTTGTGTTTTTGGTTGCCCCTGCAGATCAGTACCCGACGTCTTCCCACTACACCCACAAGTGGGACAAGATGGTGATGGACATCAGCGAGGAGGAGAAGAACGAGAAGCTGGAGGGAGACGCGGCGCTCAACAAGCTCTTCCAGCAGATCTACTCGGACGGCTCGGACGACGTGAAGCGGGCCATGAACAAATCCTTCGTGAGTACCCGCTCCTGCTGTGACGCGGCTTCACGCTCACTTGCTCACTACTGTGAGCGAAGTGTGAACTGCAGAAACTTAAGCGATGCGTTGCTCTTTATGGGTTATGTTTTTTTTGTTGGGTGTGCAGAAAGGAAGCACTTTTCTCATCCCTCTTTGTATTGATCTTTCTGAGAACCGAAAATAAGTGAAATAGAGTTTCAGGTCCACGCTCTATTAAAATGCAATAAATCTTGTGGCTGCGGATGTTTCCTCATCTGCATTCATCCGACGAAGGTCTTACTGTAGTTCAGAGGCAGGAAGAGCTTGATAAGTGTCCAAGTGGCAGGAGTCTGAAGGAAAACAAAGAATCACGACAAAATTCTCTTGAGAGTCTGCTTTCCCTCTTCTTCTGTTTAAAGAGAGCAGCTGTGTAGATGTTTGCGCTGCCGAGACTGTGAGGAGAAATGGAGAAATACCTTCTTAAATAAAGGTGGCTTAGAGATTACACATGATATTAAAAGTGATGGGTTTGACTGAGTCACTTGAAGTTTTTGTCAACATCCTAAAATTGCTTTTAGGCAATTAATCGCATGATAAAATAAAACAAACACAATAATTTCCTTTTGCATAATTTATTGTTTTTGCCTTAATTCTTTCTTTCTCCCAAAAACTGGACGATAGAAGTATAATTCATTTGACGAATTGTTTCAAGTTGTTTTGTGTATTTATTTTGCATATTTAAAACGTCTTCCGGTGTTAAATGTTTGTTACAATTTAAAGTTTGGTGATCTTTTGAGAACACGTTCTTTCATTATTGTTACCCTTACTGTTGTATTACTGTAAAAAGGTCTCAAAACAACAATGTTATCGTTTATCGCTGTGAGAATTTATCGTCCAGCAAAATTTGCTGCGGTGACAGACCGAGTTGTTTGGTGTAGAAAAAGGAAAATCAAAACAAAAACAAAAAAAAGTCGCAAATATCGATAAACTATTAACGTCACGTTTTATTGGCCCACATTTCTCTGCATTTTTCTGTTCAAGTGCATCTAAATTCCTTTAAGATTAAACTGCTACTGGAAGAAAAAAAAAAAAACCCACCCCGCCACAACTGAATGACATTGATGGGAGTCATGACGAGCTGCTGTTTTTCCTTTTCATTTAGGTAATTGAATATCTTGAATTCTTTTTTTTAATCCAGTCTATATAATTTAGCCGCACTAAGCAGACCCAGAGAAGCTGTTTGGCATTGAACGCAACTAAAGGTTAATTCATTGCACAACCTGAGGAACAAATACAGAGAAAACCTAACTACTTCCATTATTAGGGCACCAAGGTTGTTGACCCAGCCATCAACAAAAGTGGTGTGTGCCTCCGTAGGCAGTTGCCATGTCAACGGCCTTTACTGCAGACAAATACTTGGGTTCGCTTTTAAAGAAAAGCCCATGCAGGTGTTGAGATCCGTCTCTGCTGCAGCCATGGTTGAATCGGTCGATATTTTTTTTATTTTTTTTATTTTTTTATTTTTTAACCAGGTCTGTTGTGTGTAAAACTGAATGTTAGGACACTTGTGGTATGTTGTCGACAGAATACGTTGTGATTTTTTTTTTTCCCCCCTAAATATGTTAAGGGTTTTCATAATTTATAATGAAAGGCTGCAGCATCTCCCTGTCTGTGATGTCATTTCCTGGGTGCAGATAAGGCTTCAGATGGCTAAAGAAGACTCTGCAGAAAGCTCTGCAAGTTTTGTTCACATGCGATTAAGTGGAACCACACGGAAATGTCTCACTTTCAGAAGGATCAACAAGTCGTATCAAAACAGAGAAGAAACATGCTATCTGTTAGCCTAGCACCTCAGCAAACTGCTTTGTGTGCTACGCTCTGTCAGCAGTAGCAGAGACATCCGGGGGTTTAACCAGAACCCGTCCTAGAGCCGGTTCTGGGTTAGTTTGAAAAAAAAGAAGAAGAAAAAAAAAACGAAACCGATGGATTTTCCACAGCCAAAGTTATTCAGAGGATTTGGAGAAGATCATAATACAAGGGCACCAAGCCTCACAAATTACATTATTTATCTTGGTATCCATGGAAACAGATGTTGTATCCTTATAGATAGATGGATAGATCAAAAGTCTTTCTTAGTCTTTCTCCTGTTTATCTTTCTTTCTGTCTTTTGTGTTTTGCTTTTTTTCCTTTGTTTCTTTGTTTCCTTCTGCCTTTTCTTCTCTGTCTTTCTCCCTGCCTTTTGTTTCCCTTCTGTCTTTTTGTCATTCCATCTTTCATTTTGTCTCTTTCTTTTTTTCTGTCCCCTTTCCTCCAGTTTGTCTTCATTAATACCCACAGGAGAGACTCGTGTTTATGAACCCCGTTTTTAAAGCGTCTTTTATGAACCCGTCGTATTTCCTATCTGCTGGTCTCCGAGCTGATCGGAACCAGCAGCTCGGTTTATCACCACCGCCTGGCAATAATGAAAGACGGGCGGCAATCGGGACACGAGTCTTGAAATAACATTCGTGAATTGGGCTGAAAATGCCAGTTTTAAGCGCAGATCTGTGTTAACGTATTGATCTGCACAAACATCAAAACAAACCTGGGAAGCATAAGAGACAGTGATGCTTATCCAACTTTCCTCTCTGTTTTGATCTTTGTGTTTTTGTCTCCTGTTAAATTAGACTGCACAAATTATTTAGCCTGATTGGATCATTCCTAATCTTGCAAAAAAACAGAAAAAACACTTGTGTTTTTCCCTCTTTGACCACTTAGTTCACCACATTCTGCCTTTTTAGCTCTCATTTGTACATCAGTAGAGTCG
This sequence comes from Poeciliopsis turneri, assembly GCA_922788865.1. Classification (NCBI taxonomy): domain Eukaryota; kingdom Metazoa; phylum Chordata; class Actinopteri; order Cyprinodontiformes; family Poeciliidae; genus Poeciliopsis; species Poeciliopsis turneri. The sequence goes on along the minus strand of CAKLNU010000650.1, from coordinate 1,044,550 downwards.
GTTCTTACAGGTAATCTACAGATACACACAACAAAACAAACACAGGTACACACATCCTGATTTTATTGGTGATTGCTGCTGCACAAGCAGTCGTCTGCTGTTTGGGCTCAAGGTTGGTTTTCCAGCAGATCGATGGGAGTTTTAACAATTTAAAGGACACAAGGAATTCCAAACGCACCCCGAGCTTGTGCAAAAAATAACCCATTGTAGTCCTTTGAAATAAAACGAAGAAGAAATCTCTAATGTCAGTCTCTGCACGTTTTGTGGAGAGCTGACCTTTTGATAGAGGCAGCTCTGGTCTTTTCACTCTGTAATAATCTTAAGTAATGTTGATGACCGTCGCAATGACAGAGACCCGGGCTAATTTGGATTCTGAACTCAGACAACACAAAAAGGCTTTCTCGGTCGGATGTGTAACACGCTCACACTCCTGAAACGACAGCGACCCAAAGCCTCTTAAAGAAGACATCCATCTGCACTTATCCACAGGCATTGATTTGTCACTGGCTGGAAGAGAGGAGCTGAGTGCAAAGTTTACCCGACCCAAAGTCAAAACCACACAAAAAAAATGGACAACGGGGGGGAAACTCCGTTTTATAGAACGTTATTTCACTTGAGGGAAGCTGGGCATGTCCCACTGATCAGAGTAAGTTTTCAAACGCAGGAAAATCATTCCCAGCGGAATTAACCTGCGACTCTTTTCAACATTCATAGGTGTTTGCTCCAACATTCACAAGCGCCAGAGCGGCGTAAGCGTCTGTTTACATTGCGACGCCGACGCTCAATGGGAAAAAAAAAAAAAAAGCCAGGAGAGGAAAGTGTGGTGGAAATAAAGATGCAGCAGTGGAGAGTGTTGCTGTAGTCGCATTGATTACTGCGAGCGCGTCTTCACGGGTCAGTCCAGAAAGACCCAGAACACGTCCTTCCACTGACTCCCTGTAGCTCAGAGAGCAGACTTGAAAATACTGCTGCTAGACAACACAGTGCATAAATCGCTGAACGGCTCGGCACCGCAGTACATTAAAGAAGTGTTGTCGTCATACTGACCTTCCAAACCACTCAGGTCTTCTAGTTCTGATTCTGATTCTGGATCTGCTCTGCATCCCCAGAACCAGATCCAAAAGCAGCATTCAGGGTCTTTGCTTCTCATATCTTGAACAAACTTCAAGAAAACTGGAACGCTGCTGAAACGCTGTGCTACTTTAAATCAACTCCAAACCGTCCTGATTAGAGTTGCCTTTGATCGGGTCACATAATTGGCAGCTTCTCTTTATTTTGCCCCTGAAATGTTTTTTTTTTGTTTTTTTTATGCTTTGAACTGCCTTGTTGCTGAAATGTGCGATACAAATTAACTGGCCTTGTGATTTAACGTCATTTCCACATAGAGCCGAGTTGGAGTGGATTGTCAGTGAATCATCAATTAAATTCTCAGTTCAGACTGTTTTGTACATATATACACTACCGTTCAAAAGTTTGGGGTCACCCAAACAATTTTGTGTTTTCCATGAAAAGTCACACTTATTCACCACCATACGTTGTGAAATGAATAGAAAATAGAGTCAAGACATTGACAAGGTTAGAAATAATGATTTGTATTTGAAATAAGATTTTTTTTACATCAAACTTTGCTTCCGTCAAAGAATCCTCCATTTGCAGCAATTACAGCATTGCAGACCTTTGGCATTCTAGCTGTTAATTTGTTGAGGTAATCAGGAGAAATTGCACCCCACGCTTCTAGAAGCAGCTCCCACAAGATGGATTGGTTGGATGGGCACTTCTTGCGTACCATACTGTCAAGCTGCTCCCACAACAGCTCAATGGGGTTCAGATCTGGTGACTGTGCTGGCCACTCCATTACCGATAGAATACCAGCTGCTTCTGCTCTAAATAGTTCTTGCACAATTTGGATGTGTGTTTAGGGTCATTGTCCTGTTGTAGGATGAAATTGGCTCCAATCAAGCGCTGTCCACTGGGTATGGCATGGCGTTGCAAAATGGAGTGATAGCCTTCCTTATTCAGAATCCCTTTTACCCTGTACAAATCTCCCACCTTACCAGCACCAAAGCTACCCCAGACCATCACATTACCTCCACCATGCTTAACAGATGGCGTCAGGCATTGTTCCAGCATCTTTTCATTTGTTCTGCGTCTCACAAACGTTCTTCTTTGTGATCCAAACACCTCAAACTTGGATTCATCCGTCCACAACAATTTTTTCCAGTCTTCCTCTGTCCAATGTCTGTGTTCTTTTGCCCATCTTAATCTTTTTCTTTTATTGGCCAGTCTCAGATATGGCTTTTTCTTTGCCACTCTGCCCTGGAGCCCAGAATCCCGCAGCCGCCTCTTCACTGTAGATGTTGACACTGGTGTTTTGCGGGTACTATTTAATGAAGATGCCAGTTGGGGACCTGTGAGGCGTCTGTTTCTCAAACTAGAGACTCTAATGTGCTTATCTTCTTGCTTAGTTGTGCAACGCAGCCTCTCACTTCTTTTTCTACTCTGGTTAGAACCTGTTTGTGCTGTCCTCTGAAGGGAGTAGTACACACCATTGTAGGAAATCTTCAGTTTCTTAGCAATTTCTCGCATGGAATAGCCTTCATTTCTAAGAACAAGAATAGACTGTCGAGTTTCAGATGAAAGTTCGCTTTTTCTGGCCATTTTGAGCATTTCATTGACCCCACAAATGTGATGCTCCAGAAACTCAATCTGCTCAAAGGAAGGTCAGTTTTGTAGCTTCTGTAAGGAGCTAAACTGTTTTCAGATGTGTGAACATGATTGCACAAGAGTTTTCTAATAATCAATTAGAAAGCCTTCTGAGCCAATGAGCAAACACATTGTACCATTAAAACACTGGAGTGATAGTTGCTGGAAATGGGCCTCTATACACCTATGTAGATATTGCACCAAAAACCAGACATTTTTAGCTAGAATAGTCATTTACCACATTAGCAATGTATAGAGTGTATTTCTTTAAAGTTAGGACTAGTTTAAAATTATCTTCATTGAAAAGTACAGTGCTTTTAATGACATTTCAATGTGACCCCAAACTTTTGAACGGTAGTGTATATATATGTTTTCTCTGGTTGTTATTAAAATCAGTTACATTGTGACGGGAAAAAAAAATAAAAACAGGAGAAATCTGCCACAACTGATAGCAATATTATATTTATGTAGCCGGCTCCACTTTCATTGGAGTCATGTGAACCTGTATTATTTGGCACATTTGAAACAAAACTGAAATAATAAGAACTTTAAAAAAAAAAAAAAAAAAGAAAACTTGTGGTAATTATCTGTTTCTCCTCCCTGTGCAGATGGAGTCTGGTGGTACAGTCCTGAGCACCAACTGGAGCGACGTCGGCATGAGGAAGGTGGACGTGAAGCCGCCAGACGACGTGGAGTTCAAGAAATACTGAATGTCCCCCTGCGTCCCTTTTTTCTTTTCTTTTCTTTCCTTTTCGTTTATTTTGAAACACCGTCTGTCTTCACGTTTGCCCGGTCTGCTCTTCAGCCTCCCTCCTCCAGGAGGCGATGCATTCACATCATCGCTCCACCGAAACCAAGCTAATCAACTGATTGGCTTTCAAATGTGAATGATCTGGATTTTTGGAGGAGATTTTTTTTTCTTTAGAGGCCGACGGACTTACAAAGGGAATCGGTAAACCTGAAGTGCAGCGGTTCAGTCTTCAGATGAGTTTTCTCTAAACAGCCGCAGCCTTTCTGTTTGGAAGCCTTTTGCCATTTTCAGCAGAGTGTAAAAAAAAAATTTACAATTGCTTAAGATAAGAACAGTGAGTGAAACTGTTTTTGTTTGTTTGTTTGTTTGTTTTTTCCTTCCTGTGAAGAGTCTGCACCAGTGCTCTGTCTCTTGACTCGTCTGCCAGTGGCTCAGCACCTGGCGTTCCATCAGTGTGACTCGAGCCTCATTGTAAATAAAAAATGATTTCTTGTTTGGGCTGTAAATCCGCGTACTGTGTTGTCACTGTCTGGAGTATGTTGCGAAGGGGCCTGGAAGTCCCTGAACGCATCACTCAGACTCAGAGATGGGACGGGAAGCCGCGCTCTGCCATTATTCGCCGGCAGCGGTGAAATGTGGTATAACTGATACGAGAGCAGGCGGTTGAGATATGGCTGACGCCTCGAGGACGAGGTTTACGTGCTGCAGCGTGATCGGCATCGAGACAGAAGAAGTCCTCAGGTTGTTTGTCCAAGGACGAGGATGCAGACGAAGACGAGGGAAGCGTTTGTGCTGTAAATGTAATTTTAAAAATTAAGTTGGCCTTTAACATATTAATTGCAGCTCTTAAATTTTGTCTTGGCACGACTGTTTCATCTTGTATAGTAGAAGTGGCCAAATCGCAAAAAAAAAAAAATATATATTGATGATCTCAATCCCAAGACCACATCGGCTCGATACTAGTGGTAAGATCAATACTTTAGGTCCAGCTTCCCTCTTCAAATTTAATTTAATTTTTGTATTGCAGTTTCTAACCTGCTCTACCTGAAGGATTCTGTTGTGTTTTGCTGGAATTATCTTTTTTATGCACTTTATTTAGGAAAAATGCACACAAATCAAGTTCATATTATCAAAGTATTTCATAGACACTTACAAATTTAGTCCAAATTGTGTCAAACCAGAAAACCACCAGAAGGTCAGACGTTTGATGATATCAAACTTAAATAAAAATGTATCGATATCACCACCAGGGGCGATACCGATACGCAGTATCGCACACCTCTTGTGTATTCCATGGAATTTTTTTGACTCAGACATCTTCATTGAGTTCCATGACTCAAGACGTTGAGGTCACTGCTAACTCGCTGCTAATAGTCCCTTGCTAGCCAGCTAGCTCGCTAGCTACCTTTTGCGTCCGTCGTGGGCAAGTTCAAATTCATTGCCAGTCATGTAAATGAAGTTTGGATGTTTCTGTGAAAATATAGGTCTTAAATTTTTCTCGCAGTGCTCTCAAAAAGGTCTTCAGTGTGAGTTGGTGAAATCCGGTATGCAGCAGCTGCAACCGTGGGGGGGGGGGGCGTCCTACCAAGCCAGGAGGGCATTAATATGGATCAGCCTCCCTAACCACATCATCAAGCCTCTCACACTGAGTTAAGTGTTAAATTCATCACACATCGTTTCATCTCTCCTGATGATCAAACAGCCATTTGTGACTCTGGATGGAACTCTTAGCTCCGTGACACTTTACTTTTCTCTCTCTCTCTCACTCACGCACACACACACACACAAAAAAAACACACCGCCCCCATCCTTACCCCCTACCCCTGCCCGAGGCGGCTCTGCGACATCAAAAGGAGCTAAGCGCTTTGCATCGTGGGTAAGATCTGGGAGCGTGACGGGCTGCAGAGTCTTTAGTCTCATTAAAGAGTTGTAGATCTTCGACTCTCACACTAAAGAAGTCTGGAAAAACTTTCTGCTGGGGCCTTCGGAGCGGGGACCAGATGAGACGCTTTTCAGAGAAGACTGAAGGAACCCGGCGATACACGCATATATATGATCAGATAACATATATTCCATTGATCTATAACAGAATGAAGACGCTTGAAACCTAGAAGTTTACTTTAAAAAAAAAGAAAGTTTTATTTTATGATATTGCACTTTGAAGAGTTTGGAATGGAGATACAGCTTCGTTTAGATGGAAATTTTGAGGGGCGGGGGTTAGTACATTGTTTTGTTAAAGGAGGCTCGTGGAAAGAGTTGAGACGAATTTGATCTGAAACGTCAACAGGCATAAGTATTCACACCCCTGGAGCCTCTTCCGATGGATTCTGTTTGGGTTTTCATTCAACAAAATGGCGTACGGTTGTAAAGTGAAACGTGTTTATTTATTTATTTTTTTAATCGTCTTATAAGTGTGATGTGTCTTTACTCTGATACCCCCCATTACAAGTACAATCAGTCCCCTTCAATTCACCCGACATGGTGGTGGAAGCATCATGCTGTGGGGACACAACAAACACCTCATGTTTTTACGTCTATTTGCTTTATCTCTGGACCGTGGGTGGTGCAGCAAGTGTATCTGTGAATCTGACCAACAGAGAGAAACGGTGACATTGTAACGTTACTGTGATGACTGCTTTCATTACCTCAGAGCCATAAATGACTTCTCTTCCTGATTGTCAGCATTTCGGTCACCAAAATGTAGAAAAGGTTGATGCCTATTAATATTTTCTTGCTAATCAGAACCACCTGGAAGGTTATAGCCAATCAAATATTGCCTCTTTTTTTTTATTATTATTTGTGATTAAAATTGATTGAATTTCAGCTTGTTTTACATTTCTTCACCAAATCCTTCCAGACGCTACTGTGGGTTCCAGTGGGAGGGGCTCATATGGGCAGTTACCCAGGGCGGCTTCAGAAAGGGGCAGTGCGCCCAAAGACGGGGTTTTTTTCCACCATCGCCCTGTATTCAACCCACGTGGACCGCTCATGCCGAGATATCAAATAAAATCCCAATATTACTCAACATCAGAAACCTCCAGATGTGCGGCTCTGTAAATCCACCGACTTCCTCTGGAGTTCATTGTAGATATTTATGTACAGAATACTAGGCAATGTAAATCACCGGCTCTATTAATACAAGCTTTTTCTATGCGTTTACATGAAGCGATGTCACCGTCTCTGTTTTCTAGGTAGCATGTTGCGCTCTAGCTCAGAAGACCCCAGATTAGTAGCTGCAGTGTGTGTGTGTGTGTGTGTGTGTGCGTGTGTGCGTGTGTGTGTGTGTGTGTGTGTGTGTGTGTGTGTGTGCGTTTTAACAGCATGAAAGGAATTGCCGCCACTGCGTTTGCCTTTCAGTGTCAGTTCAGCTTTATATGCATCTAGAATTCATAAACACAGCTTCTAATGCGAGTTGCTTTTGGACAAATCTGCTTAGACTCAGCTACCTACAGTAGATGTTATTAAGTAACTCCCCCCACTCCCTCCTTTTCTTCTTCTTCTTTTTTTTTTTTTATAACTTTTCCCTTCATCTCACCTCCCTTTGAACCCCGTCCCTCCCTCCCTCCAGGGCTCCACCACGTCTCGGGCGACTACGGCGGTTTTCTCACACCAGCCCCATGATGCGCGCCACCCACCAATTGCAGGGCATGATCACCCTGCAGGCCACCCTGCAGCCTGCGAAGTTGTACGGCCAGGACACGTGGCCGAGCGGCTCGCAGATCCTCTGACAGTGGCTGTAGCCGCGGCGACACTCGTTGCAGCACACGCCCTGGTGGTCCAGCATGGCGTGGGTGTCCGCGTCCCACTGCTCGCCCTCCAGTCCTCGCTGCAGGGGGAGGGGAGGAGGAGGGAAGAGAGGAGGCAAGCAGTAAGACTTGAGTGGCTCGTTTTCCTCGCGGGCATGTTTAGCAGTGAAAAGATCTCATTTCAGCCCTGTTAAATGTGGATTTTTCAGCCGGCAGAATCGGGAAGAGGGGAGGTCACGTGTGGGTTTTTGCCCCTGTTAGTTTTCGGTTTAATCCTGCCTGCAGTTGTCAGGGCTGTGATGAAAGGAGAGGAGGATGCAAGTCTGAGCAGCTGGAAGGGAAGGGAGGATGTGTAACTAGCTTCATTTACTCACTTTACTCATGGTCTTTAAGGGGGCAGTATTATCTATAGATTATGTTATGACATTGTTGCTTCATCAAAAACATACCCGGAGTCTTGACTCTTTCGTGCATGTTGGAGAAATCCTGTAATCTCCGTGACAACCATTCAGTTGTGCAAAGCTCCTGGGCGGGACCGAGCCCCACCCTCAGCAACAAAGTTCCTCCTCAGAGCTGCAGTTTCCAAGCTCTCTCCCTTAATGCCGCCACTCAGCTCCTTCAGACTAGCCAGCAGACATTAGCAAACATCTGGTGGCACTGCACATCGGCTGGACTCAATATAGGAGCTACTTCTCAGTGAAATGTTGGTAGAGATGATTAATAGAGGAGCAATTAACCTGAACGTGGAGTTTCAAAAAGAGAAGTTTCTTAAAGAGACAGAGCCCCAATTTTAAGGCATCAAATTGCTGATATTTGATATATAGACTACAGCATTTTTATGGCGACTCAAGTTAACATTGCACTATAAAACGGCACATAACACTGCCCCTTTAAAAATCCAAAATTTCCACATATTTTGCTCTGTCTGATGATGTCATTTTTAAATATTTAAACGATTCGTATTCTCATGTTGAAGCAGTGCTACCGCTCTTGAGGACAATTTTTGTGCATGCTCAAAAAACCTCTGTATAGACGCGGGGGCTGTTTTAACAGGGCAGAGGGGGCCACGGAGAAGAAATGCAGGGGGCGATGAAATTATTCATACAGCCTCATTCCTGAAAAGGAAAGCTTCAGACAGCCGCGCGGTGAAAATACACACACCCAAAGATGCGCGGTGACGTGCCGGGCCCCTCACGCCGTGACCCCAGCATCTGCCGCGGCTCCCGTGGATGTGAGAAACTCTCCGCGGGGGGAAGAACGGCCTCCTCAGGTCGCGCCCCTTCGTATCCGAACGGACAGCTCGGCTCGGCGCGCTCCGGCCGGATGTAAACACCGCGGAGGGAAGCGCGCGTGACTCACCTGATAGGGGTTGTCCGGGTTGGACGGCGGCGGCCCGTCCTCGTCCTCGCGCTCCTCCTGCGCCGCGGTGGCGGCGGCGGTGGCTGCCTGCCGGCGCTCGCGAGCGGCGGCTCCGCTCTTCCTCTGGCCGCCTGCACACATCACTGCGTCACCATCTGACAGCGGGACAAATTTAGGAGCGGACGGCCGCTTCCCGGCCAGCGGTTCTCGAGATGATCAGATGGAGTTGAAGCAGGAAGATAAACAAATGTTTTATATATATGTATATATATGTATATATATATATATAGACATATAACCTTTGACCTCACTGCACTGCATGCTAAAAATTCCCACTCCACGCTCTCTGAGGAGCTTCAAAAACACGATTCAGATCAAACGGCTGCGATGTTAGACAGAAAAATACTTCAACCCGTTTGACCCGCGTCATCTTTGTTCTGTGTCAAATCCTTCCTGAGTCAGATCTGAAATTTATTTTATTATTATTTTTATTTTTTTTTGCATACCGGGTGAGTGCGTGGGACGGAGCCAGAAGATGGGCAGGTCTCCACACAGCTCCATGATCCTGCCGCTGAGGAAGGATGGGTCGGACAGAGGCGGGCCCGATGCCACCAGGACCAGGTCGTCCTCGAATCTGGCCGCCATCACCTCGTCGCCCTGCGGGGAACGGATGAAAAGTGAAACACACTAACCAGTCGTCTTTAGATCGACCTGCTCTCCACGACGGAAGCTTCCGTTCCTCGCCATGAACGTGGCGTCGAGTTTTACAACACGAGCGCGTTGAACGTCCCGTTCTCAAAATATCAATCTGTCAACTCACTGGCTCATGTTGAACAATGGACAAAGAGTAGAAATAGAAACAATAGCTGGTCTATGAGTGACCTGACCTTGACCTTCTTCAAATCAAACAAAATGGGTGTCAATAAACTCGACTCCGTTTGTGCAGCAAAATTTTTTGTTTGTGCTGCTTTGGCTTTGAAGATATTGATAAAATGTTAAAGGTCAAAAGGTCAACCTCTAGAAACATTTCTTGCTATCTTTAAAATGAAAGCAGCACAAACGAAAAGTTTTGCTGCTCAAATGTTTGACACCAATTTTGTCTGATTTGAAGAAGGTGTGGGAGGGTGGGCAACTTCACTGAGGCCTATGATGCCCTGTGACTGCGGTTGTCATGGTTTCCATGGCTAAAACATGGAGGCATCATGCTAACGCATCTGAGCCAATGCTTGCTCAGTGAGTTTTATGAACTTTTCATGGAAACAAGCATTTATTTAATTAAAATGAACTTACTATGTTACTGGCTACAGGAATATGTCGATGTGAGAAGCCATATTAAGCTTGAGGTTTCAATATATGTCCCTGTTTGTCTTTCAGCGTAGGCTGAGAGCCGGTAGCTGCCAACACTTCGCAGAGGCAGCCGCCGCGGGGGACGCCACAAGGTCCCACGGGTAACGACATCCATTGTTAATTATCTGGAGTGGCAATCACAAACAGTTCAGGCAATTAAAAACTCCAACCGCACGTTTACTTAAACATCAAAAATAGAGCTGAACTTGGAGAGGAGCGGCCAGAAAGGTCAGCAGAACGTACCTGTGGAAACGCGAAGAGTTGGACCCGGTTCAGTGCGATCACAGTGGACAGATTGCATTCTAATTGAGTGACCTATGAAGCCAGTTTATTTATTCATTCATTTATTTTTTTGCGCAGGGTTTTATTTGCACTGCCAGCCCCCCCTATCTATTTCCGGTGCAAATACCTGAGTACATTTGAAATAAGGCGAAACTAACTTACAAGAAGCTTTTCAGCGAGACATAGGAGTTTGTTGCCAGTAAAACTATTCCCTCATGTTGATGACCAATGATTAGAGGACTTTTTCATCAATATTAAGAAATTTTGACTTAAAACAAGCACTTGTTTCTTGTTGAAAAGTTGATCTTAATCCAAGTGTACTAATATATTTGCTCTAGAAACAAGAGCAGAACTACTTTGTAAGATTTTTTTTATTATTATTTTTTTTTGCAGTTTCATCCTTATCATTTTTCCTCCATAATTATGAACCAGCTTTGTGTTGCAAATATCCCATTAAAACAAAACAACCCCACCCCCCAAAAAACAAGGGTCTATTTTAAGGTGTATCACTACTAAAGTCATCCCCGAGCAGACATGACAAGAACAAAACAATAGTTTGCTGCAGGGTTTTTTTTTTTTTTTTTTTTTTGTCTGGATCTTGTCACTCTCCCTTTAAATAACCCACACTCTCCGCATCATGTCCAAGTCTAATCCTCATTATCGGGGCCCCGTTAACGCTCCGTTTTGGAATCACAGAGTGAAGCCCGGAGGCGCTCCAGGCTGCACTATGCAGATTTTGCGTTCGCGCTGACATTTGGCTGCACGCACGTAACGTCGGTCGGGTCTCGTCAGCATCCGACGGTGGGGTGGGGTGGGGGGGGGGGGGGGAGATAAAGGGGGGTTGAGGTTAGAGGGGAAGTTTTGACGTCCTGAACGGACGGACGGAAGTCGGGCTTAAGATCCACGCGACACAACAACAGACGTGTCGTGTGGATCCGCGGGCCCACAGGAGCGGAAGAGGGGAAAGTCTGCTGGGACTGATCTCACCCACAGGCTGCGCTGCACCAGCCAAAGTCACGTTTAGGGAATCGTTCAGAAATGATTTCTTTTTTCTTTTCTTTTCTTTTTTTTTTTTTTCTTTCCCAGCTCAAAATAATTTGCTGTAGGGACAAATAAAAGCAGGGGGGTCTTTCTTCACTGCTCGTCTGACTGATAAGAGTTTATCTGACCCGCTCCCACTGGATCAAGGAGGGTGTGTGTGTGTGTGTGTGTGTGTGTGTACGTGTACGTGTACGTGCGTGCGTGCGTGCGTGCGCGCGTGTGCGCGTGCGCCTGCTTATCTAACCCATATTCCCCATCATTCTAAATTATAGCAAATGACCAGCCTGCAGCAACCATTAGAACGACATTCTCCATGTCTTCCAAAACGTGGTTGCGCACGCGCGCACGCACGCACGCGACCGTTTATGAGGCAATAACGCAAACGCACACCCGAGCGCAAATGCGAAATAAATGATCGTTTATGAGGCAGACGGAGGCAATAAGAGCAGCCTCGCGTGATAATTAATTGCGTTGTTGTTGTTGCGTTCACGCGGGAGTGTTTGTGCGCGTATGCGTCGACGGGGGGAAGCGGTTGGTGCTGCGGCGCGGATTCACGCGGATGCGAGCGAGGCTTACCCCGAACTAAACGATTTTAATTATCGTGCGGCCTCAATTGAGCAATCACACGCTGTGTGTGTGTGTGTTTTTGTGATAACAATCCTCACACACACACACACACACACACGCACACGCACACACACACGCGCACGACGTGCAAGTCCTGTTAGTGTTTTGTGTGTATGTATATATGTGTGTGTGTGTGTGTGTGTGTGTGTGTGTGTGTGTGTGTGTGTGTGTGTGTGTGTGTGTGTGTGTTACCTTAGTAAGCTGTCACTAGTCACCTGTGTGGTCCTGATAGGTGACTTGCTCCGATTTCTGAGCGCGCATTAGCGGTAATTAAAAAGTTGCAGCTGTTTAGAGCAGCGATGTTAAGTAGAGAGAATTAGTTTTCATAAATACCTGTGAGGAGCTTTAGGATTTGTAATAGCGAGCGCGCGACGCCGGCTACATTTATTAACCCCTTAAACTTCAACAAACAACGTTAAGGGTGGAAATAGAGGCTGTGCCGATCGCAGTTTTCTGGCCGATACGCGATTGCCGATCTTTTAAAAAAGCTTCATCTGTCGATTCCAATTTTTGGCCGATACCGATTTTTTATTTATATTTTTTTTTGTCTGAAATGTTGCTCTATGTAGCAAGAAAGCAAGAAAGTTGTTGAGTTGGCAACGGTGGGGTCGCTGTTGTTAATTGTAAACGTGCAGACATATCTTGGAGAGCCGATCTGTCGGAGCGTGAAAGAGGACAGTGTTTTGGTTTTTACACATCGGCCGATCACCCCTAGTTAAAAACCTGGTAGCTGACCAAGCTATCCTTCACGTTTCAGTGAGAAGGAGAGCTAATGCTGCCAGGATGCTACTCAGAAGTCATAAATACATAGATTTGACCTCTCATTTTCACTCTATTTTTAAGGTGCAGCAGCCATTGTCAGATGCTGAACCGCTGGGCAGCTTTCCACTTTTCTATTTGGATTGTTTTGTTTCCAACTGGGAAATCAGAAAAGGTTTATTTGAGCACCGTATGTCGGAAAACTCGCTGGTCATCAGCACAACAGTGTTAGACGCACGCAAAGAAAATAAAAATGAGAAAATGAAGAGAATGAAATCATGAAATGCTGCTAACATCCCTGCAGACCCCACACATCCTGGACGCAAACTGTGAAGACTTTCACCGCCAGGTCGACGCCACAGAGGCAGTTTCTCCTCCCGAGTCATGGATGTGTTTCGAGGAAGGACGGACTCGTATTTTGTTCTTGCTGCCAACAAACCAGAAAACATTCAATCCCAAGAAAATCAAGAGACTGCGTGGTGGGAAAATGTTTTTGTTTTGGAGCTCCTATGATTTCTACATCCCCTTTCTACCAAATAATAATAATAAAAAAAATACTACTTTATTCAATTGAAATGTAGGTGAAATTAATTACAATTTCAATCTGAATCACAGTTTTTAATTGAGGGTGGGGTGGTGAAAAAAACAAAAAAGTCACAAGTGCTTTCAAGTTGGCCCCTGTGGCAAAACGTTTGAACGCCACGACTGCAGAGGAACCATTAGCTTCCACACTGAGCGGTACGGAGAACTGAATGCATTTTTGACGAGTGTGCTGCTGGGTGAGTTAGTTTTAACCAAAGCACGATTCTTATTTAGGCTGAGGAATCACAGATATAATTTTCCATCTCTTGAACAAACGGAATAAAGGCTGAAAAGCATTTTGAACAAAGACAAAGCGGATCACGCACAAGCTGGGCACACGTCTGACTAAATACTTCTTTTTAGATGGGCTTCAGTCTCTTCACGATGGATGAAACGTAACCAGCAGATATGTTTGCAGCAGGAGAAATCCAAGCGAAAACGAAGACAATCGGAATGTCATAAAAGGTGTATCACCTGTTTTTTGACAAAGCTAAAGAAATTCACAGTTCATCAGATTTGAGCTCATTGCAGGGGACAAAGAGCAGCAAATAAGCAAATGAAAAAAACACACAAAGAAATTCAGCTCACCAGATCAAATGTCGTCGGGCCCTTGTTCAGAGGCTCCACATCCGGGAGCTGAGCTTTAACCTGGGTCCTGATGAAGCACTTGTCTCCCCCCGAAAACCGGATGCCTGTGATTCCCTGGAAAAGTTTTGAAAGCGTGAGTTTATATCTGTTCGCCTCACTAATAAAGTCACCCTCGAGACCTGATGCATTTGTGCACAACTTCAAACATATATGAAAAAAAAAAAAAAAAAAGGATCAAAGGGACTGTGATTAAAGGTCAAAATTTTAATATTCAAAGCCGTCAACCGTCGCCGCACTTCTCTGATTAGCCTGATTGGGGCTCTTTAATTAAAGGTCAAAAACCACCAGTCTGAATGCGCCGGGAATCAGAGGGCCGATGCATCTTGACACTGATTTTTCCCGAGGGGGATCCGATGTCTACTTGTTCTTCATTCCTCCACTGGGTTAATGAGCCGATCTTCAAACCCCAATCTCACTGATTCCTCTGGCGCGGCCGACGGCGCCACGATGTTCTCCGATCGCTTCGCATGAAACTCACAATCTCAAAGTCGTGGACCTCCAGGGCCTCGTCCGCGCCGCTGCCCGTGCTGAACGTCTCCATGTTGTTGGCGGAGTCGATCTCCATGGAGCCCTTCTCCACCTTGCCGTTGATGCTCATGGTGTAGTGGACATTGTAGACCTGTGGACACACACACACACGCACACACACATACAAACGCATGCAATGAGCGACAGAGAACATGCTCCGCAAACCTTTCCATGTTTTGACATGTTACCACAAACTTTGGTGAGTTGTTGTTTTTTTACTTTTTAGGATTTAGTTTGACAGACCAGCACAAATTAATGCATGATTTAAACCGTTTCTCGTAATCAGAATTACAAACTTTGACTTTGGAGAATCCCACGAGCAAACTCCATGTAATGGAAGATTATTACACTGCAAAAACACAAAATCTTACAAAGTATTTATGGTCTAGTTTCTAGTGCATATATCTTAGTGAACTTGAAATAAGACAAAAAAATAATTTCAAATGACTTTTTAACAAGATATAAAGACTTGTTTTAAGTAAATAATTCCTTAATGTTTAAAAAACTACTTTTTCCATTGGCAGATTATTTAACTTATAACTTGACATTTCGCCTTTGTTGTAAGTTAATTTATCGGCCAGTGGAACAAGTGCTTCTTCATCAATATTAAGGAATTATTTACTTAAAAAAAGTTCACTAGTAAGTTTGTTTAGTGTTATTTCAAGTTTACTAATTTTCCCTAAAAACGAGTCCAAAAAAATTCTTGGTAAGATTTTGTAATTTCAACAGTTTTGGTCAGTATCTGTGAATGCTAGGTTCTTGCATTCGTTGTTTCTTGAATGAATGTTTCTTTCCATCCGCACAGTGCTGTTTCACATCACTATCAAGTAAGTATGTAGCCTTCAGTTGTTATAAAAATGCTGTATCAATCAGACATGACTTAGAAGAAATTCGACTTTGCAATTAGATCCCTTGAGATTGGGCGTCGGTCTCTTTAAGACGCTGCTGTTCTTTCCGACCCTTCAACATGCCATCACATCAGAGCTCCTCATTAAGCCGCCTACAACCGTTCATTGGACTGAGAAGTTCTTCTCACGATGAGCCGCAGATCCACCATATGAAACCCTGGAAACACCTCCGTTTATTTCTTTAAAAAACAGAAACTAATTTCATAATTTTTTTCCCAGTATGTCATACAATCAGTCTCATTTTCACAAGATCTCTCACCATGTACTTTGTGTCTTAAACTGGTAATTAGCGCAAATGTTCCACCATGGTAGTGCAAGGTCACACACACACACACACACACACACACACACACACACACACACACACACACACACACACACACACACACACACAGTGACTGTTCCCTATACGTGTCTCAGTTCATTAGTCAGGCAGTTATTACGGGTTCATTTCTTCGTCAGAGAAATGCTGCTTAGGCTCCAGTAGCAAACATTTCCTCTCGTTGCTACAGTAACAGTGGAGCTGAACTGACACCCCCCCCCCCTGGAATCTTCATTATGCTGTTTTGTCAATATTCACAAAATGTACTTTTTTTTTTCTTTCTTTTTTTAATTACCGTTGATTCGAAAATCAAGTATACACCCAGAGAATCGGCACTCGAGCCCCTCATCATGTCGTTATGTTGCTTCCAGCATACGTCGCTGTGATGTAAATATCCAGTTTCCAAATGTGCGAAGTCGATAGACCTTCATGCCTCGATTCATATCGGTGTAACATGTTTGAAAATCTTGTGTCGCAATTCCTCCCCTCGCAGTGACGCACATTTTTTAGTTGATCTGCTGCTTACATTTTTTTTTTTCCAAATTCATGCCGAATTGTGCCGTTGTGAGGTAAACTGTGGGAAAGGCCAGAAGGCGCGAGGACGTTTGGAGGCTCTGGTGGCCGACAAGCACAGTTTCAAGCTGGCATGTAAGGTATGAGGGTCCTGAGAGTGAACCCACCTCACACTGATGCGTAAGTAAATAAAACTTTATTCATATGGTGCTGTTCAACATTTTTTTTTTAAAAAAGGCCTTCAACAAACAAAACAACAAATACACAAAAAGAATGACATTGAGTCGGAGGAAAGGAGTTGGAGACCCAGGAGAGGAACCTCTGTCATTTAGGTTTGAATGGGGGGGACAATCGGCAAGACTTCACAGGACCTCAAGGCCCTGCTGGGGGTGCAGGGACTCAAACGTTTGTGGTACAGATCAGTGTGGTCCGTGTAGAGCTCCCCAGTTCAAAACCAATGTCGGGACATACACTAGAGAATGAGCAGGGAGTCGACGAAGTTGCATTAGAAGTGGAGTTACGTGACAAAAATATGAAGATCCAGTCAGGAGCCCAGCAGCGACGCCCTGCACAGACTGCAGCTGATCCATGGAGGTTTTGTTTAAACATGTGCATTATAAAAAAAAAATTAAAAAAATCAGACGAAACAAAAGCACAAATTAAGATTTCTATTTCTGGATGAGAGACAATGGGACTAAGTTTGGGAATGTTTTGCATATGGTAGAAACAGAAATAAAGCAGAGATTTGACTTGATTTTCCCTTGAAGGTCATCTGAAGGTTTAGAACCGATGCTTTAGCCACATAACCAAGACGCCCAAGAACCTGCTCTTAATTTATTTATTTTTTCTGGTGCAAAGATGTTCACCTCAACTTTTTTCTTCTTTCAGCTGAAGAGAAAATAGCAAAATAGTCTTTATTTGGATGAAAAGAAATATACAACTGGACGTCATCAGCATAGTAATAGCTGCGCAAATTGGAATTGTGAAAATAAATTTGCTTATTTTGCCAGTTTTGGAAAAAGATTAACAGGTTTTCAGAAGGATTTTGTGCTCGGATGAGGTGATTTTTTTTTTGTGTCTGTTTTGAATATGGTGCATTTTACAAAACTACAATGTAAATACTTGTTTTGCTTCACTCAAGTAATGAACAGCCCACGAAGAAGAAGACAAAGTGCTCGGAGGATGGTGGTGCGGCATGTTTTTAAACGACTTATCGTGTGATTAAACATGTTTCTTATTTAATGGAGACGCCACAAGTGCGAAATTTTGTGTTTTCGTCACAATTTCGCAATAATATCTATATCAAGTTTGCAGCTCATTTGTAATGAAATCTCAGCTACTAAGATGCCGACGTCTTCTATGAAACCTGATGACGTAATATTTCCCCTAGAGGCTGAAATCTGAATATATGTCATGTAGATCTTTACATCTGTCGCTGCCAGTGAATTTTCATAACCTAGCTGACTTAGATGTGCTTCTATTCTTATGTAATAGAAACATTGCAATTGCGAAATTGTGTTTGGTCAACATCAGCAGAATGCCAACAACGTTTGGCGCACTTTTGAAACGACAACTCAACCAGTGATGGGAAAAATCCTCAAAAAGTGACGGCATTCGACCAAGAGGGAGCAGGTGGAGCAGAAACAGTGGTGGCCCTAAAGCAGAGACCTGTGGAACGCAAAAACGTAGATCTGTACGTAAATGTAGCCAACGAGGCTTAAGGAAGAACCTCAAATACCAACCCAACTCCTCAGTCTGTCTCCCGATGTCGGATGGTCAACGACGTCTTTTTGTTCTCTCACATTTTCCTCTACACTTCTTAAAGTTAAACCTGACATTTTCCCCACAAACGTCCCACATTACTTCCACGCCCGGTGTAGTTTGGCCTTCCGTCTATCTCATCTCATTTCCTCGCCACAGACTCCTTCAGTCTCTCGGGAGCAGAAAGCGCACACGCCGCCGACTACATTTTGCCGCTCGTGTTTTCCACCTCTTGCCCCCGGAGCTTCGGCCGGACCAGAGAGAGAGAGAGAGAGAGAGAGAGAGAGAGAGGGGGGGGGGGGGGGGGGAGGGGGGTGCAGGGGCCCCTCGCCCCACTCCTCTCCACCTCGTTCAGTATCCCACAGCACAATGGCTCCATTCATTTGCCTCACACTGTACCACAGAGAGGAGGCGGATGAGTTACACTTCTCCGTTTGCCTGAATACCAACAATTTAAAAAACTAAATACAGTTTGGAACTCCTCCGTCTGTTTTGATCTGCTGGGACTTGAATTCAAACATCCTAACACCGATGACTAACAAGCTTTTTTTTTCTTTCCTAATTCAATTTGAATATATTCAACCGACATCTTTCTGGGCTGCCATTTTCTCCAAAGAGAGCTGTTTTTATTTTTATTTTTCTAAGTGGATATGGAGAAGAAGAGAGGAGTGTGGGGGTATTTGAGCTCTATTAAACTGGCACAAACTGATTCGTCACATCCTTCCCTTTTTTTTTTTATCTGCACTGTAATGGAGCTGCAGCAGCCAAAGGATCACTGGATGCAACCCCTGAAAAAAATAAAATAAAAAGAGCCCGTGCCCTTTAACCCTAACGAACACATTACGATATGCATTCAATGATAAACCAGAACCTGTCGTCATGCTGCACTGTCTTCTCTCTGCGAGTTTCTGCCGCACAGAGCCGCAGGTGTGAAACGTCACTCTTACGTGTTTCTCGCTGTTGTTCCAGAAGTAGAAAGCGCCGGCGGCTCCCAGCAGCAGCAGAACGGCTCCGGCCACCAGCACGGCGATCCCGGCCTTCAGCAGGCGCCCGGCGGAGGCCGGTTTCACCGCCACGGCGGAGTAGGCCTGGACGCGAGCAGCAACACAAAACAAAAAACAACAAAAAAAAAAAAAAACACCACACGTGAGACGTCTGTGGTTCGACGGAGCCGGTCACCCCTAAGGGGACGCACAGCAGGGAGCCACGGCTTCGTCCTGCACTGACCAACTCACCGGCGGCATGAACTGATGCTGGTCCTCCGGTTCCGCTGTCGCGATGGGTGTTTTCTCTGAGCTCCCGGCCATGACTAGAGCCAAACAGACAAATACCTTTTTAAGCCCCAGTTCACTCAATCCCCCCCCCACCCCCCCCCCACCCCCCCCTCTCTCTCTCTCTCTCTCTCTCTCTCTCTCCTCCTTCTTGGGAAAAGAGGAGGGCACTTCTGGGCCAAACTTTCCTTCTCAGCCCAAGCTGAGCATTTTCAGCTCTTAGAACTTCCAATAAAAAAAGGTAAAGCTAAGGTTGTAACTTCAAGCTGATTAGCAGCCAGAGACGGCATTAATGTAACTCGGAGGGTTTTTCTTTTTCATGCTTTCTTTCCAGAAAAATCATTAACCATTTTTTCCCCCCCTTTGAAGCTTCCACAGGCTTTTGCTCATGCAACTTACATGAGTCTGATCCCGCTCTGATCCGCAGGATTTCATATCATTAGGTTTCATGACAACCTGAGCGCGGCCGACTTGGGCCTGTTCAGTAAATCGTGATGATAGCGGAGGAGGGGTGTTTTATTTTTCCCTCGTCTCTGTTTTTATCCCAACTCTGCACAGCTCTACCTCTTGATTTTGCTCCCAGTTACTGTTTCCGGTCAAAGGTTACGCCTGCGGAATGTCGCAGGTTGAGTTTTTTTTCCCCCTCCTTCTCCTTGATGGACATGGCGATGAGCCAAAGCCGTCCTCTCTCTCTCTTCTCTCTCTCTCTCTCTCTCTCTCTCTTTCTCTCTCTCTCTCTCTCTCTCTCTCTCTCTCTCTCTCTCTCTCTCTCTCTCTCTCTCTCTCTCTCTCTCTCTCCTCTCTCTTCTCTCTCTCTCTCTCTCTCTCTCTCTCTCTCTCTTCTCTCTCTCTCTCTCTCTTTCTCGCTGAGCCACATTCCCAAGCCGCCTCCTGCGTCCGCAAGTAATGAAACAAGCCCTGAATCCATGAATGATGATGATGATGATGGGATTAAATGTGCGTTTGGCATATGGACAAAAATATGTAAATAAAAAAAAAAAAAAAAAAAGAGGGTTTTGTCGAAGTTGAAGAAGATCTGGAAGCTCACAAAGTTTTAGAAAAGTATTTCCACCCTGAATATGGTGAAAAAAATTCTACCCCTCCTCACAATGTTGCCCCTACAGAAAATTTGGTGCAACAAATTGCCTTAGTTGCCATCTAAGCAGGTGAATTTGTTCTTCTTGGCTTCGTCTGCCCACAGGTTCCTGTTTTGTTCATTGCGGCGTTCCGCAGGGCTCTGGTTTTGGGGC
The DNA here is from genome assembly GCA_922788865.1 of Poeciliopsis turneri. Lineage (NCBI taxonomy): Eukaryota > Metazoa > Chordata > Actinopteri > Cyprinodontiformes > Poeciliidae > Poeciliopsis > Poeciliopsis turneri. Next base: position 1,024,152 of record CAKLNU010000650.1, on the reverse strand, counting down.
TTTTTGCTGTTTCTGCTCTACCTGGTCCCTCTGGTTCCGACTCTGTCATCTTTTAAGGATGTGTCTTTTCACTTGCTGCGTTCCCAGTACAAATGTGCAGCAAAAACTTTGCCAATACTTTGCCGATGTGGAGACAAAACAAACCAGAAAAAATGCAATCGCTTTGTTTTCTTTAAATAAGGAACCCAATTAAAATCACAAGAAAGCCACGTGTTGCAGGTGTTTCCCTAAACTTTCCATAGTCATGACTTTATCGTTGTTTAAAGAAGGCAATCATTTTGTATGGAAACTTCTCATTTTCAAGACAATAAATCTGGCATGTTCTCATTATTGTAGATTTTAGTAAGTAGAAATCATTTCGGCGATTTTAACCGACCTTAAAAACCAGAGAAGTTTTGTCTAATTAATGTCCAGACAGTGATTTTTATTAAAAAAGGTGGATGTGTCTTTTTATTCCGACTATGCAAATATCTGGTCTTAGCTGCATCTGCATAAAACAGTGGGAGAGCGAGTTTGGGTTTTAATGATCAAAGTCATAAAAAATTGAGATGTAAATGTGTAAAAGTTGCTTTATCTGTTGGTAAAAACTTAAAATAAGACGAAAAGCTCGACTGTTTGCAGGACAGTTCAAGCACGGCAACATTTGATCAAATCTTCCCCGCCTCTCGTAGTTTGCTGAACGCATTTTAAAATGTTCAGTTTTTGAGCCCATCTGACTAAAAACAGGAGGACTTTTCACCTTTTGGTCACATTGACCTTGATTATGTAATCAAGGAAACTGGAATCACAGAAATAGATTTCCTGAATGCAAACGACAACAAAACTCACATTCATCAATAATGTCCAGACTCCGGAAGGCGTCGCCTTCATCTGGTCACACGCAAGCGTAAAAACACGATGCATGACCCATCGACACTTCGCTCAGGAAGGAGACTGGTTCTGCGTCGCAGAGATTAATGTGATTTGGTCCAAAATGAGCAAAACCGAAACCCAGAACAGAAGCCAAAGACCTGGAGAAGATGCTAGCCGACGTCAGCACTCACACTGAAACATGTCCAACTAGGCTTGGATGCCGCTCAGCGAGGAGGAAGCAATAGAACAAATAGATGACGTCATTATGAAGGAATATTATGTGAAAAATATTGAGGCAACATCATCCAGGAAGTTAAAGCTTGAATCCAAATAGGTCTTACAGTGACCCTTAGCATGCAGCCGAAATGGTTACAACAAAGTCAGTGTTTTGTGATGTGGCCGTCGCAAAAAAGCCCTGATCTCAGTCCGATGCAGATATTAGGTATGAAACTAATATCGGCAGGTGTGACAAAGGAGCCTTGCAAACCTGACTCCGGTATGCCGGTTCTGTCAGGGAACTCCAAGAAACTACTTTTGGTTTGACGCCAGTTCAAACGTTGAATTGAACGTGTTTTTGTTTTTTTTAGCTGGAATGAGGAAATTTATGGAAACATCTCATTTTGAAAACACAGACACATAAATCTCTAACATACTGTTTTATTACTGCTCTACTGGGCATAAAACTGACCTGAAACGTGAGACGTTTGGTCTGATTTAACTTCAGACGATGAGAAAGCAAAAGAAAGGCGCGTGCGTCTTTTTGTCGACTGTAAACGCAAGAGAGTCGGCGATGGAGAGCAGGATTACGACGGCGGGTTTTGGCTGACTTGTGTGAGAAATGGTGGGAGCCGGAGGGGAAGAGGGGAAGGTGGATTGCTGAAAAGCGCCTCAGTCTGTTTTTGGCATCTCACCAGCAAAATCATGTATTCACAGAGATGGTGGGGGGGTTGGTGGTGGGTGGGGGGACTTAGGTGACCTTCCTTGGCGGGCTGCAAGGACGCGCAGGCTCAGTCCTGCTGCAATAACAGCGACGCCTGTTGGCTCCCGCCGCTGACTGGTCTGACTGACGCGGCCGTCATCCTGCGGAACAAAACTCCAACGCTCACAAGAGTATCTCAAAGTTTATTTCTTTTCATAGTATTGTGACAATTAAAAAAAAAACAAACAAAAAAAAAACAATTCTGTACAATGAATTATTGCATTCAAAGGTTTCCATACATGTTTGTCAACTGGATACGTTTTGAGTCACCAGCCCCTCAAACGGAACATTTTCTGAGGGCGTTTTAAATAACAGGCATGCTTAAAGATCTGTATTTACATGTATCTACAGTTTTTTTAATTTTGCTTAATTCTCTCTTTTTTTTTTTTTTTAATATAGAAAAATAAAAATCTCTCCATGTACAAGGCTTGCATATGATACACTTCATGTCCAACACATGTCTCAGAGTGATTGACTGGACCTCAGAGGCGGCTCTCGGCACAGAGACAGATGAAACAGCAGAGCCGACCCAAGGCATAAGAAAACTGTGTAGCTGCTGAGGGCCTCCAGAGCCAACAGGGGGCAGCGAAGAGCTCCACAACTGTTGCACAAGTTTTAGATTTTTTTGTTGTTGTTGTTGTTGTTTTCTTGTACAAGTGATGCATCTGCAGTTTATTGTGCAAAATAAAACTTGTGATGATATTATACATCATATTTGAAATCATTTAGCATTTTATATGGTTTTTACAGTTTATGCTATACAATCCCCTAAGTTAGGGTGAGCTTTCTGTTATATGTCTGATGCATTAACTTTTCATATAAAAGGGATTATTTGAATGACGCCAGCTGATAAGGACCCCAAATCAAATTCTGCTCAGGGCCCCATTCACTCTTGGACCGGCTCTGTATGCCAGGATAGGATTCTGTAAGCTCACTGGGCAATGTGGCCACGTCTCTCTCAGCTTCCAAGCATCATAAGTCAAAACTCTGGAAAGTCTGTGCATTTCATTGAGAGCGTGAGAGTTTGTGCGGCGCTCCGCACCTAGACCTCGTTGTTGGGGCAGTGCGTCGGAGTCGGGGTGTAAACGGGGATGGCGACTTCGCTGATCTCCTGCACCCTCACTGGTCTGGGCGGGGTGACCAGGACGTAGTCGTATTCGCTGTGCAGGACCTTCTCGTAGACGCTCTGCAGCCCCACCGTTTTGGGGATGTGGGCCTGGTAGTAGTTGTCCCTGCGGTTGGGGTCCCGGGGCAGCGAGGCCGTCTTCGGCAGGCTGCTGAAGGAGGAGAGGGTCGGGGCCGGAGAGGGGCCGCGTTGGCCCTGGTGGCCGAGGGGCTCCAGCATCGGTCCGAGTGGCCCAGGACTTTACACTCGCTGGTGCACGCCCACAGAGCTAACAGAGGAACAATGTTAGGGTTACAAACGTGGACGGGCTCATCTCTTCATCTATTGTTTTGCTGTCTTCACTCCTTACCGTTTTGGCCCCCCATGGGAGGAACCATGGTCCCATCCTTCTTCAGGCCAGTGTCTCCGCTGACGTCACTGTCGCTGTCATTGAAGTCGCTGTCCCCCTTGCCGCTGTCCTTTCCACTGAAGGCGGGGTCCCGGGCAGAGATGGTGGTGTAAGAGTTGCCCTTCCAGATGGTGATGGGCCTCACCGCCTCTTTGCCGTTCCCATAGCCAGGCAGAGTGGAGTATCCCTGAAGGAGAGAAGAAGAAGGAGAAGAAAGCACATGTTAGTGTCTGCTTAGTAAACACATTTCTCTGCTCCCCCTCCTCACAACCTCTCTGTCCCAAAGGAGCATCTCACCTCGTGTTTATTCCCACGGAGTTTGCTGTTGTTGTCTGAGTCGTACACACAGGGCACCTCGCTGCCGTCCTCAGAGGCCGAGCACATGTCGCTGCCCCCGGGGTGAGCCGGAGTGAAAGCGCCGGGCTGGCTGCTGTACGAGTGTCCCTCAAAGACCTCCGCTCCTGCTCCTGCGCCTCCTCCCGCCGCTCCTGCGCCTCCCCCCGCGGCTCCGTGGAGCGGCAGCAGCGGGTTGTCCCCCGCGTGGCTCCTGCCCCGCTCCAGCGTGCCCTTCTCCCCGTAGGAGTCGCTGTCCTCCCCGCTTTTGTCCCGCCGGCGCCGGTTGCAGGTGGTCGCGATGAGGATGATGGCGAGCAGCAGGAGCGTGCAGCTTCCCGCGAGCACGACGATGATCACCACCGACAGGTCCCACTGCGCGCGCGCCTCGTCCCCGCCGCCCGCCTGGTACACCGTCCTGTCGCTCGGCGGGGAGCCTGCGACGATGAGGAAGTGGAGCGTGGCGGTGGAGGTGAGCGCGGGCCTCCCGTTGTCGCTCACCGTCACGGTCACGCTCAGCGTCTCGTCTACGTCGTGGCTGAGCACCTGGTTCAGGTAGATGTTCCCCGTGACCTTATTGACGGAAAACACGGAGGGCTCCCCGGTGGCGAGCCCGTACGACAGCTCCGAGTTCGTGCCCTCGTCGGCGTCCCGCGCCTCCACGCGGGTCACGATGTAGCCCGTGGGCGCGTCCCGGGGCAGGAGGACCTCGGCCGAGCCGTTGTTGAGCGGCGGCTGCAAGATGAGCGGCGCGTTGTCGTTCTGGTCGATGATCCGGACGTAGACGCTGGCGCTGCCGGACAGAGGCGGGGAGCCGCCGTCGCTGGCTGTGATTCGGAGCTCCAGCTGCTTCATGACCTCATAGTTGAAGCTCCTGAGCGCGTAAAGAGAGCCGCTGGCGGGATCCACGGACACGAAGGTGGAGATCGGGGAGCCCATGAAATAGGTGTCCGCCAGTTTATAAGTGACCTTCCCGTTTGACCCCATGTCCATGTCCCGCGCCACCACTGTGGTGATGTAGGCGCCGGGCGCGTTGTTCTCCACCACCGCCACTTCGTACACGGGCTTGCTGAACACCGGCGCGTTGTCGTTCTCGTCCGTCAGTCTGATGGTGTACTGCGTGATGGTCCTGAAAGGAGGGGAGCCCAGATCCTCCGCGACCACCGTTAAGTTATATTCGGGAATCTTCTCCCGGTCCAGCGGGCTGGTGCTCACGATCATGAAGCTGTCCTCATACGCCTGCTGCAGTCTGAAGTGGTCGTGTCCGTACAGCGTGCAGTGCACTTGCCCGTTTGCGCCAGAGTCTCTGTCCGAGGTGCTGACCAGCGCCACGAAGCTCTCCCTGGCCGCAGCCTCTGTGATGTACGCTATCCCCGCGGTGATAGAGGTCATCGGGGTGATGGAGATCTCCGGCGCGTTGTCGTTCACGTCCTGCACCTGAACTACAATTTTGCAAATGGCCGGGCTCGGGTTCGGACCCAGGTCGGTGGCCTGGACGTCAAACTCGTACGTGTTCTTGCTCTCAAAGTCAACGGGGCTCTCCAGGGTGAGCCGCCCGGTCTTCCTGTCCACCATGAAGAGTTGCCGTATCTCGAGAGGCACCTGGTTCCCGAACCCGTACACCACCTCGCCGTTCAGCCCTTCGTCCGGGTCCTCGGCGTTCAGGTCCAGCAGCAGGGAGCCCACCGGCGCGTCCTCGGGCAGGTCCACGGAGAAGCTGCTCCTGTCGAACACCGGGCTGTTGTCGTTGTAGTCTTTCACCTTGACGTTTATGCGCGTCGTCCCGCTGCGGGACGGGTTGCCGCCGTCCATGGCGACCAGCTCCAGCGCGTAAGAGGCTTGCGTCTCCCTGTCCAGCTCTTTCATGAGCACCAGCTCCGCATATTTAACCCCGTCGGCCCTGCTGAGCACGTCGATGGAGAAGTGACTGTTGACGGAGATCTGGTAGCTCTGGATGTAGTTCACCCCGACGTCCTCGTCCACGGCGAAGTCTAGCGGGATCCGGGTGCCGACCGCCGTGTTCTCGGAGATCTCCAGACTCGACTCCTTGCGGGGGAACTCGGGGGAGTTGTCGTTGATGTCCTTGACCTCCACCTCCACGTGGATGAGCTTGAACTGCTCTTTGGAGAAGCTGACCACGTCGAAGGCGATGAGACAGTGCAGGGTGTGTTTGCAGATCCGCTCCCTGTCCACCCTCTCGCCTATCGTCAGCTGCCCGTCGCTCTCCCTGAGTCGGACGAAAGAGGAGTTGAACTGTTTCATCATCCTGAAACTGTTTCTGGAGCCTCCCGAGAAGGGCGAAGCGGCGTAAAAGTCCTTGGCCAAGTTTCCAATCACCGTCCCCGGCGCGTCCTCCTCGAACGTCTGATACTTCATCGTCTTTCCTCGCGTCAAAGCAGCCAAGACCAGGACGGAGGCGCACGTAAACACCAGCAGCCCGTTCCACCCTCTGTCTCCCATCCTGATGCTCTGAAATTCAGCAAACTGTCCTCACTAAGTCCAACTTGGGAGTTCAAACAAAAACGCACCTGGTCAAATAAAAACAACAATATTAATAATAATAAAAAGTGTCCTCCTCTCCCTTCAGTCCACTCTCCTGGGTTGTTTGTCAGAACAAAGCCCGTGATAAATATTCCATATGTCTGATTATGCGCACTCAGGATGCGCTCCTCTCCCTCTTCCTCTCTCTCTGTCTCTCTCTCTCTCTCTCTCTCACTCACTCACTCACTACTGAAGGTGTGCTGCTCTGTCAGCGCAAGCGGGCTGCAGTGTCTGCGGGAGGGTTTATACGGCGAGGCATGCAAATGAGCCGCACTGTGACCAATCCGGGCTTTGAGATGGGGAAGACAGAGCGAGAGCGAGAGAGAGAGAGAGAGAGAGAGGAGGGGTCTTCTGTGAGACCTCTAAAACCCTGCCTAGAGATTCCTGGGCTGTCCGGAGCAAGTTGGCACCCAATTTGTGGGCTAAATGCAGCGCTTGATTTAATACAGCTGTAGTTTCCGCTGCTTGTTTATGTTCCTCGGGGCGGTTAAGTGAGTCTGCGCGTCGGCACATGGGTGGAGGGGGGAGGCGCGGAGATGCGCAGTGTCCCTGAGCTAGAGGACAAAGCATTTGAATAGGAGTGTCTGACTGGGACCGCTTTTCACCTCCGAAAAGAGGTTTCGGTGTGCGCCGGCGAGATTTACACCGAAACGCCGTTCGGATCCCCGCACGCGTGTTACCCACTAAGAGAAAACACGAGGCGGAGATGCGCCACTGACCTCTCCACCTCTAAAGCGGGAGGAGACCTTCAACTCGAAGCACGCACGACGCAATTTATCATTTTCACCTCGCACCCCCTCCGCTCTCCCCTCCCAAAAGGGGTTTTTGGCCCTTCCCCCCCCCCCCGGCCAAATATGCTGGTTTCTGGAAATGGCTGCCACCTGCAATGTTTTGGGGACTTTGCGTCATTGTAAACTCAGAAGTGAAATAATCTGAAAAGTGTGGCGTGCCGCTGGAGTTATGTCTCAGTAGCTTTGGACATGACAGGCGGACATGTTGCTTTCTTTGCTCAACAGCCCGAGTTCAGTCAGACTGGATTGGAACATCGGTTTTCCAAACGTCCCGCACGTTCTCCTTCCAGGCGTAGTTCTTGACTTTGACTGGGCCGTCCCGGCGCAGGAGCAGGATTTGACATTGAGCCGTTCCAGTGTGGCTTCGGCTTTATGTTTAGGGTTGTTGTCATGCTGGAAAGTCATCTGCGGTCTCTTAATGGATTCCCGAAATTAATTTCCGCACATGCTCGGAAGAACGTGGTGCTAATAGCGTCATTTCACAAATTCCAATAAATTCTAATAAATTCTAATAAAGTCCCTCTTCCTCCCGTTCGCTCGTCGCACCGCCCCCTGCTGTGCTCTAATCTTGTAATTGTTTGTCTTTCAGATCATATCTCCAGCTACACGGGGACTACATGCACTTCAACATTGATTCCACTCTAATCCGGCCCTACCTCAGTTCGGCTCACGAGAGACATTGAGGGGACTCATTTATTTATTAATCAAATCCTACGCGACGGCGCCTTTTGACGCGCGGCTCCCAGTGGCCTCGGCTGCCGGAACAGAGAGGCGCAGGTGAAGACGCACAAGCGCTCCCAGCTTTTTTTTTTACCCGTTGCAAATGGGATTTAGCTGTAAGCGCAGAGGGTGAGGGTGTTTATCGGGATTTCAATGGTGAGATTATATCAAAGGCCTATGAAGCCCTCGTTAGCAGCGGCGGGATAATGGCATGACGGGGTCTCCCTTTGCAGCCGTCCTCGCCTGCATTGTGGCCCCTCTGAGTCTGTCTGCGCCGGGCCCTCGCCCTTTCTGAACCCCTCACAGGCCCCTCCAGGCCCCCTGCCTCCCCCTCGGCCTAACTGTGGCATAATGAAGCAAAGCCACATGTAGCCTTTGTAGCACCATGCCCTTCCACCCAACCCGGCGATGAAACAGTCCCCGGCTATGACTCCTTTCATTACTCGGAGATGGGAGATGAATTGCCCCGGACACCAGGGTCCCCCCCGCCATTAAAATACATTTAGAGACAGACCGGGGCCCCGTCACGGCTCTTTAAAAGAGATTTTCTCATTCTTCCTATAGGGCTCGCTCGCTCTTTCCCGATCCCTCCTCATGCTGCACCCCCCGCCCCCCATCACCCCAGCCCCTTTTTATCCAGGGGCAACACTTGCCTTGCAGTGGAAGCTAATACAGGTTGGCATGTTCTATAAAGAACCCATCTGCCACTGAAAGTCAAATAGAAGGCACCTGAATGAACAAGCCCAGCTTAGTTGGGCCTGTCCCAAAGAAGCAGACATGAGACTTTGATTGATTAATGACATCACTTTCCAATTACCCCAGAAGAATGAGATCACCTCATGACTTTATGCTTTAAATGAGCCAGACTTGAGGTCCTGAGGCTTTTTGAAGGATTTCCAACCCTACGCCTACTTATTCACTCATTTTCTGTTCAGAGCTCATACCAGAACAGGAGATCAAATTGCGCAGCGTGCGGACGCACTGCGGCTGGTTGGTGAAAGGAAGAAATACGAATTGGCGTTGCATCATCGGTTGAAAAGTAATTGTGAAAAAAAAAAGAAAAAGCTATTTAAATATCGGTTTTATTATTTTACTTTGAACATTTCCGGGTTGGAAACACAAACAGGAAAACTTCTAAGTTTTTGGTGAAACGTGTGTCTGATTCCGTATCTTAAAATCCAGCATGCCTGCCTTTCCTTCAAAATACTTTAGATGTACTCTAAAGGAAAAAATATAAAGTAAATGAATAAGAGAAGATTCAACGGATAACTTGACCTCACATTCCACAACAAAAATACGCAAATGTCGTTGGCGTTACTGTAAAGTGTGTGTAGAGGGCGCTTTACATGACAACTGAGAGGACATACGAACCAGAACAAAACAAAACAAAATCCCTTTTCTCACGACGAAGACTATCATTTCCTTGCTTCCACATTAAAAGGGAAGATAGTGGAAGGGAAGAATGGCTTTATATATGAACACATTCCAGTCGCCGAAGTGATAATGATGTAGGGTCGACCCGCTCGCATTGGTCTTGAGCGGACAATGCCGGACGGAAAAGCATGGTTATTAATAACACTCAGCGCCCCCATGATGTCCAGCATGAAAATGAAAGCAGGGAACGACGGAGCGATGAGCACGGAAGGCAAAAGTTGAGTTTTGTAATGGAAAAATACAGGAGCGAGGAGGGAACCTTGTGGAACTCCTTTGATTTATCGTGTTCACAGGTACAACAGGAGCATCGTGCCTGTAATGAGCAACTCTGCGAGACAAAAGACATATATTAACGAAATAAAAGCCAATAAAAATACTGATAACCATCAATGGGCTGCGTTAGACATATGAAGCCAATCAACCAGTTGTTTGATCGATGGTGTTGAAGCCTTTAAAAGGATCCTAAACATCACTGCTGGTCAGGATGCTTCTGTGTGCTATTGAAGACCTTCATGAGGGCTACGATATTTTACTTCACCTTGTTTGTATTTTTCGAAGAGGACTGTTTTTTTCCCTCCTCTACGAATAAATTCAATGCAGATCATCAGCAGCAGCAGCAGCAGAGAATTAAACAACAACAACAACAAAAAAACTTCTACAAGGGCAACAAAAACAGCAATGATATTCATAGGGTAGGGTAGCAATTTGCTTTGCAGCTGCAACATTAACCTCGGTGCAAAAAAAAAAAGAAGAAAAAAAAGATGTATCATTCAGGAGACATGGTGAAGAGCTCTTTCAGATGAAGACAGAGAGTTTTTGTTTTTGTTTTTTTTTCTGAGCCCACAGCAACAACGTGCTCAAAGTGTTCACCGGATTCCCGCGTATTCCAACACCGCTCAGCGTTTTCTCACACCCAGAGGTACAGAGCAATCAAAAGCAAATAACGCTGCTGTATGTCGCGTCTCGCCTGGCGGATTAAAAAAAAAAAAAAAAAAATGGCTGCACGTGCACACGCGCGCGCACCGCACAGACACTTTTCCTCCCTCACACACACACATACACACATCTATCCTGACAAGAAAAGCTCTGATTTGAAGACTCAAAAAAAAAAAAAAAAAAAAAAAAAAAAAAAAAAAATTCTGTCACGTGATCACCGTGTCAATCGCGCCCGTCTGCACGCGAGCGCAACAAAAGCAGAATTAGGGAGAGTCTCTGAAATCCTCTCCATTCTTCACGAGACATATTAGCATTTTCTTTAACATATATAAATATGTCTTTAGAGCCTCTCCCCCCCCCCCACCTCCCATTTCTTGCCCCCGCCCTCCTTCTTTTCTTCCATTCTTCCGCATTGTGGCTCCATTTGCTCAAGTGATCGCAGAGGGTATTTGGGGGTCTGAAGCTGCTCGGCCGATCCGTGCCTTTTGTTGGGGTTTAACTCTTTCACATGGAAATGGGCGATTTGGTCGCTTTTGTGTCCAGCAGATAAGCGCTTGGAAGGGGTGGGGTGGTGGGGGTGAGCGGTGGCAGGAAGGGTGAGAAAGGAGGACTGTGTGCGCGACTTTGGGAAGGAGGGGTGTCTGTTTAGGATAATCGATCAGAGTTGATGACCCCCCTCCCACCCCAACATCTCACTTGCTCACGCGCGGCCCTCCTTTGGCCGAACTCGCGTGCCATCACGAGCCCTGAGCTCTAATTGGTTTCCAGCAGTAATTATCCAATTACCGCCTCTCCAGCGGAGAGCCGCTCTCAACGCGGAGCGGGCCCGGATCATGGCCTCACCCTCCTGCACTGTGGATGGGAACCATTAGGGGTGCGACACTTGAGAAGGCTGCTCCCGGTGATATAGAGGCCTTTATGGCGAGGACTCCACTTCACACGCAGAGACCATTCAGGCAGCGTTATTCCCAAACTCTCATCGAAATTGAGTTCATGATAAAGTGGTCGGTGGGTTAATTTGGCCCCTTTGTGTGGCCATCAAGAAGTAAATGTTGTCAGCCTGACATTACAGGGCGGCTTCTCACGGGGATACTGGAAACCTTCAAGATTTCTGGCTGGAAGATTCATTTTAAATGTTTTTGGTGTTTTTTTTTTTGTTTGTTTGTTGTTTTTTTTTTTATTACTAAAACACAAACAAAACTATCAACGATCTTAACTCCAGCGTATCGTGTTTGGCCTTTGTCTGGATTTCCCAGTTTTCCAGGACGTATCCAGAAAACCTTCGAGTTTGTCGGTCAGATGGGGACGACTGATGATCCGAAACAAAATGCCACAACAGAATTTCAAGGACATCATCGTGTTGCGTTCACATTGGGTTGGTACATGAATTACTTCAACGAAACGAAACCTCAAGGTCAATGTTTTGACAAAGCGATCACGGCAACCAGACGTCGTCATCGTAAACACCCGCATGGCAACGCACTGCAAAAAGGAAATTGTTCAATGGTGGTTGAACTCCAACAAATCATGCTGGTGGTGATGTATAATCATCTCTTTCACACTTATGAGGACCTTTGTATTCCTTTTCATTCTAATCTGAGTTATGCAGGTTGATACATCACAAACAAAGACAAGTCGCCTTGGTCACGTGGAATGTTAAAGGTTTGAATAATCCTCCCGTTAAGACGTCAGCACGCCGAAAGACGTGCTGACATCATTTCCCTTCAGGAAACCCACCTTAATAAGAATGAGCACATAAAACTGAGATGCAGGTGGACAGGACAAGCTTATCATTCTACTGGTGCAGTGAGAGCTGGAGGCGTGGCGACGTTATTCAAGAAAGGTTCATATTTGGCACACAAATCAACCATATGCGACAGGGAAGTTCAGATATTTAATATTAGTTGGAGAATTTTACTGTGTTCCTGTAACTCTGGTGTTTTCCTTAAGGAATACCTAAATGACTCTAATTCGTTCGACTGCTGAAGGATTTTCAACCCTCAGGGGAGAGGCTCTTCATTTCACTCAAATGTTCACAAATTGATTATTTGATGACGGATGCAAAATTACTGCCCTACGCCAGTGAAGTAAAACATCACAATCCAGCGATTTCAGGCCACGCCCCCCTTTCTCTAGATCTACATTTAGATCATCTGCATCAAACTGAAAGAACATGGGAATTCGACCCCACAGCTGTCGAGGGAGCCGGAATCCTGCAAGTTTATCAGAGAGCAGATTACTTTCTTCTTTGAAACGAATGACCTCCCAGACACGACTCCGTCAAAACTGTGGGAAACTGTGAAAGCCTGTTTAAGGGGAGGTATTATGTCTTTTCGAAGGAATCGCGCAGAGTCGGTGGATTTAGAGCAACAAATTAGGCGTCTGGAGAAGGATACAGACCCCTCCACAGAAACGCATAAAAAAAGAATTCTTTCACTGAGGTACAAAAATAATCAATTATTGTCAGATCACATTACTAGAGCTTTCATTTTTTACTCGACAGAAATATTTTGAATTTGGAGGGCAAAAAAACCCCCCAATAAATTATTGGCTAGACAATTAAGGAAAAGTGACCGTACAATTAACAAAATGAAATCAGAAAATGGGGAAATTTTAACCTCACACAAAGACATCAATCATAGATTTAAACAGTTTTATGAGTCATTGTGCTGTAAAGGATGATTTAATTATGCAGAAGTTTTTAGATAGTTGTGATCTCCAAACTTTAACGCAGGATGACAAGAACTCCCTTAATGCAAATCTCTCATGCATAGGCGTTCAGGTTGCTATTAAAAAGTGGGAAAGCGGCTGGTCCTGACGGATATTCTGGGGATTTTTATGAAGAATTTAGTGACCTTCTATCAGCTAATTTGTTAAAAATGTACACCCAACCAAACTCAGATAATATATTACCGCCTACTATGAGAGAAGCCACTATAATATTAATACCAAAAAAGGATAAGGATCCTGAGGAAGCAGGTATTTACAGCCCAATAGCACTATTAACCTATGATCAAAAGAGACGAGCCAAGATTCTGGCTAATAGGTCGACTTCATTAATGGATAAATTAATTCATCCCGATCAGACGGGTTTTATACCGAACAGACACGCTTTCTTTAATTTGCGATGTCTTTATAATGTGATCTACTCTGAGTGAGGAAACATCTGAATTTCCCTCGGCGTGGAAAAGGCCTTTGAACAATTAGAATGGCGACACCTTTTGCAACCCTGAGGAGACGTGATCTTGGTGAACACTTTGACAAATGGTTAAAAATCCTTATCATAAACATTGTGCTAGAATTGTCACTAATAAGACATTATCTCCTGCATTTCAGCTACATGGGGGCACCAGACAGAGCTGCTCGCTGTCACTCTTACGTTTTACCTTAACCCTACAACCCCTTGCACAACCAGTTCATGCCAGCCCCCTTATACAGAGATACATTACTAAAGGGACTATAAATAAAATTTTCTTGTATGCGGATGATACCCTGTTGTTCATAACCCACCTTCAGCGTACTAGATATAGTCAGTTTGGCAGGTTTTCGGTTTCCAGGATCAACTGGTCTAAGAGGGAACTGAAGCCAATTGAGCTCAAAGACTCTTCAATCTTGGAAAGTACGTCATTTAAAATTGCCAATAATCAGTTCACGTACCTTGGAATAGAGATTACTCTGGATTTTAATTCAATTTTATGAAGCGAATTTCTCCCCACTTGTGTTGAAGCTGCAAAATAACATTCAGTTTTGGAGCCCTCTCCCCATTTCCCTGGTGGGAAGAATCAATGCAATAAAGATGGTTTTTTTCCCCCTCAGATCTTTTATCTGTTTCAAAAACATTCCCATCTTCTAACCTGAGAATTTTTTAAAAAAAGAAACTTGATTCTATAATTGTTCCATTTCTATGGGACCATAAAACACACCGAATTAGCAAAGCTCACCTTTGCAAGGCGAGTTTGGAGGGCCGACTGGCCCTCCCAAATTTTTCCTTTTACTATATTACTTTGCATCATTACAATGTGGCTCGATCGCAATCTCACACAGTCCGAGTGGATCACAAGGGAAAAGGAAGACTGCAGCCCTCATGAAACTGGTACTCTTATTTTACCACCAACAAGTATAGATACTTTGGCACACAACAATAACCGCATCATCCACAGCACTATATGCATTTGGAAACAGATAAAATCCCAGTTTGGTATTGAATCTATATCTACCTTATTACCAATAGCAAAGAATCCCTTGTTTGTTTCTTCCACTTTAGATTCAGGTTAGACACAATGGAAAGATTGGCATCAGGACTGAAAGGCATCAGGACTGTTGATGACCTGTTGGTAATTTTGCCTCCTTCTCTCAACTTCAGGCCAAATTTGGGCTCCATAAACACAATCATTTCAGATACCTACAGGTCAAAAAACACGTGAAAAAACACGTTAGAGAATATCATAAATAGCGTCATGTATTGATAATGCTATTTGAAGAGAATTGGACTTTATTCTCGGTGTGATAAGATGCAAGTAATGCGGGTTGAGAACCATGTGAAACAGTTGGGACTTTGGAAAGTTTCTCCATCCAGTCGTTGAGCGGACGGGCCGTAAAACGGCAATGAGGCCGATCTGAGCGCACGCAGCAGCAGCAGCAGCAGCAGCAGGCCGGGGCTGGCACCACAAAGCCGGCGGCAGATTGATAACGTCCAGTTTTTACGCCCCGACATTCCTTCTCCCGCTTCCTGCACCTCTCCTTCTCCCAGAGTCGACTCCTGCTCCAATCCATCACCTTCCAGCCCATCTGTCGCCGATAGCCGCAACACTTTGAATAAATTCCTCGCCCGGACAAACAAAACGGTTAACACCTCATGAATACAGCTTTTACACCCCGCACACAGATTGTGGGGAAACTTTAGGGCCGCAGGAGTAAGTAGAGCAAAGAAATCTGTCCGCGGACACTCCCCTCTTCCCTTCCACTTCATTAGCAGTATTGTGCTCGGGAGCGCGCAATCTGTGCGGCCCTCTCTGCCCGGCCCCGCCAGCTTTCTAATGACTTTCCGATGATGATTTAAAGGCTTGCATGGTCCCGTCCCCGCTTTCGCACTCCAACCCGCCTCCCCCCGGCTCATTCTCCCTTTTCTCTCCTCTTTTCAGTTTGCGGCCCTTTTCTGTCTGGAGCCGCTTCCATCACTCTGCTTTTCTTCAGGAGGGGAGGGGCCCCATAAAGATTCACACATCAGCACACAGGGCAAACTTTGGCCCCTCGTTTCAGCACATGCACACTTATACTTTTTAAAACTTTTTATTAGTTGTATGTTTTGTAAATTTCATATTCAAGTTCCGCCTGATGTATGTTTATGTGGAAATAAAAGTAGCTTTCAGGTTTTCTATGACGAATTTGAGTTCTTTTTTTTTAATATTTTAACCCAAATAGTGGTAAAACAATAATAACCCTTGTGATGGGTTGTGAGTTTCAACCCAATTTTGGGACATTTTCGCTGTGACGCTGCAGGATGTTTCAAAGCATATTTTTCTTCCAATGCTGCTTAAAACCGTCACTCTGCCGTGACAGTATAAGACGAGACAGATAATCGGTAAAAACATCCAGCTGTTGCCGCCTGAAGAAATGCACCGCTCCCCGACGAATTCAACCAATCAGAGCCAGCAGGGAGGTCCTGGCGCCGTCAATCACCCTCGGGTACGCTCCGAAATGTGCAAACGACAGAGGAAAAAAAATGCACCGTTCCAGAAAAAAAAACAAAAAGTTTATTCTCTGTCATTGTGGTCATGCTAACTAGTCTTAGCATTGACTTTGTTGCCAGATGTGACAGAGAGAAAAGGGGAGTGTATGAGCAGCCAGTACATGCGGGTGATTACGGGCGCTAAGACCCTCCGTCTGGCTCTGATTGGTTGTTCCTGACTGAATGGTGCATTTCTAAAGTTTGTACTGGGAGAGGCAGAGGAGCTGATTTTTATTTATTTATTTATTTTTTTTAACAGATTATCATATTATACTCTCACCACATAATGGTAGTTTTCCAGTGCTCCAGTTTTAAGCAATGGTCAATTTAACTCGATCTTTGGATAGTTGTCCTAACCCAGTATGCTGAGTCAAACCACCAACCCAACCCTGTTGATTTAGAACAACCCAGCGTCCAAATGTGATCCAGCACCGGTTCATCCCCAGGTTGGGTTATTTTTAACCCAGCATTTTTGTCTGTGTGTGAGGAGGGGGCGTTGTGGGGTAGAGGTGGGGGTTTCGGGAAGCTTGCAATTTGCTCTGAGGAGGTTTTCTAAAACGCAAACTCCTCTAAATGCCCCATTTCCCTCTTTTTAAAACAAACAGGAACTGCAAGGTAGCATGTGAGCATAATGGAAAGCTCCGGGGCTTTGTGTGCTGCACACCTGATGGCTGCACTACGCCAGATTGCGCTGCGCCGTATATGAACAGATGGGGGGTGGATGAGCTAAGAAAGGCACGGAGGAAGGGAGTGGCACACGTCTGGATGTTATGTGTCGCCACTGCGTGGGCCATACACACTTAGACATGCAGCTGTGTGTGATGTGGTCTATAGAGGACGGTAAACAGTGATGCAGCCCTGGGACCATCCATCTGTCGACGCTTACTGTGCAGGAATGTGTGTCAACTTGTAAGTTTGGACTTTGCAACTTTTTAAATATGTGATGTTGTAGTCATACATTTCAATGTATTTCGCTGGGTTTTCAGGACAAAGTATTTGGAAGGGAACAGAGTTTGCAAAATCTTAAAGGTGACCGCTTATGCTTCCTTGAACAGGTTAGAATAGATTTGTGTTTATTACTTTTTTTTTATTTTGCACAAATAATGGATAATGAGAAGATTAGTTTTCCCTTTCTGAGCTTGTTTCAAATTGAGTTGTTTTAGGGCCTCTTGTCACTTTAAATCCAAATAAGCTGCCGCTGGCCACGCCCTCCCACCAACCCCCAACTCAACGTTTACACTCACATGAGAAAATGGTCATATACAACTGTATAACAAGAATGCAGCAAGTAGTCAGTCAACAACAAAACACTGATCTTTTCCAGCAGCCATTGTACAGTGGTAAAACCAGCTGACCAGACATGCTGGAGCTCTGCTTGGGTTTCTAGGAGACAGCGGCTTGATGATGGGGTTGCTAGGTAACAGGCCAGGTAACAGCTTGTTATCAAGACGTCAAAACACATTAGTTTGGCTGGGTGTTTTTTCTTCTTTTAGGAAAAAGAAGAAACTATTGGACTATTTTCAGAAGCAGTAGAAACCCAAACAGAAGTACAGAAACTATGAAGTTTGATTAATGCATCCCCTTTAAGTAAAAATGATGTGAAACCATGTATCATTTTTCATCCACTTTCAAATTCTACACTAAGCTGAGGGTTTAGTACTTAAAATGGCATAAAACAATGAAATGGAGAGAAGTTCAATCAGAGTGAAAGTTACAGACTCACTGAGACTTTGTGTGACGCAGGAGCAACACAGCAGAGAAAACATTTACATGTTGATTTCTTTGTATAGTTCTACATTTTTAAATGCTTTTCTTATTCTTCAGGAAATGCCCTTGGCTCCTTTTGTTTACCAGTGAAGCACTTCATACACTTTCTATAGAAACAACTTACTTTGCCCTTAAAGCACAAACATCATCGCACTCTTAAAGTGGCAGTACCACAATCTTCTTTTTGCTGCTTGGATTTGACTATTCATAATCTGACATGTTATCATATAGAGTCCAGAATGTGGCCTAAACTGAAAAACAAGCATGTAGCGGCTGAACAGAATGACAACTGGTCACAAACGCATAGAGCGCGTTGCGTCTTGTTTAGAACCCTCGGCGCCATGTCGTGACCTTGTAGCATCAATTTTTAATGCGCAGCCTTCATCCGCCCCGACTGGAAGGGAGCGCAGCCTCCTTAATCTTCCAACTCAAGACGTGAAGCGGGAGACGCTGCGGCGCAAGCACAGCGCTCGGCCGGACTGTTTTCCGATTCAAATTTATACGTAAAGGATTAAATTGAAGACAGAAGACGGCACAAGGTCGGCGGAGCTGCGTGAGTTGTCTGAATGTGCAGAAGCAGGGCGGTGATAGTCGCAACTCCGGGCCTGAGTATGATTATTAAAAACAGGCCTGCGCAGGGCGCTCGCCTTAACCTTGAGCGTTTCAAAGCAGCTATCTCACTCTGGACTCAGAGCAGCAGTAAACCACAGAATACAACGTGTCTCATGTAGATGTCCCGCAAAATGCGACTGTGACACTTTACGTACAATTTCCGTACTCCATCATCATTCAAAAAAGTGCTTTCTGTATTGGAGGGGCATATTCTACACTGGAAATTGAAAAAATATAACCTTTAGTAATCCACATATTTACTTTGGTAATCCATGACTAAATGTGTTGTGGCTCACTGCCGGCTCAAAATTAGCCTGGTAAAAACCAGCCTCTTGTTCTCGATGATGTCGTTTAAAACCTCTCCTTCTGTTTGCTGATCTTTTTTTTTTTCCCGCTTCTACCAGACAAATCCAAGTCAGTGGGAGAAATCCCAGACAAAGGTTCCTCCCAGAGAAGGGAGATGAGAATCATTCAGGACTGTGTAGGAGCTTAAAGGCCAGGATTCGACAACATATTCACCTGGACTTGCCAGTGTTCGCAGTTGCATTAATAATTAAGACAAAAGCAGCAAGACTTTGTGATCCTCCGGTGTCGATCGAGGGACGGCTTCGGTTTTATTTGACCGTATTTAAAACGTCAGAATGATTATTCTGCTGGAAGTTGTTGAATTTTGCAGTAATTGTGTATTTCATGCTGGGGTCGAGTGTTTGTTGCAGAACTTCAAGCTGAAAGGGGCAAAGACGGAACGGCTACTTTAGTAGATGTTAACAGTGGACAGTTTTACAGAGCACCATTCTTACATTTGGCCCTGGTTTTGAAGCCAAGCAACGTCCACTGTTCTGCGTAGCGTTATCTTGGTTGAGCTCCATCAGTTTCCCTCGGCTAATTCAGCCGACCTCGAGTCTGCCGGGACAACTTTCAGAAAAACTGAAGGACCTCGGTGGCGCAGGAACACGCTATCATCAACGCAGAATCCCAAACTTCACTCCGTTTTCGGTGGAGCGAGAGGACCGTCAAGTCCTGGCTGATGCAGCCAGGAGGCTCCGACACTGTAGCTTCACATTAAACCACAGGCATTGCTAGCTGAAAAACATAGATAATAGACCGATAATATCTTGTCAACTCAGCGTTTCTTCCCCAACTAATATGTCTATTTTCAGTTCGAGTTGTTTTAAAATTGCTAAGCTCAGCTAAAACCCAAGGCACATGTCTGACTGGCTGCTGGCGTCCTCCACGCCGAGCTTTTGAGCAAGCACACAGGTACATTACATCTTTCTAAAACTGGTTCCTTTTGCGCCGCTTTCCAGAGTTGGTAATTTGGCCATTTGCTGTTTTTGGATGATGTTGCGCAGCTTTTCTGGCTTCTCCTAGGTGTTTCAATCATTCATTCAAACCGCTCTCTATCTCATCCGGGCCTCATTGTTCATGCATCATTCCCCGTTTCTTCACTTCATTGCAATATCCTGCTGTTGTACGTTCCCTGTTGCCCCCCCGTGTGTTTTTGTCTTTGATTCTGTACTCCGTTCAGTCAGCTTCTGCTTCTATTATTAAAAGCTTTGCCTCTGCATCATACATGTCTGACCTCCCTACCTACATGTGGTTCCTCCATCTCACTGCACTTTTAACAATGCCCATTGTTGCATATTGTTAATATAGCCGTAGCCTGGTGAAAAACAGAGCCTTGTTTTTGGCCTCCCTCCGGATAGAGTGTGGGCCCTCGGCTGTTGAGAGACGATTGCTTGCTGGAGGCGTAGACCCTGCTGAAGTTGAAGCCTTAATTAGTTCTCAGTCGCTAATGTGTTCCCGTGACGTATGTAATGCGCCAATTCAACGCTATGAAGCTTACCCAAAAATTGCTTGTGCTGTAAACAACCGTTCTCCACTGCAAAGACAGAAGTGTTAAGCTGAACAAGATGGCTGTCACTGTTCATTCAATATTGGACCGAAACGGACTGAGCGGCTTCGTCCACTTCCTCCGCTGCCATACAGACAGACTACGATTCTAAAACAGCTCAGAAAATCAACATCGTCGTTCACAACTTCTCCGTCTGTTCGCTGATTGACCTGGTTGAAGTTCTACCAAAGGTGTCCAAGTGAATGCGAGAAAACCAAAACGCGGGGAGATTAGAATCGAGTGGAATCTGCGACAGTGCCGGCCACTTTTTATCCTAATGACGCCCGAGGTTCTCAGAAACCTCGGGCATCATTAGGTCTTTCAAAGGGATATCGATCCAAAGAGTGTCCCCAAATCAACAGACCGGACGTAAAATCAAGCTTCTTGTTCTGCGGGCGTTAGCTCTCTCTCTCTCTCTCTCTCTCTCTCTCTCTCTCGACTTGCTTCAAGTGTGAAACGTTACAGCAGCTGGGAGAAATCAGAGACAATAAAAGGGTTCAGCTATTAAATTCTCCAGGATCAAATATTACGTCTGCGGTGCGACAAAAAAAAAAAGAAAAGAAAATGCTCTTAACAGCGTGAGATTTTTACATGTTTCATATATTACACGCAAACTGCACTGCAGTAACTTTAATCACATATTAGTTCTTTAACTTTAAGCAACAACCCACTGACCTACTTTATAGACTTTATGACTCACATAAGACAATCAGTGTGCACTTGCGGCTGAGGTGGAAACGCTTCTTAAACTTACTTATTTGATCGGCAACAGAACGCCCACTCCTGCTTACTTTGCCGCTTCTCACACTTATCTCCTCCCCCACTCCTCTCCCATCTCACCCATTCCCTTCCTCCATCTCTGCAGCTCTCCACCTTTTTCTTGCTGTTTCAAGTCCCTGCAGTGCTATTTAGAGCGTGGCACACAGCTATATTAATGGGACTAAAGAGGATTGCACAGGTAACACAAGTCCAGCTGGTGCTGCACTCAGCAGTGCGGCTCCACGCCGAGCAACACAGAGCGCTCACCCCCCACCACCACCTCACACCTCCCGCCCCGTTCACTGAGTCACCCTGCCCTGAACGAGCAGCACTATGTAATTCTCTTTCAACGCCGCCCGCTACGAAAAACCGCACGAAAATAAGAGGGGACACCGTGCACGCCCACGCGTGAAGCCCCCCGGGGCCCTCGTCGCAAACATACACTAACGGCGGGGCGCGAACGCAAGCGCCGGCTTTATGCGATAAGTGTGTTCTTCTCTGCAAGACTTTGAAGGGGGGGGTAGGCATTGTTTTCCCTCAGGAGTAAACACCCATAGAAGACAGATAACTATATTCAACAACTAGTCCAAACGCACGAGAAAGACCAACACACATCCAGCACTGTTTTTTTTTTTTTTCCCCCCTTTTCGTCCTGCGTGGCTCTAATCAATATTTCAGCAGCCCAGCCTTGATTGTTCACGCAGGCCAGAAGAGGGCTAATGAGGCAAAGCTGCAAAGACAATGTGCTCCATAAAAGTGGGCTGTTTGCTGAAAGACAAAACGGTCCTTGGGTTCTGCAGGTTCACTCGCGCTCTCCCCAGAAAGAGAACTTGCTAAAGTGAGGCCCTTCCCCCCCGTAGTCCCCAGAGCCCCCCACTATCCTGCATGACAGTTAATGAGTGGGCATGTCTCTCGGAGAGAGCGGCAGATGTGGTTTCCCTCTGATCTGCTTTGTCAAAGCAATCCTGCCTCATTGTTGTCAGCCCTCTTTGAATCGTAGTTTTATGTGCGAGACGTGGACAGCCTGCGAATCCCGCTTGTCGGAGTCGCCCTCAAATGACAGCCTGCAGAGTGTTTATGCGCGTGTTATGTAACCTAAAGTTCTGCCGTGGGAGAGAGTGCGAGGAAGAACAAAGGTTTGTTGCTCAGAGGACGGCCATCGTTTATCTTGTTCATGTGCTGCGCTGAAACTCTGCGGGTCTCTGCTTTGAGCAGCATGAGGAATGACGGCGGGAGTGTAATTTTATGCTACCTGCGTGTCTGTTGCAGCAAGGTTTACTGAGGGTGAAGCCATGCCAGATCTACGTGGAACATGCTCACTGCAAGGATATAAGCATGTGCTTATATGCTGATGGGTTTATTTACATAAAAGGATGAGACGGACTCCGGAAAGGTCCGGGTTTTAGTTTTGTCGTGTTTTCCAGCTCTGGGTAAGTTTGGTAAAGATAATGGATAATGACAGCAGTTCTGCAGGACAGTTTGCAGGGAGTGAGTGTGTGCATCCTTTGCCCTGTGTCACTATGTTGCCCTGAGATGGACTTGACAGAACAGAGAAACACCTAAGAGTGACTTGGAGAAGCCAATTAGCATAACACGAAAGTTGCTGAGCAGAGAGTACCCAGAGAACTCAAGCTACGCATGAGAGAGAGCAAAAGTGAACTCCTGCAACATCATTGTACGAAGGACTGAGAACTCTGGAGATTTGGGTTTGGAGGAGCGTAACACCATGACATTAAAAGACGGTTGCAGAAACGCTCCAATTAAGCACTTAAGTCTTTCGTGAAACGATACCTCCTGCGGCCACCTCGACGTTTAAACGTTCATCTGAAACGAAAATCGACGCTAGTTTATCCACGGTTAGAGTGAAAATAGAGAACCCTCGCTTTGAGCATCGCTGGCCCTCACTGAACTCGACGATTGCGGCTCAGCACTACAAATGCTTTCAAAGCCGTGCATTCAAACAATGGTATCTGCCTCTGAACAGCCACAAAGCTCCAAACGCACTCAGTGGCTGCTGACGAATATCAAGTTTGTTGCTGGGGAGTTTGGGGGGCTCGTTAGGTTGGCTCGTGTACAAGAGTCACAGTACAGTGCACTGTTTCGACAACTCTCTGCTCTGAGGATGCTTTCCCAGCTTTTATGTCGGGCGATATAAACCGTTCAGAGATGGCGCGGCTTTACAGCTCGTTTAGAATCCTGCAGAACAACATGTCCGACAGCTAATGTAAGGAAATACGAAGGGGCAGGAAAAGGAAAGGTTAGTTTCAGTCAGATGTTAGCAGCATTTGATGTACGCTGCCACGGGTAGATGGAAACCTCAAAGGAAATGTTTTAATTCATGCTTAATTAAGTGGTTCAATGGAAAAAAAAAAAAAAAAAGGTTTGTCTTTCTTGTATTTTTTCCATGTTTGTCAACGGATGGCCGGTTTTTCAAGACTAAACCTGCGTCATGTTGCTGTACAACATCATGGTGTGGCAAATACACAAATGTGATACAGTCTATTTTAAAACACAAATGGGAAAAAAATCAAGTTCACATTGTGAAACATCAAGTTCTAAAATGTACCTAAATTATGTGAAACGCATTTGGTCGCATTTATTGCATCTGTATTTTGAAAAGGCAAAACATTTACAATGAGGACCAGAGGAAAAGTGAAGCTGTTTCTCCTGCTGTGATGTTTCTTTTTTTTTCTACACTTCGTTGCTCAAGTGGTTTAACAATTTTTAACAGCCAGGTCCAGTTTCTTCACAAGGTCAGCCACTGTAAGGATTCGGTACACTGAGCTAATTAAATCTTCATTGGCGCAGACAGAGTGTCTGCCTAGCTTAGCATGAGATAAAATCATGACATCATCGGTCACTACAGGGGCATTTGTCTGGCAGTTAAATGAATTTGGCAGCTGCCACCACAAACTTTCACTTGCCGCCGAAACATAAAGCAAACGACCAAAGCCCCAAGCCCCTGGGATCATGATACTATCAGTGTGAAGTTTGTATTTACAGGTTCTTGGTTGGGAAAAGTCTCTGGTTGGAATTTCCAGGTCAAAATTCCCACCATAAATCTGACCTCAAAGTCCAATATGGCTGCCTTTTTATATAAAACATAGTAATAGATGCAGTACTAAACTGTATTTGCACTTTGCAGATCTGCACCACCTCTATTCCTGAAATGTTGCACTGCTTGAATGCCTGAAATGCTCAGCAGGACATGTTTACTGGTTTGTACTGCTAATTACAGTCAGCCTGGTTATTGGGCAAAAGCAATTAGCAAATCCCACCAAATTCCAGCTACAACACTGGGTAGCGGGGTTGCGTCGTAGCATTCTGCTTACCTTTCCCTACACTGCACTCCTTCTTCTTCTTCTTTTTTCTTACAAACAGGGGAAGTAGAGAAACAGATTAAATTCCGAATATTTGCTCAAATCCTGAGCATGTTTCCTCTCCACTCAGCACAGATTTTAGGTATTAGCTGCTGTCTGTGGTTCGGGAACGGAACAACGCTCTGTAATTGAAAAATCCAATAAATTTCGAGGTCCAGACCTGCTTATTGGAGATAAACATTCCAGCTCTCAGCACAAATTGATATAAGCACCTCTAAGAGTAACACGCTCAGCTTCGCAGGTCTAAATATAACAAAATAAACATTTCACCGTCGGCGCTTGGGAAAAAAATAATAATAATAATTTAAATCAACGTTTCCTGCATCTTGAAGAGAGCCAAACGTAGAGGACGCCTGCCCTCGCCGCGGATGCTCTCGGTCGTTTCTGGGTTTCGGTTCGAACAGCGCAAGTGAAAAGTGTTGGGTTTCGCCGGACCACAGAACGAGCGCGAGCCACGGACGCCGTGTTGGTGTTCCACATTTCGTCTCTCCGCTGCTGTCAGCAAGTCTCTAAAAAAAAACCAAAGGGCTTTACAAAACAAGAGATCTTCGCGGGCATGCAAACGCGCGCAGCAGGCAGCACCCAATTATCTTTGCTCATAGCAAATGAGAAATAGGCAAATTAGTGGAGGGTGCGCGCGTCTTCAGAGAGTACAGTAGCATAATGCAAGCAGGGTAAAACGACCTCACTCGCTGTTCTTCCCAAACCCTCGGAACAAAACCAAATGTAGGCTATTTCATAACGCTGCAACCCGCCATGGCGTCGAAAGCTCTCCCTGCGGAGGCGTTATTCTTCGGCGCTCCTCCCATCTAAGCGTCCCATTTCTTCACTCAGCCATCTTTGTTTGCGATGCTCGTCCCGCGTCACAGAGGGGGTGAGGGGGAAAAAAGCCCGCGCTCGACTCATCTCGACATGCTTGTGTGTCGCTGGGAAAAGAAATAGACGAATCTTTAAAAAATATATATATATAAATAAATAAATAAATCAGCCTTTGTTTCCAGAGAACAGACGGCTGACAAAGTTTTCGAGAGGCAGCCGTGAAGTTCTGCCTCATTAAATGGAATAGCTGTTCTATATTCAGGGTCTCGCCGGGGCTAACAAACGCAACGAGCGGGCCAAACTTGCTTCGTTATGCTGGAGCAAAGGCCTTTTTTTTTTGTCTGGGCTCGGTGGGTGGAGTCGGTCAGGGCGCCGGGGGCGGACCGGCCCTTTAAGACCGGTACTTCTTCCCAGCCGAGGGGACTTTGTGAGAAGGGAAAATACACTCAAAACGTGCTCCCCGCAGACGGAACGTCATTATTTCTCTCTCGCTGCACAACAGTGGATCGGGTGATCTCAAACGACGCGTTGCTTCCTCAGAGGCTCCAGCTGAAGTTCTCATATCCTCCTTGAAACACAGACGAGCTGTGTTATGCTCACGCAAAAACTTTAAATGCATTTCACCTGGATTTCAAAGAAGCACAGACTTCTGAAGCAAAGGGGAAACAATGTGTAGTGTTTTTTTTTTTTTGACAAAAAAAAAAAAAAAAGTTGGTATAATGGATGGAAGTGATAACAAGGAAGTCCTGTTTCCGGACGGTTCGTCTCTCGCAGAAAAAACCCTTTTGCTCAGAGTTCACCATTATAGCCACACATAATAGGCAAATACTGACTTGACACAGAAGATTTTCCTGTTTTTTAGTAGCCACTGTCATTTCTGATAAAGAAAACAAAATGGGCATCAATTATTGGCAGGTGATCGCTTCACCAGCAGAGTCGAGTTACAGGCAACAGTTGTAGCATCTGACCGTCAGTCAAAACAAGAAGCTAGAGGTAATCACACTCAGGATGCCCCATCGATGCGTAAGAAATCATTACCGTCACTCGACAGACTTTGCGTTTTGGGTTTGACAGTCGTATCTTTTCATTTTTCAGCATGAGGAGTGAATAAATGTATCACAGTGGAGACAGACGTGCGTCTTCTTCCTCGAAGTGTTGCAAAGATGTGACCAATGAGAGTCTCTAGGGTAGTGGTAATGTCGTCCATTTGAGGTAAAAAGTCGTCTCTTCACTTTTTTAACTGACTGTCAGGAGCCCGAGCGTCTTTCCTCATCCTGCCGCCAGTTACATCTTCGGTTTCTGCTTCTACATCTACCGTCTCTGATGCTGTGGTACTCCATCACGTCTCCATCACGTTCTCAAAGTCTTGGTCTCGGGTTAGGTGATCTTGACTAAAACAGTAGCGCTTCCTCCTTGAAATCCCAACTATTTATATACCGAAACACTAGTTAGCGTAGCGAGGTATGTTGAAAAATCATTTTGACACTGTTTCACATGGAAATGTGCGCTTCTGACAATGTCGCTCCTTTGGAGTTGAAGTGATCTTACAGTCGTTGACCCTGTGTGACATTGACATGCAATGGCTGGCATGTTCTATAGAAGAAATAAAATTACTAATCATTTCTTGGATGCTTGAAAGTGCTACACTGCAGGTCAACACTGATATGAAGAATTGTACACATGGCTCAGTAAATGGCCGCAACGTGATTACTTTGCTGCTCGGCGTCAACAAACGCGTCGTAAACACGGTTAGTAGTCGGTGTTTCACGTTTGTCAGAAGCCAACAAAAAGTGCATTATTTGTCTAAATGTGAGGTTTAGCAAATCATTTCCACCTCTCCGAGCTGAGGTTGGATCTCTCCATCTCAAAGCGGTTGTGGCGCAGCAAAGAAAGGAGACATATTAACTGCACTGAATCTCAATGAATGCTCCTTTGAAGCTGCAGTAATCAGTACAGAACGTCTTGTGAACCGAAATTCCTACATCTTTCCTCCTTTAATGCTGCAAACTGAATAATGTGGCTTTCATTTGTGTTCAGCCGCGCCGAATCAATACTTTGTGAAACCACTTTTCGCTACAATTGTAAACCACATGTCATTTGGGGAAGGTCTCTGAAGGTCTCGTCCATTTTTTAAATAGCGAGGGGCTCAATTTGGCTCGTCTCAAAGTGTCTATGAACATCCATTTTCTGGTCTTAACACAGATTTTCAGCTCAATTTGTGTCTGAACCTTTCCTCTGCCATTTTGTTTTGGAACCTAAATATGTCCACATCTGACTGGGTGATTTCTGAAGACAATTGTTGGGGTTGTCAAAGTGAAGAGGCTGAATATAAGCCACTTTTTTTTTTTTTTTCTAAATTAAACCATGAAAGCCCGTTGACAGGTTTCCTTTTGAGCTTTTTTAAAAAAATTTGTTCTGTACCATTTTGGTTCCTCTCTCAGTCACGGCTGAAGGCACTGAGAGAACCAACAAAGCAACTTCCTGCTACCTTCGGCTGCAAAGAAAAGCTAAATGAATTCACCCAGAATGAAGCACTAATGAATTTACCATTCCTGTTTTTTTTTTTTTTCTTTAAGTTTTTTTTTTTTATCTTTAAAACTCCCTCGGATTTGAGGCGGTTAATCTTTAAAAAGCAGCTGCCTGAGTTTGTGAAACGAAATAAAAACTGTCCTCCTGAAGAACTTTTAGAAGATTAGGAAACCGTTTCCTGAGCTGCTCTTTCATGTCTGCGTCCCAGATTCAACGATATCTTCAGAAAAAAAGCTGCTCCGGCTCTGGTGCTGTGGTTTGAGATAATGGGGAGAAATTTGCACAGTGTCATTATTTTCATTCTGCTCCCCAGATATCATTTCAAATAGGCGGCACAGCATTGATAACTTAATAGGCCCCCCCCCCCCTTCTTTATTTTTCTCCAGTCGCTCTGGGGCTACTAATGCAAACGTTACACAGGCTATTAGAGGTGTTTAGCTGGCTTGTCTCAGAAGACTGGAGTATTTGTCGAGGCAGATGGACACAGGCTCCCGGGGCTGCCCTCACCCCTGACCCCCGCCTCCTCCACAGATGTCCCAAACTTGAAGCCGTAGCGCCGTCCGCGAAGCGGCGGAAAATCAGTAACGCGCCGGAACCGAGCAGTCAATGAGCAGGACAATTAGGAGCGTTTTGAGAGCCAGTTCTGGCTGCGCAGCGGCGCTCCTCGCTGGGAGAAGCACGCAGCGAGCACAGGCTGGATGAAAGAGGAAGAGGGGCCATGCGGCGCCTTTCTGTGAAGGCCTGTTTGACCGATGGCTCTCTGCTGAATAGGGTTCTGGTGGTAATACATAAATTAAGAGGTTAAGTGAGCCATCAGGAACAAATGTTTGCATTTATTAACTAAGAATAATGGCTTCCAGCGGCGAACCCATTCGCTTGGGTCTTGCCTTCGGGGTTGACTTTCTTAGCCACGTTGGATACCTCCGTCGCCTCGGCCATCCTGTCGCTTCATCAATCAAGTCTAATTAACCCTCACTAAGCCGATTCCTGTCGCCATACGGAGCAGGATTGCTGCGGCGGAGCAAAAGCCGCCGTACATTCGCAGGCGTCAGGCGGAGAATATTAATGCCGTTTCGGGTGTGTTCCAACCGCATGAAAAAAAAAAAAAAAAAAAGTTTTGAAAACCAATTAGCTGTGGCTTCATCGACACATCAGAGACCGAGGTGTTCACGATGCTCGTTACGCAGAACAAACAGTCCCACTCACGCGCGAGCGGGGGCTCCCGCAGGAATGCACGACGCAGGTGTAAATTTAAACCGTTAATGAGGCGCATCAAAAGCATCAAAGGCGCTCCGTGCTGAGCCATTCTGCCATTAGGCCACATACGAGACAAAAGCCATCAGAGAGCTTTTCCCCCCGCTAAACGCTGCAGAATGGGTCGGAGCTGCAGGAGTCATATTGTAGCTGCACTCCCTCCCCACCCACACCCACAACCCCCCACCGCCTGCAAGACCCCACAGGGTCAAACAGTAGGTAAGTCTAAACTCCTAACAAGACACATGAATCGGCTGCTACCTGTCAGCTGATAAGGTCATTTGAGTCTGGTGGACTCAAACGTCCGCTCTGGTAAGTCTCTTTCAAAAGCCTCTGGTAGAGACTCAAAAGATATCAACATTTACAAAGCTCACATGTACGTCCACAATGTTCATTGTAAATGTGAACATCTGATGGTTTTGACATGTGAAATTCCCTCCCTACAGTTTTTGACTGGACTACGTTTCGGTTGCATTTTGGCAACATAATGCCAAGTAACTGAAGCGAATGGCCAAACTGTTAAGATATCAACCTCAACAACAGACAAACATTCAGTGATTTACATTCAGAAAGATCCCATAAGGGCTTAGACTTAAGAAAACCGAGCTCAGGAACATCTGCTCGTAAAATCCATGCCTCCATTCAGAAGTGATGAGTATGAAAGCAAAGCTATCGTATGTCACAGAGGACTCTTAATACGATCGGACTGGACGGCTTACGTCAAAACTCTCTCTGAAAAGCTGATTAAAGTTTAATACACTCCAGACAAAATCAGTGATCTCTATATTTTATAGACTAGTGGTTTTATGTCACAAAACCACCAGTCTATATATATGCATATCCCTCTTAATATGTTCTTCTTACAATGTCAGCAGCTTCAAATTTCAATGGTGCACAATTCACTTGCTGATTTGAATAAAATCTACCGTCTGACTTCGCCTTTCTATGTATCCGACACTATGGCATAAGCCAAGTCAGGCAAAGTCAGGCTGTCGTAGAAGTTATTGTACATGTTGAAAATTTCCATCACTTGACATTCTTAAAATAGACACAACCGCTACACAATTTATGCAATTGATCCTGAAACATTGCAGCAAAAACCCAATAATGAGATTATGGAATCTCATGCAAGGCTACGCAGATTCTCAGTCAGCACCAATGAAGAATCACTCAGTCAGCGTGAATAATTGAAGGGACTCCAGTGGAAGAATGGCCTTTAATTCTGCAAAGAAATGTCAGACTATTATAGTCTTTGAGTGACTATAGGAGATAATTAAGTTTGGACGAAAGATTGTAGGAAAAAGTAACGTATTTTGCTGTAAATTTTACATTCTTGATTGCTCTGTGGGTTTGTTCTTTTATCGGCAAAGGTTTTGTCATGAAATCCTCCACCAGGTCAGAAACCAGTTTGCTGTCAAATGTCTTTGAAGCGGACACCAAAGTCGTTCTTTGACTTTGGTGAAAGTCGAAGAACTTTAGGGTTCAGGTTAGGTTAGGGTTAGGGTTACCAAAGTCTTTCTTGAACTCGTGGTTGTCTAATTTCTTGTGGATGGAGACGATGATGGTCAACAGTCTTCTGTTGTGTCAAAATGTCTTTATTATTTTTACAAAGTAGAATTGACCAAAATGTTATCTTAAACCTGAGTTGTGTTTTCAGTGCTTTTACAGGGCTTGTGAATATTTTAATGTAAAAGCTTTAAACATGCGACACAAAATCTTGTTAAAGATAAATTATCGGATAGTCAGAAGATATGATCAAAACTGGGTTTTTTTGCCTCAATGTACAAATTCACTCGGGCTAAAGGTGTTCGTCAGTAGTTTTGTGTGAAACATTTTTTTTGGCCAAAATACAGTTGCAGGTCTTTCAGCTCTCAGGAAGAAACTTGTAAAAGTCCTGAAGCAACAACCTTGGAGAATGACTGCCTTACCAATGTCTACTTTTCTCCGTTAAAGACTTTCAGTCTTGATGGAATAATGGGTTTTGAATAAAACGTACAACTTTTAACCACGAATGAATCCCTTCTTTATGTTGACAAGTGTGTCATCTCCACTTCATTTTTCTACATCAGTGTCAGTTTACTGATTCACGAGAGCAGAATACTTTCCCCATCTTATTACTGCAAAATTTTCCTTAGGCGTATGAATATCATATTTGAATGATGAAATCCAGCACAGTTCCCTTTGGCAGGCAAAGTCTCTTAAATCCTTGAATCTCACTCGGCACGTAGGGGTGGGCTTTTTGGGAAATGAGGTACGTGTGCACGGATCTCCTTGAGGGCCGACGGGGAAGGCACATCCACGCTGTGGGCGGTGATGCACGCACGCGCTCAAGCGAGTGTTTCTCGAATAAAAGGCAGCTTATGCAAATTGACTCGTATGACCAACTCGGGGGACGACGACTGCGCCTCACACGGAGTCTTAATGTGCCGCTCTGCCAGTGTTTTAGCCAAGACTAACGAGGCTCGGCGCGCCGGCAGGGCGGAGCAGCGCCTTTACTCAGACAGGTGGCGAGTTCTTGGGCCTCGCCTCCAGAAGGTAACCGCATACCAGTCTCATTATTATTACTGTTGTGGATGTTTTAGTGACGAATTGTACAAAATTTGACAGCACATTAGATAAAAAGTATTCACGTCTCCTCCTGCAGGTTCAAAAACCATGTGCCGCACGGGAACTGGTTGAGGAAAAACTTCAACTTTAGCTGCGTTTGATTGTGCAAATGGAAATCCCAAAAACAAATTTGCTCAATGGAAACAAGCTAATTTTGAAAAAACAAACTTAGTTTTCAATGAAATGTTTCTGCCCTACAGTGAGGTGGTTTTTCCAGCCATATCCAAATGTTTATATATTTCGCAAAAACTACAACGGAAATCCTTTTTTTTTTTTTGCATCACACAAGTCATGTGACCGACATCCTCATGTCACTACTGGCATAGAAGATGAAGAAGAAGACAACAGGGAAGTGGGAGGAAAATAAAAAAAAAAATTTATGACATGTCACGTGAACAAACCTAATTTTAGTTCCACTTCCTATTTAATGGAAATGACGCAATTGCGAAATTGTGTTTCCTCAGCGTAAGCAGAGAATCAACAAAGTTTGGCGCAATGGAATCGCTGCCAACGAGAGCCGATCCGGACACTTCGGAGGACGCAAGTCGCTCCCACATCTGCAATGGCCGACGACTCGGAAGCCCCCGGGACGAGCTGGAAAGCAGTCGAGTCCGCGGCCCACTTCTTTGCTTCGGAGGCCTGATAGGTGACAAGGAGACTGCGTGACACGCTGGCATGGCAGCATGCTGTTTGTGTGGATTGTCAGGGGGATAACAAACGATGGGGGTCAGCTCCTTCTCCCGTCCTCTCCTCTCCTGCCTTGTCAGTCACTTCTCATCTGCGGGACATCCGGCGCCTCCGAAGCTTGGCCTACTTTCCCCGCTCTTAGACAGAAATTGTCTCAACTTATTTCCTTGTGAATGTCTGCCTGATTTTAATTAACATTGCAGCGGTAGTGATAAAACGGCACTCTGTCTATATCTTACAGCGACAACATCCCACTCCCGCCTTTTGTGTGTGTGTGTGAGAGAGAGAAGAGGGAGTGACAGAAAGTGTGAGCTAAAATCCATAATTTAACCGAATGCCTACAAGGTGCACACAGCAACGCTGATTTCAACCCTCTTTTTTTTTCAGGCCTCGCACGAACAAGTGTTTGCTGTGGGTGCTTTCCGACACACACACACACACACACACACACACACACACACGCCACATCATTTTTAATTGTTGCTCGTGTTCTTACTCCCACCAAACATATAGCAGCGAATACTTTGCTGTTTTGCAAACGTGGCGCCCGGTATTTGTCATACAGCGGCACGCCGTGTATTTATAGCATATTCTGTCTGACAATGTAGTGCATTTGTGAGCATTCATTTGGAAATAATAACATTGACAACTGCTTGAGAGATGGAGGGGCTGAGAGAGGGAGAGGGACTCATTTTGAGCATGTTCCCACTAACGAGCTGTATTGTGCTCCGGGCGATGTGTATGATAGCTCCAAGCCTCTCTGTCTCTGTGTGTGTGTGGTGTGTGTGTGTGTGTGCGCGCGTGTGTGTGTGTGTGTTTGGGTTTGTGTTCCTACATATTGGCAGCTGAGGGATCTTAACAGTCTCTCTTTTATTATTATTTTTTTTTTTAATTTCTATGTGCAACTCTCATGTCTCACTTTCTTGTCGTCTCTCGTGTCCTCACTTCCTGCACCGTCTTCTTCCTTAATAAAACTACTTATGCCGCTTAAACTTTTCCACATTTTGTCATGTTCCAACCGTTGTCGAAGTTTGTTGGGATGTTATGTCTTAAACCAACACAAAGTTGTCCTTAATAGTGAAAATAAGAGAAACTTTTATGTTGTTTAAGTAGACAACATGAAAGTCAGCCCCTTTCATGTTGTCTACAGTTGAGTTTTCGCTGCTCTGGGAAGTTCTCAGAGGTTCCTTTAGAGGACATTGGAGAACAAACGGCATCATGGAGACCAAAACAAAGAACACAGCAGACAGGTTCAAGGAGAAAGTTAGTTGATAAAACAATATGAAGAAAATCTTAGGATGCATCACAAGAGGGGAAGTGAAGTTGTAGCGAGAAAAGGCCCTTAAATCTGGAGTCTCCAACCTGCGGCTCTGGAACCTCAAGTGGCTCTTTAGAACCTTCCACAATGACTCTTGATAATTTGGCTAAAAAAATTACTTAACCAACAAATTTTTTTGGATGAAATAAATGTCACTTTAAATGTCCCCAACAGAATGACACAAAGAACGGTGATATATCTTTTCATTCTCATCATGTTGGAAACGAAGGCTTTATTTTGTTTTGTTTAGCCGAGAGGGTAATTTAGACTCCAAAAAGCTCCAAAAAGCTCACTCTGCATGATCTGGCAGGGTCGCACTGACCCTGCGTGCGCTTCTATCAGGTTTTCTTTTTGTGTGTGGTTTTGGGAACTGATGGTCTGACGGTAAACACGGCCCCATTTCACAGAGGGCAAAATGGTCACTTTTTGTAAAGGTTACAGACCTTTGACCTAAACTGACAGGCCAGTGAAACCAGTTTAATGAGTCTTGAGGAGTCACTGTGATCAACAGTACAACTATTGGCTGTTCTGTATCCACTCTGACTGGGCTTTAGCTACGTTACTTTAGCACATCTTCTTATCTTCTCTGAAGATAAGAAGATGTGCCAAGCTGGTAGATGGACCACTTAGGAGTTGCAGCCATGTTGTCAGAAAAACACATTTCCGCAAAGCACTGAGTCAGTGGAGCCGAATCAAAGGCAGTTTACGGATTTTCATCTGTAGAGAAAGTTGAAAACTGTCCTTTTCCCATTTTTCGTACCTCACAAATCCACACTTTTTCCATATCAGTCGGTTTCATAAAATCTAAATTGTGGATCTGACGTTACAGAGTACGTAGTATATGAATACTTTTGCTCCTTCATCCTTGCTGTTGTGTTTTTTCCTCCCTGTCTTTGCCTCGCTTCCCAGCAGCCTGCCTTTACGCGCTCTGATGTTGAAGTTCTGGCTTTGTTACGGCTCCGGCTCTCTCTTCCATGCCGTTGTTTTTGGAGTGTAATGCATTATCCATCTCCATTCCACTTTGTTCACTCCACTTCACATCAAGTGGCTGCAACTCATGAGCAACACGCTCGCGAACTGGCACACGCATGCAGAGCCCACATGCTCGCCTCGCCACAGTCCCATTAGCTTTAATATTTCAGCGCCGTCGCAGCGCTCGCCAGCAGTCTTGTCGTCGCCCGTTCCCTGGGGGGCGGGCGGGACGTGGATCCCAGATCAGCCCGCCGACGTTCCCTCCCCGCCGCCAGGGACGCGGGAAAAGCACTCGAATGACCTCAAAGTTAAACTTCTGCTGCCGTGCCCGCCGTTCCCAGGGGGTTCACCTCCCCTTACTGCCAGCATCCGTACCACCGCCGCCGCCGTCTCCAGGGAGGTGCAAGAAAGAGACGGGGTGGAGGAGGTGCGTGGTGGGGTCCAATGCAAAACCAAGACTGTGGGAGGTGAAAAAGGGGGGAATGAGAAGATGAGTAGGAGAGAGGGAGGAAGAGTGGTTGTGTAGGTGGGCTGTGGGGGGCTGATTAGAATCTGGGTTTTGAAGTGCTCTGCTGCTCAACACTGATTCACAGCTAAACACAGACGCCGTTTCCCAGCGGCGCTGCCTTTTATTCAGCACGACAAAAGCTCCGGAGGTGTACGGTGAGCAAAGTCTGGCTTCGTTTAGTGGTTCTTCTCAGAAAGTTGCGGCTCTCTGAGGAGGAGCGCCTCCTGTCTGTCCTTATAGCCGTGGATCTGATCAGCCGAATAAAGAGTTCCCATTGTATGTGTGTGTCTGGCGGTGTTTCTCCCTGCCTCCTTGTCCGTGTAAAGGGATGAAAGGAAGAAATCAAACCGGTGTGCCCGGCAGCAACGTGTCCGTATGTTAACCGGTGGAATAAAAAGCCTGGGAACAGCACACGGGACTTATTTCTTACTGCTTTAAGTCGACTACCTTTCATTCTGGCCTTTTGTTGGCTGTAGGCAGTGGCACGAAGAGACGCTTCGGGGGGAAAGTGGGAAAGAAAAAGGAAGCACATAGAACCACCGGTGACTGATTTTATTACAGTCACCGCTTGAATCACTTATATCAATTTCAGTTCAATAGCCAAATGCCGTCTGATGAAGACGATTAATATTGCTCAACACTCTACAGGCTGGTTTCTGTAACAATCTGTTTGAAACAACAGAACAAAGTAAGACGATGCCACATTATCAGTCAAGTCAATCAAGTTTATTTGTATGGCTCATTTCAGCAACAAAGCGCTTTACATCACAAAAACATTAAAAAACCACATCATAAACACGTTATACCGTTGATAGTTGTGAAAACCAATAACAGACATTTTGTCGTCAATAAACATCAGATATGTTGGTCAATGTTCCATTTATTATGGTTCAAGAGCAACTCTAAACCGGTGGGTTTTTAGCCCTGATTGAAAAAAAACGTTGTTTCGGCTGTTTTTTCAGTTTTCTGGAAGTTTGTTCCATATTTGCGATGCACAGAAGCTGAATGCTGCTTCTCCACGTTTGGTTCTGGTTCTGGGGTTGCATGTCTCTTTATCTGGCAAATCCTATGGATGAGTTTGTTGCCAGGTGAACAGGACTTGCCAGATTGTTTTACGTCAAGCGTGGTGCGTCAAGAACGTTGTGGCGTGTCCGTACGTCCGCTGGGCTCTCGGCTCAGTAGAATGATGCTTCAGCTGAACAACATGGTTTGGACGATTTCATGCTCGAAACTTTTTGTCAGTCGTTTGAAGTTAATCTCTTTCTATTCCAACACGGACACAAATGAGTAAGTTCGGACACACATTTATGATGAATTAGAGCAGAAGTTAAGGCATTTCTGCCCAGCGTCAGAGCCTGACCTCACAAACGTTTCTCATTTCTCCGATAAAACTTACTTTCATCAACTTAGACAAAAATCATAACTATAATGTCACACCAGGCTTTAGAAAATACGGTAACATGACCAAAGAGATTTCTCCCAAATGGTACGAGTGCTTCACATCACGTCAGTTAAAAAAAAAAAAAAGACAACTTTTTAAATTTCTTTTTATTAAAATTTTGCTACACCTCTATTCTAGCAAGTGCCTCATGCTCGGCTCACACACATCCACGCACAAACACACTGTTGTCCTGGGAGTTATGACTCATGCATGACCACTAAATGGAAACATTTGCTATCTCCTCAACAATACAGTAGAGCAGTTAAATCTTTCATTGGCTGCAGTGCCGCTACCCACAACACCCACTCAAGAAGCCCACACAAGCCTCGACACACCAACGCCTGCCGCACGCTGGAGCTCACGGGTCGTCCTCCCGATAGAGCGCAGGCCGCGAAAAAGGAAGCGAGGCGTCACTAAGCTCGCAACACCTCTCTCTCTCCATGAAAACCTCAAAGCTTGCTTTGAGCTGCGCAGACGGACGGGCCTCAGGGCGCAGCCGCCTGCACCCAACATCTCGGCGAACGTAAGGTCATGAAAGATTGACGCAAACGTGTCCCTATTGTCTCGCAATGAAACATTCAGCTGTGTGCGTGTTCAGACTGATACAAGCTCTCAGGCCTCATCCTCTATTCACACACAGACAATAAAGTCACTTGGATGGGGGGGGGGGTCGGCGGCGTTGTGTGCCACCTCACTGAGTTCCCAACATGCCTTCTCTCGTTTTTGGTGAAAACCTTCATAGTTCTGACCTACTTACCGCCAGCACCTCAAACATGTCAGCTGTCAGTTCATACCACTCAGGACGGTGCAAGTTTTTTTCTTCTTTTTTTCCTGCTATAGAGGCAGTGTTATGTATTTTGCAGGCACATAATGACATTTTATAGTACACTCAAGTAACTATGTTACCTTTGGTTGTTAGAAAAAAAAAAAATATATATATATATATATATATATATATATATATGATATCGAATATGACTCGAAAAGAAGTTTGACTTTGAACAAAAGTCTGCCCTTTCTGAAACTCCGCCTTCAATGCACCTCCTCTGTTAACCAATGTTTTTACCACTGAGAAGTAGCTTGTATAATGAGCTCAGCCGATGTACAGTTCTACCAGGTGTTTGCTAATTGCTGCTGGCTAGTCTGAAGGAGCTGAGTGGGGGAATCACGAAGGAGGGTTGCTCTGTGAAGCTCATAAACTGCAGCTCTCAGGAGGAGCTGTGTCTCTAAGGCGGTGCTAGGCCCCACTAAGCGTTTTGCACTGCTTGACAGTTGCCACGGGAGACGTTGAATTGATTCTTTCATGCTTCTTAACACGCTAGGTGTGTTTTTGATGTAAAGCTCAAAGTCAAGTTTACATTATACTGTCCCTTTAACTATAAATTGTAAAATATTTGTTTTTGCAGGATATCGATTCTGTATTTTCTGAAATGCTTAACTAATTACAGGGTTTTTTCAGCATCCTGAGCTAAGCTAAAGGCTTAGCTTTAAGGTCATAATGAATTACAACTGTATATGACTTCCCACACAATGTCAATGTTCCCCTACCTTATATAAAGTGTCCAGTCGTAGCCTTTCAATGTTTTCACATTTGTTCCATTACAACCTTGATGTATTATTTTTAGTTATTTGATCAATCAACACATTGTCAATCAATCAGTTTTATTCGTTTAGCACATTTCATCAACATGTCAGGTCAAAGTTCACATTATGAAAACAAAAAACATCCTCAACACATCATACAGTCAACAATTGTAGAAATCAGGAATAAACATTAGATTTTGATGAGCGCCGTCATTAAAATCACCAATACATATCAAACATGTTGGTCAATGTTCAAAAGCAACTCTGAACAGGTGGGGCTTTAGATTTGGCTATTTTGCAGTTTTCTGGAAGTTTATTAAAGGTTTGTGGTGCCTGGAAGCTGAATGCTGCTTCTCCCTGTTTGGTTCTGGTTGTTGGGATCCAGATCAGACCAGAACCAGAAGACCTGAGAGGTCAGGCAAGTTGATACGTCGACAATAACAACATCTTCAATGCATTGTGGTGCCAAGCCATTCAGTGATTCGTAGACTAACAGAAGTATTACTGTGATACGAAAGTCTGAAATGGATAAACAGCTTGATAATTTAGACATGTGTAGACAGGCACCCTTTACCCCACGCTCCTAAAAATATCCAGTGCAATCCATCCTTCATTAATCGCCCAATTAGTGATGAGAGTCTCACTGTGAGTTGTTGTTCTGAGGGCCTCAGAAGTTTGTCAGAGAGCAATAGAGGACCAGCAGCATCATGGGAACCCGACTCTTGGCGTAGGTCATACAGATGGTTTCATATTGCTGGAGGGGTCACTGCTGCAATAACTGAAATATATAAATATAACTCCTGAGGGATGGGCCTAAGGCACCAAAATGGCCGGCGCAAGCTCTAATGGAGACCAAGGAACACAGCAGACGGGTCAGAGAGAAAGTTATTACAGAGTGTATGGCACAGCTGCTAACGCTACATGACTTGGCCTTCCACCAACAATGACAGGCAGGGGAAGGAGATCATTAACTGCAGAAGTAGCCAAGACCCTCATTATAAGCTGCAGATATCCACAAATCAGGAGGAAGAATTTGGTCACAGGACCTCCATTAGGCATTAGGCTCCACAAATCCAATGAAAAAAAATTGGTTACAAGAAAAAAAAAAAAAGCTGTTGCTGAGAGAAACATTGTGGTCACTGAGAGTTACAATAAGCAGGTTTATTGACGTGCATTAGTCTGACTCAGTTTAAGCTGTTTTGCAAGAAGGCTGGAAGAAATCTTTTGGTCTGTAGCTGTGCAAGGCTTCTACAGATACCCCAAAAGACCTGCAGCTAGCTAACTAGCTAGTGATGTTTTTATTTGTGAAAATTGTAGTCAACCACACACCGTTTTCCTTCATTTTCTCATGATCCAGGTGTTTCTGTGTCATCTGGTTTTACCTTTCAGTCGTTTTTGGGGTTGCGACATTGTGCATTTCATACCTGATTTACCTCTTCATCTTGTAATTTGTAAAACTTTCTTCCTGTTCTTTGCTTTTGGTTCCGTGAAGATCCTTTTGTGTCCTGGTACATAACCCACCCCCCGCCGATTATTCACCTTCAGATTAGTCTCACCTGGTTGTCATTCAGTCACCTTCCCAGCAGTTATCGGCCAGCCAGTTTCATCAGACGCTGGTTTGCCAGTGTTCCTGTCACTGTTGCTTTGCTTAGTTTCCTTTACGAAAGTCCGCAAAATCTTGTATATCCTACTATTGTCGAAAACGCCCAATTTTGCCGTTGTTTCCATTTAATAAGGAACACAATTAGAATTGCACGTGATGATGCTGCAACTGCTTCCTGTTCTTCTTCGTGGTTTGCGCCCGTGGCAACATCTGATTGCTGATCATGTGGTACGAAAAAAAGTGTTTCCGTTGCAGGTTTGCGAAATAAACCAAATACAACACGGCCTAAACGACCTCATCCTAGCAGCAAAACGTTTCGTCGAAAAACAAGTTGCCACGTTTCTGTTGAGTGAATTTGTTTTCGAATTGTCAAACTGCTGGATCATCTCGTGCTGGTTCCTCCTTTTTTTTGCACATTTGCTAATAAATCGCCGTTATCTGCAGCATGAGGCAGCCCCTCTCTTGTTTGCATTTTGGTCCAACTCATCAACGGAACTTGACGCACTTCAAAATTATGCACAACTTTGTGCTGGCCTATCCCAGGGGTATCCGACAGCGGTCCTCGAGAGTTACCGCGCTGCCACTTTTAGTTTCTTCCTTCCTCCTGCACACCTGAATCAAATCAATGGTTCATTACTAGGCCTCTGCAGAGCTGAATGACGGCTGATGAGGGAATTCAGCCATTTGTTTCGGGTCTGTTCGAGAAGGGAGGCATTCAGAAGTTGCGCGAGAGCGCTTTTCGAGGAGTGGACTTGAACATTTTAACTCCTAGTTATCAAAAGAAGCAACAAAACAACCCCAGTAAAGGCAAAGTCAACACGTAACTGCGTCTCCGGCGCAGATATGACAGTGTCCTTGCGCAGCTGCAGCGCTGTGGCATTTCATGCCCCAAGCAGCTCTTTCGCTGTGTTCATGATGCAGTCTCTGTTGAATTGTGGCTTTCCCAGTTACAGTTACAGCACTTGTGAAAGTAATCACCCACTTGGATGTCTGATTCTTCCATTGTTTTATGTACATTTGTTGTATATTTGTATTTACTTGTCATTGAAATCAGTTTTTTATATGAACATCAATTATTTGTTGTCAAAAAAGTCAAATTTTGCTGATCACGATTGACTTATTTGCAATAAAAAGAGTCAAACATCCAAGGGGGCAAAATGCTTTTGTTAGCAGCTGTATTGTGTGACACCAACGCAGCTGTATAGAAAACTTTCTAAATGTCACAACCCTATTCGATTTCAGCCATGGAAAGTGATTTTTCTTCCGTTGTTGTATAGAAAGAAAAAAGAATAACTACATGGTGGGATACCATCTTTTTCTTTGTGAAACACAAACAAAAAGAAAAACATTAGTTTGAAGCCAGAGGAGCTTGGAGATGGAGAGCGAAACATCAGCATCGATCTAGAAAGTTTGTCTCCCATCTAGAGGCGGGCAGTAAGCAGTTACATTTACTCAGTTACATTTATTTGAGTAACTATGTTGTTGCGACGACTTCCTGAAGGTTGGGTCAAATTAAATAAATAAAGTCAAATTCTTATGCGTCATGTTTGACGTATACCGCAGGGAGGCAAACAGTCGTCTGTAGCTAAGCTAACTATGCTAAATGGTTGATTTTTGTTACAAATTGACACTCTTGCCTTTTTCTCTCTATTTTTGTTTTATTTTTTGATAACCTGACTTTATTATTTTCCTTAGTAGCATAGTAAAACCCACAGTTGTTCTTGTTTTCCACTGACTGCTGCTGATCACCATCAAGCTCCAAGCAGGAACGAACCATTTCATGCAGATCCAGGGGGCTTCAGGGCAAATGTGTGTTTTTTTTTTTTGGTCTGGGAGGGGCAACATTACATTTTTACTGCTAAAAACAATCTTTGGAAATAAAATATTAACTTTGTAATTGACAGGGCCCCATTTTTTAATTTTATTTTTATTTCTATGAACAATAAATAAACTGTGAAGGGCCCCCAGTCGATCAGGGGCCCTTAGAATTGTCATAACTTTTACCCCCTTTATGGGGGTAAAAGACAAAAATGTGGCACTGAGGAGCAACCGGCTAAAGGACATCTAATCAAATATTGGCTGTGTGATTATCTTTGAGCCCGAAAACATCATTTTAATCTCAGCTGCTTATTGATTAACAGAAAACAGAAAACAATAGTGATCATTCTGACAACTAATGGAATAAAATATTTGAATTTTCTTGCTTGCGGGTGAAAAACAATCGAGACAGGAAATAACCCTTAAAAATTTAAAATGCGAACGTTTTGTTACCGAATCACCGTAGCAAGAAGGAGGTAAAAACATGAGACGTTCTGGATGAAAAGTGTACCACGAAGCTGAGGAGCAATGGGTTCAGAACGGCCAGAGAAACTAAAGCTTTTTCACCGTCCGTGTGTTGGTGACAGACATATTGAAGCAGATTTTGTCGTTTCTGTTGTGCCCGAGGCTTTTAGTGGCTCAATAGTTGCGCTTTTTTTTTTGTTGTTGTTGTTGTTGGACAACATTTTAGTTTTCAAAGGAACCTTGAAAACACCTCAATAAAAAAAGTTTTCAAAATGATTCGTACTGGGGGAAACAAACAAACAAAAAGCATGTGTTTTGTTGTTGTTTTTCTCTCTCTCTCTCCCTCCTGCAATCTGATAAGCTTCTGCAAGCTGACTTCCATCTGAGCTGATCAGAAAACAACAGCTGGGTGGAAGGTAGGAAATGAAATGTAAATCTTATGGTAAACTCCGCGAAATGATGAGAGCGAGCGCGCAGCACTGTAAACACAGGGTGCAGTTCGGGGCTTTGGCGTTTAATATCTGCCGCCTCTCTTTTATGGAGCCTTCAAAATGGAGAACGCTGTTGTGTTTGGGGGCCGAACTGACGTCGCTCTTTGTCGGGAGACGAAAACAGAAAAAAAAGACAAAGCGGCACCGTGAAGAATAGCTGGGCGGAGAGCGGAGAGAAAGAGAAGCTGAGCGAGCCCATGGATGCCCGCGCACACACACACACACACACACACACACAAGGAACGAATCATCATTGGAAAATCATTAGAAATCTGGCGAAGTAGAGGGCCACAGATTGAGGGACAAACCCTTCATTCAAGCATACACAAAGACACCCACACACACACACACACACAGAGAGGCAGCCGGGTGGAAGGGTAGTGGGGCGGCTCCAGTGATACACTCCTGCGCACACACACACACACAGCTTCATCCACACAAACAATCCTCCATGTTTCCCTCCCATCCCCCGGCCCCTCCTCCTCCGTCGACATTTATTGCTCCTTCTGTGTGAATATCTTCGAGTTTTATTCTCATGTCGACCATTGTGTGCGGGTGCGCGTATGCGTGTGTGTGTGTGTTTTCTCACTGTGAATAGGAGCTCCATTAGTGATTCATTTGTGCGTGGTTAACCATTGTGGAGAAAAAGGCAACATTTTATTTGTCTGAACTGAACCCGAGCCATATGGCTCCTTTTTCTCTCCCAAAGATCTTCTCTGAACTCAGGACTCTCACCCTGACACTTCCATCAGCCTCAGCTCATTTCTTCAGGCCAGGACTTTTACACTTGTGCTGCAAAACATGTTGAGAGATGCACAGTGAAAAAATGTCTAGTGTCAGACATTTTCAAAAACAGTATTTTTTTATTATCTACATTTGCACCTGTGATGCAGGTAGAGGCCGACGTCGCGCATCCGCACTCTGGTC
This sequence comes from Poeciliopsis turneri, assembly GCA_922788865.1. Taxonomy (NCBI): domain Eukaryota; kingdom Metazoa; phylum Chordata; class Actinopteri; order Cyprinodontiformes; family Poeciliidae; genus Poeciliopsis; species Poeciliopsis turneri. The sequence goes on along the minus strand of CAKLNU010000650.1, from coordinate 980,889 downwards.
TTTTGTGTTGGAGACAGAGTTGGGTAGCTACTCACATTTACTTGAGTAGCATTTTGGGAAAATTTACGTTTTTGGAGTACATTGTGTGTTGTACTTTTACTTGAGTAATATTATTATGTTGTCATATTATTATGAAGTAACGCTACTCTTGCTTGAGTAAAACTTCTGGATATTTTAGCCACTATGAGTAACTTCACTGGATGAAAAACAAACTTGTTTTAACCGAAAATTCAGCAGACACACACACACCTGCAGTTTATTTTGTTAGTTTTATTTTGAAAGAAGTCTATTTGGACAAAATATAGATTTTGCCTGAGTAGCAGTAGAAGCACAAGATGGAGAAAGGATTTCCCTCCAGGGGGCTTTTGTTGACAAACCTTGGGATATTTATGGCAGTCACCTTAAATGTTGACACATTTGTTCTGCGTCCTGCTCCATTGGTAACCGATGCAAAACTAATCAACTGATTACAGGAATAATTCCGTTTCACTTTGGGCACATGTTCCAGTCTTTGAAAACACAAGCTAAGACTCGTGCCTAAAGATGCAGCTCCAAACTTTTATGACTGTGGCGTGTTTGCGTGTGTTTTTGCGTGTGTGAGTTACCGTTTGTCAAAGGATGTCTGAGGTTGGATGTTCCATCCATGAACAGCTGGCACACCTGGCTTCAATTACCTCAATGGGTTCAGAGGATTTCAAGAACAGCGTGACAATCTCTCTTTGTCTGATGAATAACCTTGCTGGGTGGATCTTGCCAATCTGTTTTCCTGTGTAGAAACCTTCTGATTTGATTATTTCAAGTTTTCTTACCTGACTTCTACTAGTGGTCCACTCTTTTGGTCCAGCATTGCAATCCACTTCCTTGTGTCTTCCAGAGCCAGTCCTCTTCATGGATGTCCTCTGCACCTCCAGAGGCCTGCACGCTCTCCACCGCCGTAGAACTCTGGACCTCATCACTCCAGGGCCAGACCTACCTCGATTCATACGTCATCCTCACTTCAATGCCGTATGCCGTCACCCATCCGTTACTTCCCAGTTTCCTTCCGCTTCCAGATGCCTCTGCCAACTGAACCGGTGAGAGAAGGTCTTCAGTCACACATTCAACTCATTGTAGGTATTGAAAATCAGGGGTCTCCAAAACCCCTAGTCCTCAAGATATACTGTCATGTAGGTCTTAGAAGCAACTCTGCTCCAAAACACCTGAATCAAATGAAAGGCTAGATATGATGCCTTTGCCAAACTTGATGGCATGTCAAAGAGGTAAATCAATCATTTGATCAGGTTAATGGAGCAGCGATGCATCTAAAACAGGCAGGACAGTAGATCTCGAGGACTAGGGTTGGGGGCCCCTGTTGTAGCCGCACCTGCTTTCCTATATCGTTGGTGTCAATGGATTTACTCTCTATGTGGGTCAGAAAGCTGCCTATTAATATGACATTAATGATGCCAATAATGACAATAACGCCATGTTCCAACATGTTCAAGCTTGGGAAGGACACATCCGAAGGCACATCCCAAACAATACAAAAGGAAAGACTTAGCTAAACCGTGAGTTGGCAACTTTTAACATACAAACCTAAACAAACGTGCTTGTGGCCCTCCATATATATCTAATGAGAGAACGAAGCACACCGTTCATAAGGTGAACCTGTCAAAATTAGCACCAGCAGCAGGTCAAAGTTTTGCAGAAAATCCATTAATGGATGTTAGCCAGAATACCGTTTGGTGTTTCTTTTAGTTTACTTTTTTCTTTCTTTCTTTCTTTCTTTCTTTCTTTCTTTCTTTCTTTCTTTTCTGGATATCCAGACCTGTGTGTGTGCTCTCTCTCTCTCTCTCTCTCTCTAGGTCGATGGAGTCGGGCCTCTTTCGCTGTCAGCTGCAATCAGCCCTCACGTGCGCCTGTAACGTTGTGTATTGTCCGAACGCATCACCAGAGGAGCATCTGAGACGTCCATTAAAGTTCAAAGCAATTTATCACCATCTTCCCCTCCTCCTCCTCCTCCTCCTCCTGTCACAGTCTCCTCCTTCTGCATCCCTCCGTCATGTCGTCCTCTCGCTCCCCCGGCCCGTCGTCGTGTTTAGCGCCAATTAAAATTCAGACGGGATTAATGGACGCGGCTCCGATTTTGTCGGCGGCGGCAGGTTGCAGAAGGTGCGCGGACGCGAAATTACTTCCCAATCAGGACGAAGAATCGTGGCGGAGATTCTGTGTTCTGCTCCCTTCCGTCTGTCTCTCCCCGGTTCTGTCTGTCACTCTCGCTAACTCGAGGTGCCCTTGACATCTTGAGTGTGATTTGTGACAAGCCCGGGCTCTCCCGGAGGCATCTGAGTGCGCGCGCGCGTGCGTGCGTGGTGCGTGCGTGAGTACGTACGTACGTTGCGGCGCGCGCAGCGCCCGGGCGAGCGAGAGAGACCTAGCCTGCCTGCCGAGGTATCTGAGAGTTTGTTTCCCCGCGTGACAGGAGTCACCCTGGGGTATGATAACTTTAGAGGGCCCGGTTTAAATATTAAACTGGCCTCAGCGGCTGACAGCTCCCTCACAGCCGCTCAGCAGCCGTTCAACATGCGTTTCACAAACACTCGCCCACACGTGTTCCAGCCTTGACAGTAAGTAGCTTTCCTCGGCGTGTGTGGACGTGCCAGAGCAAACTGTATATGCGCTGGGAGTGTGTGTGTGTGTGCGTGCGTGCGTGCGTGTGCGTGTTTGTGTTTGTGTGCGACACAAGGTTGGATATGGACTTGTTTTTAATCAGTGGGATTTTGCAAATGGCCTCGGGCTTCTCCCAGGGACTAATTAGCGATGTGACTTCGGCATGATAAATAAACACGCGCACGCGCCGACGCGCGCGAGCGCGGCGTTAAAACACATAAAAGTGTACCAGAGAGGGACTCGGGATTTGCAGATCAGATGGAACAGAAGCACATTTACAAGGGAAATAAACAAACGCCTAATCTACACGGTTTCTTTCTGTCTCTAGCCTCATTTCCTCGTTTTCCCCCCTCTGCTCACCCCACATTTCCAACCTTACTGTTGAGCTTTAATTTTCTGTCTCTCTCTCCGCCTCACACACACTCGCACTCAGACTCTACAATTCAATGTGTTGACAGCCTGTGCCCAAGTGAGAGCAGAAGGTTGACGGCCTGAGAGAATTCCTTAGGCTTTTCTACACTGCACCTTAATGTATGGACACACACACACACACACTCACACACAGAGACACACACGCAGACACCGATTCTGGCTGTGTAAACCGTAGAGATTAGCAGCTCATTACCATACCACAGGGGTAGGGCGAGCGAGGGTGGGGGATACGCACAGGGGACCGTGTGTTTCTGACTGTGTGTGTTTGTGCCAGCACACCTCAGAGCATTGTCTCCTGGTCACAACAACAACTGTTCCGTTATTTGCGCGAGCGTGCCAGAGCGAGGGCGTCTTTAATCAGGAGGACAGCGAAAAAAAAAAAAATAAACAGAGGCCGCCGAGAATAACCGAATATGTTTTCATCGCCGAGACGATCAGCAGATTAAACAAATTCACCTCGTTAAGCAGCTAATCCATCTGTCCAATCAGCGGGAGGGGGGAAGACGGGGGAGGCGGCGGTGACCCCGGACAGATGTGGAGATGATCCACTTTCCAGAGCGGCGGCTCCGATCCGGGGGAGGATTGTTCAGTTGCATTCGTTTGAAGTCCTGCTTTTGGCATGAGAAGAGGACCACAACCCAGTTTTAGAGCATCCTGCTCGTTTGTTTTGGGCAAGTCGACGAAGCTCAGAGCGTGAAGCCTGGTGTTTGTCGTATAGAACAGGTGTCTCCTATCAGTCAGGCTTGTAACAACGTAAAGATTCGCCAGTCAAATCTATCATTTGATTGGCGAATCTGCATTTCCCTTTGACTTTTTATGTCGTCGCAGCCACTATGAGCCCAGAACCGCTTCATGTTTCTGTGCAGGTGTTGTTTTAGCGATGTCCTCTCGGCGAGCACGCCTGAGGGTAAGCGACAGTGCAGGGCTGCTGCTGTTGCAATTTTTAGTTTCAAAAATTCTCCACTTAACTCTTTTGGGGAAAAGGTCAAGACTGCAGGCGGGCCAGACCAGAACTCTCCTCTTCCTCTGCAGTTCCCATTGCAATGGTACCTATATCTCTCTGTCTGTCAAAACAAAAGTATGATACGACATAAGTAAAATGAAATCAATCAAAAAGCTTCCCAAATAATTAGTGATTATTAAGTAATCATTTAAAAACAAACACTTTAATCAAAGCGGATTAGAAACAATGGGATTTGTGTGATCTACAGTAACCCATCTGTCCGTCTACTGTCTCTCTAGCCGCTGTCCTTGCGGTGTGGTGGACGGCTGATCCCCATCGATGGCAGTCAGAGGGTGAGAGACGGAGGACACCTTGGACAGACGAGCAGTCAATCATAGGGTTTCATAGAGACACACAGGACCAACAACCCTGGGTACACACACACACACACACACGCATACACACACACTTACACACACACATATTCTTGTACTTGTACCAAACTGAAGACCTTGTATTTCCCAGCAATTTAACATTTTGTGGTTTAAGACTGGTATAATGAGGTATATTTTGTGTTTAAACTATTGAAAAAGGCAATATTAGTGTTTTTGGAGGGGGTCTCAATCCGTGGATTTTAGCTATTTGCGGATTTCAGTGAATCCCGGGTCTCCACACAGATGTTCCACCGTGAAAGTTTATGTTCCATTTAACGTTCCCAAAGTTAGTCAAAAATCCCAACCATCACTTCTTGGCAAGTTTTCCCATTCTTGGACTTTTTATGTGAAAATTGAAAGCAGCACATTTATTCTGTTTCCTCTCCTGCCGAACTTTTCTGAAATTTCTTTATGCACATTTTGGTATCATTAACAATTCTTAAAAACACTTATAACAACAGCCTGCAAAAATCAGCAGAGCTAGTTATTTCTGAAGAAATAAATAAATAAAAATAGTTGTGCAACTGTGTAAATACCAGATCCAATTATGAAGCCATGGAGGAGCCTGAAGTGAAGCCTTGGAATAAAAAAGGAAATTATTTTTGCTCCAAAGTCCACTGTATGTATCTGTCCCCATAATTTGCAGACTGCATTATGATGATTATGCCATCAAACTGTGCAGTCGACCATCAGAATGTAAGAAACAAGATGCACAACAAAGAGCAGCATGGGATGATGACAGTCCTTTGGGGAGGGGGGAGGGAGGTAACAGTGAAAGCATTTTGAAAATGGACCCTTAAGATGGCTGAAATTGGATGAATCATAATGATACTTAATAACACACATTATAAAGCAGTGCCCCTACAGCAAGGAAAGGGGGGGAAAAAAGTCCTGCTGTATTTAAATAAAGAATTTTTGTTGCCTCTGGTAAAACTCGCCGCCTCTAAATAATAATAATAATGTGATGCGCTTTTAAACTGTTAAAAAAAAAAAGAAGCTGAATGGCATCGCCTAAATACTAGAATTATTCGAAAGTGCAACAAAGTCATGCTTAAACGACGAAAACTTAAAATTTGCTCCGTAAATACCCTAAGCGCTTTTAATCCAGTTCCATCTTTACCATCGTATTGTTCCTTGAGCAAGAATCTATAAACATCGAGGACTGAAGAGACCAGTCCAAAAAAAGAACCAAAAAAAAAAAAACACTGTCAGTATAGCAAAGGTGTGTTTTCTTCCATGGGATTTAAGTGGGAAAATAGCAGTAGCATGTTGCTACTTGGATCAGCAGGAAATGATAAAATCTCCATAAAAGTGGAGGATTTGCGCACCTAAGAAGGAAAGACGTTAGCAATGATCGTCAGTCTATGTCCAAACTTAGATCCCCTTTGGGGAAGATTGGAAAACTATGAGGACAACTTCCATACAAGCATCTGAAACAACTTAACCCAAAATCAGAGTCGTCAGGTTAACCATCAAAGTTTACAGCAGACAAAAATAGAAAAAAACGTTCTATATTTTTACAGTAAATCCTGCCCCCCATGCTTTAAATATGTGCCATAATTTCACAGCAAACTCTTTTTCTTTTGCATTTTGGAAACATTGCAAAAGAACCAAGAACTCTTGCAAGTGGAATGTATTTTAGCTATTGATCATAAGTCGTCAGTGGACACTATCATACTTTGTTTTTGTCTAGTTCTAGTTGCAATAATCAGGTACTGGAACTGCAGATCAAGCTCAAGAAACGTACGGATCAGACAAAATCGGTTCTAAATTGTCTGGACAGCGAACACTATTATCCTGCTGGAAGGGACACCGGCCCTCCGCCCCACTCTCTACTCTTCTCTGGCCTCTAATTTGGTCTGGTTCAGGTCAGCTGCCCTGTATTTAGCTCCATCCATCTTCTTGTCAACTCTGACCAGCTTCCCCCTTCCTCGCTGGAGAAAAGCATCTCCACCAGGCTTTCCTGCTGGCGTGCTGCGTTCGGGGTTATGTGCGGTGCTACCTGCTCAGATGAGCCCAAAATTAAACTTGTAGGTCTACTTTCAAGATGTCATAGCAGGTAAAATAAGTATTGAGCACATTCCGATTTTTCTTAGTGAACCCATTTCTAAAGGTGCATAAAATTTTCATTCAGACTAGCCAGCAGCAATTAGCTAACACCTGGCGGAACTGCACACCTGCTGAGCTCATTATACAAGCCACTTCTCAGTGCAACGCTGGTGAAAATGTTGTTAAAGGGCTAATAGAGGAGACATGTTGTGACAATTTCTTGAGAGCGGAGTTTTAGAAAGAGCAGTAGTTTCTTAAAGAGACAGAAGCCCAATTTCAAGGTGTTAAATTAGGAAGCTGAAATTCATTTCAGTCATGATTAAAATGTGTAGCATTTTTATCACACTGACGGTAACATGTTAAACTCAATTGTGCCTGGAAAATACATTAAACTTCCCATTTAAACTTCTCCACAACCTCATCTATACTGTGCTGAATTTTAATCACGAATGTCAGAATAAACGGGCGGAACCCAAATTGATCCCAAACTTTTCCGACTTGAGCATGAAAAAAAGTTTCATTTCACAATAACACACTATTTTCTGTTGATCTGTCTCAAGAAAAAGGATGCATTATCTTACGTATCACCTCCAAAGCGGTTGAGTTATTGCCAAAAAAAAAAAACACCATTGTGATTCTTTCAATCACACTTGCACGGCTGTCGACTCGGTTTCATCGTCTAGTGAGATCCAGCAAAAAGATAATGTGCTTAGCCAAAAATCATTATGCGTCTCGTCTGTGACACTTTGTGGAGTCATTTACCGTATCCTCTTCCCTGAGCATTAGTTAGGCTTCACAGACAGAGGACAAAACAGACTCTTGACTCATGTTTCATGCTGCAGGAGATGGCAGGTAATGTGCACAACAACAACTAACACAATCTGGGGCAGATCTATTTTAAAGCCGGCAGTGGACCGACTTTCCCCTTAAAGACGGCGGAAGTGCAACCCGACTCCTTGATCAGGACAAAGGCCAAGATTCGTTTAGACTTATGAAATGATCACAGTGGATGCAGGGGAAGTGAGCTGAGAAAGATGTGTGCCTATGTAGACTCCCTCTGCCTCACACAGCCTCCCTCCCGCTCACACACACACACACACACACACACACACACACACACACACACACACACACACACACACACACACACACACACACACACACATGCCTCTCCACAATCAGAAATCAGTGCCTGGCTGTAGAGAGAAAAGAGAATTCATTAAACTCAGCCACCCACGCTGGGCTGCTGAAAAGAAGAGGGGGAGTGAGGGTGGGCAGGGTGGGGAGGAGGATGATGAGAGACTGAGAGGGAGAGCAAAAAGAAGGCAAGAAAAAAGGGAGAAAGAGGAGAGAAGGTGGAGTCCTCTTAGCGGGGGCCCATCAAATGAAGTGGATAGGAGGTCAGTTGAACAGAAAAGCTTTTAAGCAGCGAAGGAGTGAGCAGGAATTGACACGACGCCGGAGAGAGGAGAGCACAACAATGTGTGAAGGAGGTGTTAGATGTACTCCAGAGTCTGGAGTTGGATCATAGCACACGCAGAAGCAATTAAAAGTTGTCCCCTCAAACTCATCAAAGACTCTTCCCCTCCATCGCGCGACGCCGGGTTGTTAGCCCCGCCGCTCGGCTTCTTGGCCGATCCCGACGCCTCTCCGCCGCAAAACCGACTGGCAGGCGGTCGGAGAACGCTTTCGGCGTCGGCGGGTCTCTAACCTGGAGCTTTCGCCGTCTGACCTAATCCACGCGCTTGGCTAATCTGGTTAACCAGAGCCATTCCTGAAATGAACAAAAGCCTAATCTAATTCCCACTTAGCACTAATTAAGAGATTACTGACCACACATCCTATTATCGTAATCATCGAGATTTGACAAACAGTCAAACAGCAACAAGGAGGAGTCGATCAGATAGCAGCTGTGGACAGTGGGAGGGGTCACTGATTCTGTGTGTGACCATGGTTCAGTTGCTCACGTTGGACCTCGGGCAACATACTGGACCGGCACCAGCAGATGCCGCGGTTCCAACAATCACCACCGACTGTGGAAACTTCACACTGGACATCAAGCAGCGTGACTTTTGTGTCTCTCCAGACTCTGGGCGTTCGATTTCCAAATGAAGCACAGACTTACATCTGGAAAGAGGACTTGGGACCTTTGAGTAACGGTTCAATCCTTTTACCCAGGCTGATTTTGTCCCTGGTTCAGTTTTGGCTTCACACAAAAATTCCACCTTTTGAATCCTGCATAAGTAAGTAAGTAAATTACTGACAGGCACCTGTCCTCTGGTGTGCCCAGGCTATTCCCCCTGTAAGTCCGGCCCTGCATGGCATTCCCTGCAGATGAGACGGAGCGATAGAGCGGGGAGGAAGAGTTGCAAGGTTTCCTCATCCGTCTTTCAGACACACAAACGCACACTCCACCCTAAGCCTTTTACTGTCCAGAATGTCAGCAGCCTTCTCCAGCACCGCGGCCTGTCACACAGCACCCAGTGAGTGTGTGTGCGTATTATGCGTGTCTGTGTGAGGATGAGAGAGGGAGAGAGAAGTTGAGGGACGGAGACGCGCAGAAGGGAGGGGTGTCCTTGAAAGAGGACAGAGGTGTTCAGCTGGATCTAATGTGATGGAGGAAACAACTGGAGCACACACACTTCCTCACACACTCACACACCACTGTTGCACCAATATAATTCCTTCTCAGGAGAAGAAGGGCACAGAAACACATTTGTTTGGAATAAATTCTCATGAATCCGCAATCCGACCGATTAAATCCGTTTGTCCCGTCCAGGCCTCAACAGGCCGCTCTTTTATAACAGCAGTAGAGGGACGGGGGACGGGGGAGTGGGGCGGTCGGAGGGGCGCTCCGCTCTGGTTCTCTGTGGCGGGCCTCGGCATCATTATCATCAGCAGCGGGTTTCTCTCAGATGCGCCTAGCCACAGATCAAAGGGAAGCCTCTCAATCTTCCCCCCTCACCGAGGCGGCACAGAGCCGCTCTGTAGCTGGCATCTTGGTCCTGCGATAATCCTCCCATTGATCTACTTCACAGAGTTCAGTGTGCGCTGCGCCGGGGCTTCTGGGGTTGAGGTTTAAAGATGCTGAGGAATGTCTGTCAGAGTTTGCAGCACACCGGGTGCCACAGTTTATTAAGCCGTCGGCTGGTCGGTTGGTCGGTCGTGCGCCGCTGGTACCGAAGCAGGTTCCCTGTTTTCAAGGTGCTTTGCTTACACAAGGTCATCCTAATGCTCTGTAGGACCTTCCAGCAGTGGGATTTATTTCACCACAGTCAGCGTTTGCACTTTCAGAAGAGGGAGGAAATGGGTTAGGTATTTAGCATAAGGAATTCAAAAAGCACATGTAGGGGCAGAGGGGCAAATTAAATTACCTTATTTTCTTCTGTTCGTTTGAAGTCCGTGAGGAGGAGTTGAGACTGGAAGGCAAAAAGGAGGCTGAGGATGAATGCAGGGAACAATAGAGCAGAGAGGCATTACCTCAACGCTGCCTCCAACTCCCTTACCAACTCAACGTTTCCACCTACTGGCGGCTCCGTGTCACGGCGGGTCACACGACCGTCATTGCTGACTTGACAACATGGAAGTCTGATCATTAAATGTCTGTTGCAGTGTAATAACTGTTTACTGTTCAAATAAATAACTAAATCAATCAAATGTGTTCCTGAAAATCATATTTCCAAGCGAAGCAGTTTGGCAGCTCAGAACCACTGGCCTCTAAAATTCACACAAGTTGAAAGATGGAGCGGTTCTGAATATTTGATGGGCTGGGCCGCTGCCTGGGCCAAGCTCAGTGGTTTTCTTTCATGTTAGGATGAAATGATAGTTTGATTAGTTTTATTCTCCAAAGATAACGCTTAAACTGGCCAGTTAGACATGGAACCGTTGCCAGATGAGGTCTAAGGCTGAAAAGAAGGAAGAAAACCACCAGTATACCAACCTATACAGATGTTTTATGTGAAAACAAACAAATGCTACTTAGAAGTGGTTGTCTTACATTAGGAATGAATCAAGTGGCCTGAATATCACAGTCTCTCTTACATAAGACATTTGATTCAAAGTTTTTGCTTCCTCTCATTTTTTCACTCAGATCATCAAACCAACTTTTCTCACACGAGGATAAACCTCAGTAAATGATGATTTTATTTGTCAAAAGGTTAAAAAAAAGTTGTCAAAACCAACCTTTTTGTATGAAAAATAAACCTCTCATGCATTTGTAGTAGCTGACAATCAATCTTTGTGAAAATGTTCAGGAACTCTGACCCACTTTTCTTGGCAGAATTGCTGAAATTCAGACGCACTGAAGGACTTCCAGGCATAAATGTTTAAGGTCTTGCATGGTACCTAAGTTCAGACTTTAACTCTGCCTCCCGTTCATTTGAATTTATTATTTTTTTTCCAAGTTCTTTAGAGGTGAGCTTGCTGGATCTTAAGCATTGTCCAAAGTGCAGCCGGGGGCCCGTTAGTGGCCCTTGGACTGATTCTGTGTGGCCTCAAAATGCAGTTCAAATATGATACCAATCTGGCCTGTCCAGCACAAATAGTTGATGCGGAAGGAGACCTTTTATTTTTGAAAAACGTTAAGTATAACACAAAGTATTTGTCTTTTTAGAACCACGTCTATTCAGAATCTTTTTTCTGAATAGTTGACTTTGCTGTGACCAAATCAGCTTTTACTGAATGTATTAAACTTTTGAAAGAAAATGACTTAAATTCTGTTTCTATAACCGAGAATGAATTTGTTCAGTCGAGCCTACAAGAATTTGAAAGCTAGATGAGTTTCTTTTAACCCCCCTCGCGATGCTCAGAAGAAGTGCGACAGATGTCACGGTCGGACGGCGGGGAAGATGGGTTGTCCCATCACACTGTCAGTTCCCGAACCCACGTAAGAAAAAAGAAGCTCATAAAAGCACACACCATTTACCAGGTCATGCAGTAATCAGGACTGGATAGAGGAATTAAAAAACAATGTGGCAATAAAAGTGAATTCACAATTCAACACAGGTGGCAGTTATATTTTCATAGTAATGAATAAAACCAAGTGATTTTGCATTCACTCCAGTTATCTTTGTCTGATATTAATACTATTTCACGACCAAAACACGCAATTGCAAAGGGGTTCAAACATTTTCACTCCAGTGTACAATCCGTTTTCCTCGGTATGTGTGATGACATCTACTCTTTCCTACAGTCGAATCTTTTTTCTGCTTCTGGCTTGACGAACGGTTCGCAAAATACTAAAACGCTCAAATTCAATCGCCGCAATTCTCCTTCCAACGGCACCGTTTTCAAACTCCGTCTTCGTGTGTCGATGTATTACTTCTCCCTGGGACCTAACACGGGCTCCGACGACTGAGGATGAGATACTCCTCTCCTTTCTGCGACTCCCTCGCATCCTTCTCGTCTTCTCTCCAACTCTTCGGGGACTCCTGGTCTTATCACAGGCATTAGTAGGGGCTTCGGCATAGCGCAACCAGCTGCTCCTGCCTGTAAGCAAATCTCCCGTTGGCAGAGTTGCTCATCATAACCCATGTGAAAAAGTGCAAGAGATATCAGCAGGACTCGCCGAGGCAGAACGCCACGCAGCCCTGCGGGGGAAAGGAAGGCTTTTGAAAATCTCAAGTTTTAACAGGGAAAAAAATAGATAAATAAATAAAAAACAGACCCCGAAAATACAGAACATTGCAAGGATATTTGTAGCCTTTGAAAGACGTCACATTGTTTGTCACGCCACAACTACAAACTTCAAAGTATTTTATTGGGGTTTTATGTAGAGGAAGAACACAAAGTGGGAACCTTGTTGTGAAGTGTTTGGTTTGGATGATTATTAAAAAAAAAAAAAATGGTCAAACGATAAAATGATGCGATGATGTCACGGTTCAACGTGAACTGTGAATGTTGACAAGTCAGGTTTATTTTGAGGAATTTGGAAATGAGGCCAAATGACCTTCCAACTAATTGAGATGAATTTAAGACTAAATTAATGCCAAGACTTGTATGCATTGAAATGACTAGTTAACAATAAGTAGCAGAAGAGAAGACAATATTATTTTGATAAAGTATGTTTCATTAAAGGGGAAGTGTTATGTATTTTTTTTTAGACAAATAGTGCCATTTTACAGCACAGTCGAGTAACTATGCCATCTTCAGTTGACAAGAGTGTTAGAAAATGGATGAATGGATCTCAAACATAACCTAAAAGAAATTTGACTTTGCAATTTGGCACCTTGACATTGGGCTTCTGTCTCTTTAAGAAACTCCTGCCTTCATCACATCATCACAACAATGTCTTTCCGGTATGCAGTTTACAGCTGTTTTTAGGAGTGTTAAGGACTGGGGAGCAGTTTGCACAATAAGTAGAGCAGACTTACAGGTCTTGATTGCTGCTGCCACTAGTCTGCAGGAGCTGAGCGGGGGATGGCTAGAGAGAAGCCATCTCCCGCCACATGTAATGTGGAAGCTTGGCTGGAGCTTTAGGTATGTAGGCGGAGCTACGTGAGAGCAAGCGTTAAGGCACTCTGAATGGAGATTAAAAGACTTCTGACACATGCGTGAAGGAATCAAAGCAACACTCCAGGTGTGTTTTTGATGATGGAATAACATTTCAACAAGATATAAAGCTCAAAAATGTTAGTTTGACATAAGAACCATACGTTTTGAGCCTGTGGAAAGTGAACTTCAGCCTCAAACTCAAATCTTTAGCAGCCTCCAGGAGTGTCTTGTTTTCACCCTAATTCAGTTTCTCATCACTCTGCAGGTCGCCTGTCCCTGCTGGATAAAATCATCCCCTCAGCATATTGCCACCTCTACCATTTTTTGCTGTGGGAATGGTGTTTTGTGCAAGGTTGCATCTCCTTCACATATAGGCAGGTGAGCCCAAAACATTCGATTCTGCTCTGATCCGACCAGAACGAAGTCGTCCTCATGTTTTGGTCTGCATCCTCCATCGCTTGTGGCAAAGTGCTTTTTAAGTTCATTTATTTCCAAAGACGCATCAATAAACTAATAGTAAGCGGCAGTCGGTGCTTGCATGTTTCTGCAGCGGTTCCCTTCAGTGGTAGCCAGCAGTCTGGCCCAATAGAGCGGGCGCCATCTGTAAGCCCCGGACCCCAAAGCCCACCTGTTAGACCGAGCGCGTCTGGTACCAGCACCAGCTGCTGGGCCGCAGCCTCATATTTATTCATCAGAGATGAGCCCAGTAGCCGTGTTTTCACCTAATTCTGGGCAGGATCGTGTTTTGCGAGGGCTTCCGTCGTTACGGCGCTGCATTAAACCAAGGCAGACAGGTATTACCGAAGCCGTCGGCTGTGAGAAATAAACTACCCCCTCTGACTGTGATAGAGTGCGGTCCAGCTTGTTCAGCATTAGGATTGGGCTTCTTCTACATCTTCTTCTTCTTTTTTTTTTTTTTGTTAAGATTGTATTAATGAGAATTTTGTTATTCACAGGCAGCTTTGGAAATGTGTGTGTGCGTGCGCTGCCTGAGATTTAATGTGTGCGTCGTGTGTGTGTTTTCTTTCTCTCTCTGTAAAAACACACACATGCAAACCTACTCACACCCCCAGCCTGATAGATATATATATATATATATATATTTTTTTTTTTTTTTTCCTTCTTTATCCAAGCTCGGAGAAATACATTGATAAGCAAGTGCATGCATACACCGCAGTGTGAAATTGGGTCAGCAGTGGAGAGTGGGCTTTAATGCTGAGCACATACGCTCTCTAAAACTGATCTGCATATTCATGTGGGTGGCTATCAGAATGACACACACGCGCAACTACAAGCGCGCACATAAATAAGTACACGGGTGTACACTCTGGCGCGAAACTTATCCATCCCACACACGTGCCCCTCTCTCTCTCTCTCTTTCTCTCTCTCTCTCTCTCTCTCTCCCTCTCTCTCTCTTCCTCTCTCTCTCTCTTCCGCACGCGCTTACATGTAAGGCGCACGCGCGCGCCGACAGCAGGGGCACAAAGAAAACGCTGAATCTCATGGATATTGTAACTGTCAGGGAGCTACAGGGGGCATTTATGTTCCACTCATTCTAATTCTCTGGCTAAAAAATGAGCTTCTTCCTCTCTCAGCGGTGCTATGCCAATCATTTCTCCTCCTTTTTTTTTTTTTTTTTTCCACTTTTCTGCCTCCACTTACGGGGTTGCTAAGCAGTCTGGGAAAGTTTAGGAAAGTCTGCAAACGGAGGAGCAAGCAGAGTATGGAGAAATGTTTTTGTTTGGCGACTTTATTTTCCATCTTTTTCTCTAAGCATTGTGCTCATTCTTCTCGTCTTCATTCCCTCCTTGCTTGCGTCCTTCCCCAGCGCTTTGATTCCCTCCTTCTACTTTCCTTCCTTGAGTCTTATGTGTCTTGCTTTTTCATGCTGTATATATCAAACACAACTTAAAAGAAATGTAACTTTGTAGTTTAATGCCTTGAAATTGTGTCTTCAAGGCACAGTTTCTCCCTGAAACTCTGGCGTCGGGAAGTTGCTGATGAGATGTAGCTCATATAATGAACTCAGCGGATGTGCAGTTCATCCAGGTGTTTGCTAACTGCTGTTGGCTAGTCTGAAGGAGCTGAACTCCTTCAGACTAGTGGTGGAGTCAGAGTGAGTGCTGCTCTGTGAGACGGAAGCTTGGAAACTGCAGCCCTGAGGAGGAGCCTTTAGGTTTCGTTGTAAAAGTTGCAATGAATCTTTAAAAAGTTTCATTGCAACTTTTTTAGGTCCAAAAAGTTGCAATAAAAATGTTTTTTTTTTTATCTTTTTTTGCATTTAGTCACGTGATCAACGATCTGGACGTTGCCACTGCCAAAAACTCGAAAGAAGAAGAAGCCAGGAAGTCATTGGAGGATGTCGGCACGGCAGCATGTTTTTTAGTGACTTGTTATGTGAACAAACCTTTTCATGTGTGATTTTAATTGGGTTTTTTTAATTAATGGAGATATCGCAATTGCAAAATTGTGCTTTTTGACACTGTTTTGTGCGCATTTGCAATGGAAACTTTGCTGCATTGTCCTCCCTTCTTTGAGTTCTTACATTTCTCCTCTCTCTTCACTTCCCAGCTTCCTACTTCCCCGAGTTTTTCCTTCTTTGCTTACTTCCTTGTGTTTCTTAAATACACTCCCTGTCATATCTCCTTCTCCCGTCGTCCTGCTTTCCATCTTTTTTGCTTCTTTGTGTCCTTTCCCCCTTCACTCCTTCCTCCCATTCTTCCTTGCGCCCTTCCTTTCTGTCAACTTCTGTATTTTCTGTATTTTATTTCTCTATGCAGAAATAAACGCCGTGAGTCCAGACTGAATTGTTACTTTGTGGATTCACAGAGCACCGAGAACTGTGGAAATTAGAGCCTGCGAAGGTATGAAACTTTCTCATCAAAAACATGAAACCCCCCGCCCCCCGCCGTCCTCACTTTTCTCTCTTTATATTCCTCCCTCCGCCCGCCCCCCGAGGCGACATGCGGCGGCCATCTTTCTGAGGGAAAGCACGGTCCGGCTGACGCCGCCCGTCCGTGCAGAACGGCTCTCATTACTAGAGAATTTGGGAGTGAGCAGCAACATTGTCGAAAGTCTTAGAAGTGTTCACACTTCCCTCCCAACTAAATAGACATTCACACTCTGAAAAGTGGAGAAAAGGAATAATAATCACCGTTCGGCTGTAGACTGATTGTGCCGCTGAGCTGTGAAGAGAGTTGGAGAATGGAAGAAGCAGAGTGAAAGAGAGGAGGTGTGAGAGAGAGAGAAAGAGAGAGAGATGCAGCCGAATAAGAGGTCTTCTCCCTGCGGATACGCTTGTCAAAATTCCCATACTTTGCGCTTCTGACTTTTTTTTTTCTTTTTTTCTTTTTTTCGGCAATGAACAACAGTGTTTTTTTTTTTTCTGACAAAGCATTTTCCTCACTTATTTTGCAGATGGAGGGGAGGAGAAGGAGCTCAAGTCGGAAGGCGAGAAGCTGAAAGGATGCAACAAAGGATTCGGAGCCCGGCAAGCAGATAGCTCGGAAGGCCGCTGGAGGCCAAAAGAAACAGAGGGAGAGATGGAGGAAGGGAGAGAGGGAGGAGAGGAGGAGTGGATGGGAGCGGAGGGGGCGCTTGGTGGTGTCTTTTGAAGATGGAGATGGAAGGAGAAAGAGAAAGGAGGAGACGCGGAGAATGAGACGGAGCGCGCGCGTCTCCTGTGGATGTGTTCGGGGACCGACGCGGCGAGGCCTGAGCATGTGATTTATTTCAGAATACTAATGTCCCTTTGATCTCTGCTGCTAAAAAAGAAAAGAAATGCCCTTCTGGGATCGCGGGCACACACTCGAGCACAAACACACTCTCACGCTCAACACAGGCGGATGGATGCATGCATGCATGCACCGCACACGCACCTACATCCTCGCAGTCGCATTAATATTGTTGCGTCCCCTCAACTGACTGCTGAATAGGGCTCATTTATGCACGCACACACACGCATGCGCGCACACGCACACACACACACACACACACACTCCAGGGTGTCTAATCTACTTTAACTATCATCAAATCCTCAGAGATCCAATTACAAAGATAGAGGGATATTTGTTTTTCTCTGTGCACCCTAAAAGACTAATTAAATTTTCATGTAAAGATGAAATTATTTGATACAACACAAATGTCTTTTCATTTTCATAATCGTAACGTAATACGTTTTAATTAGGAGTCCTGTCACCGCTTCTGCTTGTTCAAGCTGTTTTTTTTTCCCTCCCCCCCTTCCTCCCGGCCCACTTAACCTGACGGAGAGGCAGTAACAATATACGGGCGTGAACCCAATCTGTTCCCGACGCGCCGTTCTGAGTCATGGCGCGGAGAGGTCAGAGGTCACGCGGGGGATGGACGGGACGCGGGCCGAAGACGCCCGCAGACGACGAAGGTTTGGCTCCGAGCGGGAGAAACGGTTCGGTCCGCGGGCGGGCCGCCGTTCGTTCCTGCGTTTCCTCCGTCGAAGCGCCGGGAGAGCGGCGTACTGTATTGACATTTTGTAAATGTCAGGTTGTTTATTGGGAGGTGCTTTCAGCGGGGGACGTAATGACAGCATAAAAATGTTAAAACTTTTGAAGGGAGCGAGAGAAACACTTAATCACAGTGGCAGCTGCGACAAAGCATTTTTCCACCATCACATTTCTCAGACTTACTGTAACATCACAACCGCGAGCTTCAGCTATGTGGACATTTTATTTGATCAGCGCAAAGTAGAACCTAATTGAGAAGCGGAAGGGAAAGCGGACACTTTTCGTCTCTCAAGCTTTAAAAAAAACCCTGAGAGCAACTATGGCTGCTCTCAGTTATAAAAAAAAAAAAAAAAAAATCCAGCTTACTCTGAGTTGTTACATGAAAATAAAATTTTACAGTACATACAAAGTCAGTTGTGTAAGACTGTTTCCCAGCATGTTTGTTGTACCATATCAGGAATCCTGTGTATGGAAGCTCATCGTTTGAGTTTTGCTCTCGATCCCCCAGCTGACCGGAGCAAAAGTTAAGCCTCCTGAAGCCCGGTTCTTCTGAAGCCCTCTCCCGGTTCAAACACAGCTTCTCCTTTCCACCGTAATCGGCTGCTAGCCTGTGCATGCTCACGCTGAAGGACCGAATCAAAGCAGCGATTTAATGAAAACGGTGCGCTGCCTTAGGCAAAGCAAAAATAAGGCAAGGACGCAAAACAAGATGTATAAGCTGGAGAGGACAAAGGAAACAGTAAGACACAGTAAGGGCTGAATTTGTCCATGTTGTGTTAGTTTCTGGTTGCTGCCACGAATCCTAACCCCAACCCAGACTGAGTCAATCTCCCAAACGCGACAAAACCTGAAAGATTAACTCGTTACGTAATGGTCATCATAGTAGTGAAGCTTCAAAGTAATCATCCAAGTTCTGACTGACATAATTCAGCTTTAATTTCCAGCTCTGGGTCCTCGGTGATCTCCTGTTTCGGTGTAAGATTTCCCCCACGTCAGGCTTGATGAATCTCTTTTAATAGCCATCAAACGCAAGAGCCTGCAGGTATTAAATGTACAGCCGGTGCTTTGCTTTTCAATCTATAAAAAAAAAAAAAAAAAAAACATCCTAGAGGAGTGTAATTCAATATAAATTGTAGTCCGTGGGCCGACGCTTCTGTTCCTTTAGAATGAGAAGTTCTGGGAAATTGCAGCACAGAGAAACCCGCTGCGTCAGGAGAAACGCCGCTGAGGAAACACTGGCGCCCCGGATATGGAAGTGGAAGGTTGCAATGTTAAGCGCTTATTCTTCATACATATATATATATATATTTGTTGCTTTTGACATTCGCGAGACATCTCTCCACTGGGCTCAGGCTCGAAATAGCAAGAGGGTTAGTCGCTGCTATTCCTCCGGCGAGCCACTATGGGTCTCGGTTGATGCATGGTATCTGTCAGCCGCTCCCCGATGTACGCCTTCAGCGGCGGCCTCGGGGACATCGGCGCACGCAGCTGCCGGCCGGCCGCCCTCCTCCGGGTGCTCAACTCTGCTTTTCGCGGCAGGCGGCAGGTGTAGCAGCTCGGTGATGCCACCTCTCACGAGGGGCGCCGCCTCCACTCGAATCGGGAGGCAGATGTGGTCCCGCGGCACCGGAGAGCCGGAGAAGACCTTTTCCTGGAGCTTCCCGAAACGTTACCGTTAACGTCAAGAATTAAAACTAAAAACTAGCTGGAGTTAACTCTTCACCGTTTCCAATTAACATTTTTCAGCGACGCCAACTTTTATCACTTCATATGAAACACGGTCCAAGGTATTCTTGTTACGCTATTCTTCCAAAAATAATAACACGCGCCCCTGACTTGGAGGTGTCTGGAATCATAATTTATGGAATCCCTAAGCCAGCAAAATGCACCTGGGAGTCCAATTAAACATATACAATCAACCTGATCCAAACCGCTCTCTTGCTTTCCAGGTCCCTAGTGTGCGACCTATTTGATCGAGCGCGTGACAAAAAATCTTTTCAGAGTTTTTTTTTTTTTTTCTCTCCCCGGGTTTCACTGGTGTGTTGAATATTTGATGTCGTTTCCCTTTTCGCGGGTCTATCTGTGTTTGCTCACCTTCGTAGAAACAAGTGAAGGTCTGAGCCAATCAAACAAAAACGCAGATTGCCTTTCTGTGAAGATCCAATCTTTTGATTGGCCCCCATCCGCTTTTCGGATGGATTATGGAATGTGCTTGATGTCGCGCCTTGTTTTGACTCGGTTAATTGTGAATCATACGCCGAAGCATTGAACTGAATAAAGACGGAGGTCAATGTGTTTCTGTGAAATGCCTGCCTGCCCTGTGCTCCCTCCTCACCCTAACCAGGAGGTTACTCTGCCCCGGGTGGCAACTGTGGCACCCTTCGTCTCTCACCACCAAAGATGAAATCTGGCCCAGATTAAACATTTGGGAGAGTTTGCAGTGCATTTAAAAAAAAATAAAAAAAATTGTATCTGCACCTTCTTACTTGCAACAATCAATCACGTGTCAATCAGGGCAAATCCGAACGATCAATGGAT
Source organism: Poeciliopsis turneri (assembly GCA_922788865.1). Taxonomy (NCBI): domain Eukaryota; kingdom Metazoa; phylum Chordata; class Actinopteri; order Cyprinodontiformes; family Poeciliidae; genus Poeciliopsis; species Poeciliopsis turneri. The sequence goes on along the minus strand of CAKLNU010000650.1, from coordinate 960,874 downwards.
CGGACATGGATATTTTTGGGTTGTGGTAGGAAGCCGGCTGTTCCACAATGTGGTCTTAGTAATTCTAAGGATATTGAGGTGTTTTGTTTTGCTCACTTTTAGTGTCTTCCACATAGTTTCTAGTTCATACTACATGCAGAATGGCTAAAAGCTACTTTCCATACTGAGAAGTTGGCAACCCTACAGGAAACTGAAAGCCCCCCTACCCATTCCCCTATTTGGCTCTCTCTCTTCTTCTGACTTTGCAACACGTGAGAAAAGGCTGCACATGTCAGATAACATCCAACTATCCTGATGAAGGTGCAGACCTCATGTCATATTACCTGAATTACTTAGACACTCAGTTGTGTTGGCCCTACCGCTAACAAGCCGAAAGGGGGCACATCGCCACCTGTCATTATGAGGCGAAATGGAGTCCCATGAAATGATTTAATGCTCATACAAGGTCAGCAGTCCAATTAAATGAAGCTGAGCTGAAGCCGTAGCTCAGCTGTGCATGCAAATGTTCTCCTCTTCAGAGTTTCTGCTGGGAAGTAGCACCTTGATGCTAATTTCCAGCAGGTAGCCTGTTAGCTAGCATGGCTGTAGCTGTACCATTTCTATTGGCTTTGTTTATTTTTCTACTAAATGAACCGCAAATTGCTTTCAGGTGAAACAATATTCAAGACTTCGCTCAAGTTTCTTATAGTGTTTATGTTGCTAAGCTAGTGCACGCTCGTTTTAGCTAACACCCCGAGCAGGTTTCTTTTGACAGCCAATATTTGTAATTTGGGAGAGGGAGGTGTATCTTTTGACAGTGTGTAGTGGAAACATTGGCTCTCTCTCGAGACTTATTTGGAGCCTTCTATCTTTAGCATTGTTTCAGCTCTGGTTAAGTTACTTTTGAGCAGATCTTCAGAGGTTATTGAGTAAAGCGAGGAAGAGGAAGCTGGCACATTTGCTCAAAAGGTACGTTCGGCATCGCCACCGATTCAGTGGAAACTGTCGGATGTGCTAAGGTCATCTATAAATGTGGGTACCTATAGGTAATCCAATCATAATTCAATTTCTTGACATAAAGGTATCAAATTGGATTGCAAAGCCGGGTCAAGTTAATTGTGCCTTTTGCGCATGTGCTGTCAGAATTGCCATCAGGTGCTTTCACTTTGCATTAATGGTTTTCTTTGACAATTTTCCTCATTTAAATGCAGAGCCGAGCAGAAGCAGGGGAGGCGATGGGAGAGGAGCGGAGCGGGGAGAAGGTTGGAGGGCAGTGGGAGGAAGAGCGAGGTGCCGAGCAGCTCGGGGACGAGCGGGGAGCAGCCAGGGAGGAATTACCTGACGCCTAAAATAAAAATCAATTTAAATATTTTAGCGAGGCTTTCACCAGGACCAAATTCCCACGGTTAAAAGTGAAATTTGTCTCCCGAATCAATCAGTCGCATTGAGGCAAATGGAAATGGGGAAAACTTTTAACGAGAGGTAGAACCGGCAGGCTCGGCTGACGATTTGCAGACTGAAATAGGAGGGAAAAGTCCTGGTGATCGCAGTGAACTTTGCAAATAATGTGTAGAACAACACGAGTTCCTGCTCTCGCGATAGGGATTGTCCACGCATGTTGCAACGAAGCGATGCTCTGTTCGGCACACTTCTCCGGCCTGCGGTCCAAAGCGAAGAAAGAATATGAAGAACTTTGACACAGAAATGCAAAAACTGCCAGCAGAGACGGCTCATTTGATATCAAGGTTTCAGTCCTCGTTTTAGATCTTCCTAGCTAGAGAACGCGTCCTCAGATGGAGTCACGACTGAACTGCTGAACAGCTTGCCGAACGTGGCCTAATTATGCTACCCTTAAAGTAAGTCTTGTGGGATTCTGTGCGGATGAAACGCCGGCTCGGTATTGTCTTAATCAGATGCGGCCAAGCTTTTCGCGGAGACCAAGCCGCCGCACAGGTTTTCTTTGCAGGTTTTTCACTGTCAGGAACATCAGTCACTGAAACGAGGTGATGTGGGCTCTCAAGTAGGTGTACGTTTGAGAGGGATTGGTTTAGACATAGGGATAAGGTGGGAGGCTTAATCTTTGAGTGAACGCTGCATGTTGCTCTCCACAGAGCTATGAATAAAAATATGTTCAAGCAAAATTCGAGTGAAAGACAGATCTGTGAGAGACCTAGTTTTTCACCACAACACAAAATCCGGAGAAACGGAAACGAGTGACATGGAGCGCATATCTAAAATTATTGGACAGATGCATGTTTGGCTATTTTCTTGTCATTTTTTTATATGTATATTTTGTTTTTTTGGTCTTTTTCTCAACTGTTCAACAAATGTCATAATTGCATTCAACTGTCACGCGCACAAGAAGTCAATGGCGGTGAGGTTAGACCTTAATCGACTCAAACTGATGATGTTCTCCTCCGGGATTTTCTGCAGAAGAGAGCAGCATTTATGGTTTCAGAAATGACAGAAAATCATCCAGGGCCTAAAGAAAAGCACGAGGTACTTTCTCTGAAATGGTGAGTTAGGATTGGTTTAGACATAGGGATAAGGTGGGAGGCTTAATATTCCCTCTACGGTTTTGTTGGCCATCATATGTTGCACGGGCCTTTTGTGGTTTAATCGCCTTAGAAATCTAGATGCCATTTTTTGCCCCGCCTGTTTTCTCACTGTTAAATCATGAATGTGACCAAAGGCCGTGAATAATCAACGTGCTCTGTGTAGTTTTGGCTCCCCAGTGTTCTGTGATTCACTGGAGTCCCAAGTCTTTCAAAAATGGTTTTGTTTTGCTTTTTACACATTTATTTTTTTATTATTTTTTTTGCTCTAGTGGCCTTTATTTGACAGTGGATTGACAGAAAAGTGGGTTGTGAAAGAGGGGAAGGCATTTTGCAAAGGTCAATGCAGCGGGGCAGGAGCCTGTGATGGAGAGAGGACTCCTTGTATACGTGTCTTGCGCCGCCGCTGCTCCCCCGTTTCTTGAATCTCTGCACCAGGATTTGACGCGTTACTTCTCCTTAAGTGATTTATTGATTCTACAGGTCTGGGGTTAATCAGACCACTAAGACATCGAAGATCTCTGATGAATCATCCGAAAGAATCGTAAAACCCACAATCTAAAACAAAAGCAGAAAGCTGTACCGGGGCAATTAGTTTTGCAGTTCTGCCTTCTAATGGAAAAACTAGTTGATCACATCTTTGTCGGATACGTTGTACTTGATTAGCGAGTCCTCTTGAACCGTGGAATATGTAAAGGAAAACTTTAGTAGGAGCGGCGCAGAGAACATGAGAGAAATTCAGACTGTGAGTCTCTTTGTTTGAACATCAACTAAAATGGTCGGACCACTAGGGAAGGCACAGATTCTCTTAAGAAGTGGAGAACTACCAGAGGGCCTGCAGACTAGAGACAAAAAGGCGTCTGTATAAAAATAATATCTTTATTGAAAGTCTGCATATTTTCACCAGCTGAAGTCTGGCAATGTGTCAGCACCACCCACTGCATTAGCTTTTGTTTCAGTCAGCAGACGCGGAAACGCTCCCTCCGTTTTGCACGTGATTGACGTTAGGATAGGACAGTAAATGGGTATCCGATCTGTCATGGAGTATAAGGCTGAGCAAAATGTGCAGCTCTTGATTTAGCGATTCATCCCTCTTGAGATGGATCATGATCAAAAGGAGGAGAGCGGAGCAGCTGAGAGGAAAGTCTTCTGTTTCATGGCTGGATAAATGAAGGAACCAAGTTATCTGCGGCACAGATAAGAACTTGTGTTTTTTTTTTTCTTTTTTTTCTTCATTCAACTGGAGATAATCATTATTCCACCTTCATTTGCTTGATTTCATATACCATTGTAGGACAGATAGCTTGGAAATTGAATGGGGTTTAAAAGTAATTAAAACCTGAGCATTGTCGGCGCAGTAATGATAAGAGATTTCATTAAAAGATGTTAAAAGACCGCACAAAGGAAGGCGACAAAGACAAATAAATTAGGCCCAAAAACAGAAACGCAGTGGAACCCCGTGGCTGAGGGTAACGGACCTCGAGTTAAAACCGGACCGGGCGATACAAATATTTCTGAAAGACTCAGTTTCACGAGCAGCACTGAATGATCCCCAACGCTAAAGGGCTGAACATAAACCCGGGATTTACGTCCAGCTAACACCAACGATTCTCATTTCCACATCATCAAACCGTTCGTCACTCTGAGGAATCCTGACTCTGTCGGATAGGCTCTTCAAAAACCAGACTGAAATGCGGCTGAAATATTACAATCATCAGAAATCCCACGGTTGTTGCATAATTTTGGCCAGGAAAGAAGGTTTTGAGATCACCCTATAAGTCGTAGGACACAATGAATCTAAGGTGGTAGACTTTTTAAGAAGAGGAGAAATACACCGTTTTTGAATGATGAAACTTGACCAAGACTGAGGGGTTCGCTAATAGAGAGAAAACGGCTCTAAATAGTGATGCTGCAATAATATCTATAGCAGAAGATATTGAAATCTTTCTGTCCTCGCATTTGAAGAGATGACTTGGAGAAATTGAACTGCTTTTCCACATACAGTGGGCTCAGTTGTGGGAAATCAAAAGCTTTTTCGAATGCAGGAGAGTTGACTTCCACAAACATGCAGTCTTCCCACACAGCTGCTTCACAGAGCCAATCTGGCTTTTCCCACAAGGTACGGACCTGATAAGGAGATTTCCATGTTTGCTGAAAACGTTAGCTAGGCACTATACATCGTCACCGCCGTGTCAAGAGAAATAAAAACATGAAGAAAACCTTTCAGCAGAGGTGAACTAAAGTATGAGAGCCAATGAAACGATGAGTTTTTAGATGATTCCACGCGTACAGACGAATCAGAATCTGAAATAAAAAAAATACCCTCAATACAAATATTCGAGATTTTAAGTCTCACTCGTGTTGACAGAGTCCAAGTTGTCTCTGTGGACCTCCCTGGTCCTGCATGTGAGGTCAGTTTCAGACAAAAACCTTTCCAAACTAAGTTTCTCCAGTTTTTCAGAGTTCTCTGCCATAAACTCCTTTCTTCCACACATAAGCTCGTCTCCCTCGGCATTCTGTAGCCACGGTGACACACCGCCATCTGGTGGCCGCCGGGCCGAACTGCAGCCAGTGGGCCGAGCTGCGCGCGAGACCTCAACCTGGCCCGGCCCCTTTGCTGTGCGTGTCACTTTTCGAGGAAGTGGAGCCGAGATGGTCCGCGAGGAGCTGGCGTTCCGCCTCAACGACGAGGAGTACAAGAACTGGCTGAAAGCGGGACGGTGCCTGCTCCTCCTGAAGGACGGCCTCCTCCCGCTCACCGAGCAGCGGCTGAGAGCTTTCCACGGGGACCTGCTCAACCAGCGGCCTCCCCTGCGGAGACCCTGCGAGACCTCTTCCTGTAAACCCCGAGGGAACGCGGTAGGATTTGAACATTCGTTCCCTCGCGAGTGTGTTCCGTTCATAACTTCCCGCAGGTCGGTGTGTCTCATTGGGTTCTCCGTACCGGCAGCTTGCCTCCGTGTGCAGAGGCTGCTCGGAGTGGCAGAGAGAGATCCTGAAACACCACAGGCAGCCCGGCGGCACAATCCACTGGACCAATTGCTTCCCCCCCAACTGGAGGACGGACCACTGGGAGGTGGCCAAGGTAGACCACACCATCACCATAACCATCACCCTGTCCACTCGCAGAGTCAGCCTTAACGGCGATGCTGCTGGGCTCCTTGTCCTTTATGCCACAGCTGTGAGAGGGACTCCACTGTTGCCTCCCAAACTTTGTTCCTGCACTTGTGCTGGCAATTTGTGTTGATGCTCAATTGAGCATCAACAGATGTGCAAAAACCAACCCATCTCTCCCAAGGGGCTCTGGATCTTCACCGTTGCATGAAATCATTGGCTTCAGCGTATTGACATCAGAAACTCAGAGGGTTTTGTTGGAGTCAAGATGTCTCCACATTGGATTTTTTTTCCAATGTGGAGACATCTCTGCCAGTGCAGAGTTTGCTCACCGGGTGTCACGATAACCGATTTTGCTGGATGAAATCTTATGATTTCAGGTCCACTGCCACTGTAGGAAGGTTGGTGTTATTCTTTTTTTTCCCCTCAGAATAAGATGGGTTTTTCTTTTTGCGGGATGGAAAACAAAGTTTTGAGAAAGCATTTAGATTCCAATCAAACGACAATGAAAACGGATCTGAAAACGCATTACTTGAAATCAAATTGAAAAGTTGCAGGACAAAAACAGCCAGAAACCTGCGTGTGCTATGTTCATATTTAAAAACATTGGTTAGTTCTGCATTATTTTCAGCCAAAATGATTAAGAGGCATCCAAAGAGCCACTTGACTCCTGAGCTGTACACATAGAGGCTTGCTATACTGTAAAGTTCCGCTAGATGGCACTATTGTTTCCTATTTGAAATAAAAAAGAAAACGTGCTAATACCTATTATGAAATCATTGCATAAAAGGGAGGGTTTGAGCTTTCTGCTCCTCGTGTTTGTCTCCCCATCCTCTGCCGCTCTGTGTGTCTTCAGGCGTACATGCCACGAGGTCAGGCTAAGGTGAACCGCGCCGACGAGTTCGACGCCTCCGCTCTGCTCAACCTGATCAACTACTGCGACTGTTTCAGCTCCGTGGATCCAAAGCTGGTGAGGCAGGTGAGCTGTGGCGCAAGACTTGCCTTCGTTTCGGGACTGAAACCGCATCTTCACATGTGCGTTTCTGCTTCCAGGTGATTCAGTGCAGGAACGAGCTGATGCACTCTTGCGAGTTTCGGGTGAAGGACGACTGGATGAGGCGCTACAGGTCGTCTCTGAGGCACTTTGTGCAGCAGCTGAGCTTCGTGCCCCACATGCTGACCGTCGGGAAGCAAATCGAAGACGTGAGTTTGTTTGGAGAACAGCGGCAGCTTCGCTCTCAGGCTCTTTGCAGTTGCGCTTCCCTTACAAGCGCAACTGCATACTCCATAGTTCTGAGAAATACGCTGATTTCAATACGGCCGTACATCCAAATCACCCTGACGGTAAAACTTTTTAGAAAAAAATATGAGTTTTTTTTTTGTTTTGTTTTTTTAAATTGCTGCGCTTCCACAAAGAAAATGTATTTTTACAATACCAACATGCACGATTATGTGGAGAAGCAGCTGCTGTCGTCATGTCTTAAGCTGTTTCTTTTCTTTTTCTTTTTTTGCGATCCAGATGCTGACCGTAGATCTTTCGATACACGTGTTTGGTGTCGACCGACTCGACTCCGCCGGCCCGTCGGCCGCTCCGGACCCCGACTCGCCGGAGCCCGGCGCCGAGTCGGTCAGCCGCTGGGAAGCAGAGCTGCTGCAGGAGATGCTGCGGGAGTGTCTGAGTGCTCCCAGCGAGGAAGACGAGGATGCAAAGACGCAGGTAGGCTGAACAAAAAACCGTGCACTTGCATTATTGCTACTTTCTTTTTTTTTTTTTTTTTTCCTTTTTTTTTTGTTGAACAAGACATAAAGACACGCGTTCCCCCCGTTTCCTCAGGACGCGGAGCAGCTCAAAAGGCTGCAGGGCTTCCTCCAGGCAAACAAAGATCTAGGAGAGAAGTTCTCCTCCGAGCTCCAAGCTATCGACTCTCTGCAGGCTAAAGGAGGAGAAGAGGGTTAAAAGAGAACCAGAGTACGTTTCACACTCGACGTGGACTTGTGCTTATTGCTTGAAATGGGATATGATCAAGTCGGGGAACAACTGTACAGAGTTTATTGTTTCGACTGCATGCACTTATTTAGAAGGACACGGGGGATAAACACTAAATGTAATGGGTTTTTTTCTTTTTTTAAAAAATAAAAACGTTTTTTTTTTTTCAATAATTTGCTGTTTCAACACCAAATGTGGCTTGACTTAAAGGGCTTTTGTTTTATACCTTTTATGTTGGAGGAAGGTATTAATAGTTTTTCTCCACGTCTATCTGCAATGATCCTCCATTGCGACAGCATGTCTGTGTTTTTAGCAATGGTCTGATTCACAACTGTGACTGTTCTCCTATTCAAACAAGGGTCAAAATCCTACAGTCAGGTTCAAATAAAACTTAGAAACAAGGAAATGTTCGATCCATCGTTTCTTTGCTGTAGTCGAGGTTCTCTGCAGTAAATCTGATCCTGTTGGGAAAACCTTAAATCAGGGTAAATGTTTACATTCGCGACCTGAACCGGAGCCGAAATTCAGGCCAAAACTGAATTGCTTTGTGGTCGGGTCAAAAATGCTCAATATAAAGTCGCGTTAATCCACTTGTGGTCTGAGTCGAGGGGAAGGCAGTTAACTCTGTCTGAAGAAATAAAGGTTCAGAAGTTTGTTCGGCTGTAACGATGCGCACGCAGCCGCACCCTGTTCTGCTCTTATCAATCACACGTCTCAGGAGATTCGCACTCGACTCACCCTGCGGTTACAACCAGCAACCAGATGGAGGTGGCTGAGTCTTTCTGTTTTAGTCTTTTAAGAAAGACTAAAAACAAAAGCAGAAGTAGATTAATTGAAATAATATGCCGTGTTTACTTCAGGCTCGGCTCTATGAATACAGAGACGATGCTGTCGGGCTCGGGTCGGGTTACTTTTTTGAAATTTTTTTATTCATGATCTAATTGGAGTTCCTGCCAAGAAGAGAAGTCCTGTGGACTTGAGATGGAGTAAATGAACACAAATTCATGACATACTTTGATTAAATTCATAAATTTCAGTACCGAAAAATTTGCTTTATACCAGGTGAGTTTCTCTGACTTGAGAATGTGAACCAGTACTGGGCTGATTCTGTGTCTTCAAATCATTTGAACAATGTTCCTGCAGAAGATTCATAACTTATAACTTTAAGTCGGAAACAGGAAGATGTTTGAAAAAAACAGTCTGTGTGCTACACTCAAGAGAGATTCATTTGATGCCTCAAAGAGTGATGTCATCACTGCTGATGTCATTGTTACCATTGAAGCTGAACATTCTAATGGTGCGTTCACATAAAACACGTTTTGAGCGTCAGGCGATTCGGGTTTATATTCAAGGTCTATGGAGTTTTGGATGTGCTCGATGTGTCAAACACTCCAACTGCATCCATCATCCATCCATCCATCCAACCATCCATCATCCATCATTCATTCATTCATTCATCATTCATCCATCCATTCATTCATTCATTCATCCATCCATCCATCCATTTTCTTCCAATTATCCAGGGTCGGGTCGCCGTGGTAGCAGCCTAAGAAGGGAGGCCCAGACTCTCCCCAGCCACTTGTTTCAACTCTTTTGGGGGAATCCCAAGGCGTTCCCAGGTCAGCCGGGAGACATAGTCCCTCCAGCGTGTCCTGGGTCGTCCCCGGGGTCTCCTCCCAGTGGGACGTGTCTGAAACACCAAACCAGGGAGGCGACCAGGAGTCATCTTGACCAGATGCCCGAACCACTTCAGCTGCCAATCCGCCTGTCGATCTCCTGCTTCCTTCTGGCCTCATTTGTGAAAAAGATCCCGAGACACTTGAACTCCTCCACTTGGGGCAGAACACGACCCTTGACCCGGAGAAGGCACTCTTCCCTTTTCCAGCTCACGACAAAGTCCTAGGACTTGGAGGCACTGATCTTCACCCTGGCTGCTTCACACTTGCTGTGAAGCGGTCAGGGAGAGCTGCAGATCACGTCCATCAGGACTGATTGATTTGAGAAATCAATCAGTTTCTCAAGTTGTTGGAGTTCTAGTTTAACATCTAGACTCTGCAACATCGGAACAGTTAAAGACGGACTGACAGCAAATCAGCAGCCACCAGTTTTAACACCTTTTCAACAAATCTGTTCCCAACAGCTGAACCACTGAGTTATCAGCTGGTTTGAACTGATGCTGTAACAGTTCAGCTCTCAAACTGAACTGCTACAGCATTATGATCAGGCCTGTAATGACCACAACAACAAACGATGTGGCATGTCCTGCAGCTTCTGCTGTACGCAGCTTTTTGAGCAAACTGTTGTCAAAGGCTTTAAAGGCCTTCTTCATTTGCTCCTGCATCTTCTCGATCATCTTGGCGATGACATGTTCGTCTTTTGTTTTCAGCAGGTTCTTTAGCTGCGAGCTGCTGAACGTCTCCTTCAGCTCGACGAGGACTTTGCTGCAGATGCTTCTGCGCTTCTTTGACTTTGTAGCAAATTTCTTTGGCATGGTGAGCCCTTCTGCCATCCTGTCTACCATCTTCTGGATGAGGGCAGTTTCCTCTTCTCCGAGCTGCTCTAAAGCTTTCAAAGCACCGCAGTCGATCAGCAGCCCCATTACCAGGTTTGCTGCGAACAGCTTCAGCTTGTTCTCTTCCAGCACCTTCTCCATCGGGTCAGGAACATCGGGACGGTTAAAAAATATCCGTTTCACGTTCATCTCTCTAAAAGTCTGAACGACACAATTCCAGTGTGAGAACTCTTCGAACTTGTGTTTGTTTGTGAGGAATCACTGAAGGAGACAACGACTCAACACCTCTCAATGCCTTTGTGACACCGTCATGTCAGTGACATTATGTCAGTGACATCATGTCAGTGACATCATAGGGCATGACGCCTCGTCAAGTCTCCCGTTTTTGGCTGGAGATTATTATTAATAGTAATTCTTTTGAACACGAGTTATTATGTGTTTGTTTGTTGCTTTTGACCAATAAGATACATGGATGATAAAAAGTATCTTTATCTCAGGTTGGGGCTCTGCAGAGCCTTTTATCTTAAATAAAGTGTTTGCTATTTCTCTCATTTATTAGCCATGTTTAGTATATTGAATGCAGTGAGTCAATTACACACAACATGCTAGTGATGGTCCACATGCTGCTGACAGTATTCATGCAAAAATTAACATGTTTGTAAAATTAGCATAAAATTACCAACATGGTTCAAGTCCATGTTACTCACATTTATTTATTTATTTTTTTTTGTTGCTAAGCTTAGCATTGATGCTAATTTTTAGAACGCTGGGTCCAAACCGACGGTCACACTTTGGCAGGGACCCGGTTCAATTTCTTCAGGAATTTTCTAGTTTAGTTCTGAAAACTGAATACACAAATAACGATGGATTTTGGAGAAGTTTTTGGTGAGGTCAAGATGTGTGTTGGCCAAAGACGCAGTGAAGGAAGGAAGGAGCTTCAAACAAACCACAAGGCGAGAAGTGTTAAAAACATTCGCAATCGGTCGACTTTCAACAGACTCCCGTTTGTTTAGATTTTTGTTGAACTGCACAGAATGGGTGTGAGGTTAACTCGAGTTAACACTGTCATGAAGTCATTACTTTACAGCACTTTACGCACTTTGGCACGCGTTAAATCTAATGCTTCACTTTGAATTTGAAAACTTTTTTTTTTTTCTATTTGTCACAAACGCAGCGACGGGGAAGCAGATCTCATGCTTCAGACCGGTTCCAGATAGATCTCTATATTCCATTCCATCCTGTCGTCGTCGTTTGTCTCGCCCCAGAGGGCTGACCTGTCTCAGGTGGAATGTTTTTTTATTTATTTTTTTTATTATTATTATTTTTTTTAAAACTCGTGAGCAGGCCTGAGGCGTTCAAATGAAACCACAGCTGCTGTTGATGTGTAGCTGCGGGCGTGGGTGGAGCTCGGGGGGTGGAGCTCGGGGGGCCCGCTGGTTGTTTTGTCCGCTTCAGGGCCGAATCCTCTCCTCTCGCCACTGAACCGTTGCATTTTATCCACATGTTTAAAACACAAACCAAAGTCAGATTGGGTAAAAATTTTAAAAATCGATTAAATTCGATTGAACAATTCAAAGGAGAGAAGGCAAAAAAAAAACAAAAAAAAATGAGAATAATTCTTTTTCTGCTCCACCCACCCCGTGAACTCCTTAATGTGGTTTAAAAGAAAAAAAGTCATCACATGCATGCTGCAGTTTTGTGTCTGCATGACAGAAAAGTGTGAAAACCAGAAAAGCTTTTCCTGCCTTGTATAACCTTTCGCACACTCTCTCTCTCTCTCTCTCTCTCTCTGTGTGTGTGTGTGTCTCGTTGTACAGCACAGTGCCTTCACCTCCACCTGCAGAGAGCGAAGCAGATGGGCGCCATGGAGACGCAGGGCGCCGCCGTTCGCTCCATCTACTACGGCCGGATCGGGAGCAAAGTCACCGAGAAGCTGCTGGAGATGTTCGGACGCGACGGCAGCTTTCTGCTGAGGGACAGCGAGACGGTGCCCGGGGCCTACTGTCTGTGCGTGAGGTGACGTCTCCCCTTCTCGCTTCTTGGTTTTGATCTAAACTTGAAAACCAGACAGACTTTTGCTGATTTGCCTCACGGTTTTTCTCTTGGTAGCATTTTCTCTGTTGGGTAACACCACAACTCTTTGCCTTTTGTCGATGTCGACAGTTTTCTCGCATGTTTCCGAGAAAAGATGCTCAGCAGAAATGAAATCTGTGTCCGTTGGAAGCTTTCGCTTTGCAGCTCGACTTGAGAAATAAACGCAAGGAACGGGGGGGAAAAAAAAAAAAAAGGCAGGCAGAAACGACTCTGACGGCCAACGAAGGCCTTCTCGCCAGCCGTGATCTCGGCGTTTTCACTTCGTCTGCGGCGGTACGGTCTCTGCCGCGCACCGTTGCTTGAAAAACGGCTCGGTTTTCTATCACTGAAAGCGCTGAGGTCATGGAGCAGGAGCAGCAAAGCTCTCTCTTCTGATGATTATTAAAATCATTTTCAATGTACAATTAAAAAAGTATATTTGCGTAAATACCAAAAGACTAATTACCGTTTGGGTTTAAAGTACGGCACTTTGAACTCCTGATATGTCTTAATTTTACATCTGAAGTATCCTGAGTGGTTTTGGTGAATTGACTTTAAGTCTTCCAGCTCTTTAAACAGATTCCAACGTGCAACCTAAAAAAAAAAATAATTGTTTGTTGTGCTTCTTGGTAATGAATCTTTTATTGGAGGAATTTTGTCTACATTTTTTAACATTTTTATTCTTATTATTATTTCTAGTGTGCCCGTCAGGCCGTGCGGCTATCAGAACTGTTGTCTGAGTGTCGAAAGTAAACGGCTTCACCTTCCCAAGTGGAGCGTTACTGTAAAATTCCTCGTGACATTTTGGTTTATTTCGGTCTTAACGAAGATGGGGGAAAACGTAAAGGCAGAAACAGAAATGAAAATGGAGCAGAGAGCGTTGGACAAACAGCATGCGTACATGTAGCAACGTCACAGAAAAGCAACCTGCACTAGTTAAGGTCAGATATATTTAGTAACAGCCACAGACCAAGTCAGTGGGTCTCTGAACACCTGCGTTCGTTCGTGCATCTCAACTGGACTTTGACTAGATCCTTTTTGCGCATTCTTTTTGTTTTCAGTTCCGTCGGCTCATCGTCCTGCTGCGTGACTCTCGAGCGCTCCGCACAGCATAATACTGCCGCCACCGTGTTTGATTGTTAATAAAATGTTACTTTTCTGAAATGCTAATTTCACCTCAAAAGTTTCTTGTTTGTTAGTTTGCAGAATATTTCCCCCCCCCAAAAAATCCTGGGTTGCGTGGAGGTGTTTACTGAAACGGGTCTTTACGGCCTCGAGCTTCTCTGTGTTGTTCTCAAATCGTGAACTTTAACTAGGCCAGGAGAGGTCTGCAGCGCTTTAGACGTTGCTCCTGGTTGTGTCGTCAAGCCACTGTTGAAGTCATGCTGGCGCGTCAACCACTTCCTAGACGTTCCCGGTTCTTTCTTGTGGATGCCGACTCTCGCTGTGGTTTGCTGGAGAACCAAACGCCGAGAAATGACCTTTTGAGCTTTCCCTGACTGATAGGAGGTAGTGAGTTTATTTTTTTTTTCATCTGGTCTTGGATTTCTCTCGGGACGTGTTGATTGTTTGATTGTCTTCAACATTTAAATTCGGCAAAAAATAAAAAGAGAAAAAAACCTGGACGAGCAAACAGCCACGTAAATATTCCGAATACGTTTCTAGACGTACTAAAAATGAATTTTCCCAAATCACAAAATGTGAGCAATAAATAAATGTGACTCAACATTGTTAAAACTTCATACAAGTTCTACCATTAAATACTTTAGGTCAGATACTTCCTGAAAAGGAAATGTCGGCACCAAACCGGACAAAAAAAAAAAAAAGTGGAACCAAATCAGACGTTATTCACTTCTAATGATCTGAATTTAAAAAGTTGAAGCTCGACGTGTTGAGACGTTTTCATCTCTGCTTTTGTGAAACGGTCAGATGGATGGAAGACCCTCCACTGAGGCGCTCAACGTCCTTACAGCTCCCCGTCATCGCTAACGAGCGATTCTACCTGAGACACACAGGATGTCTGTCTCACCTCCGTGAGTTTGGGAACAATCTCCACCGCGTCCTAAAAATCTCTCTCACCTCAAAACAAACAAATATGTCCCCACTTTCCTAAAATAACGGCCTACGTCTTTTCTTTTTGGTCTAAAATCATCTTTTTTGTCAAAACCTGCAAAACCAACCCACTAATTTCCGACTGTAGAGTTTAATTCAGTCCGTCCCGACTCTCATGGCTGTTTATGGGTCAAACAAGGAACCAGAAACTGTTTTTTTTTTTGTTGTTTTTTTGTTTTTTTCCTGGAAACCAGACTCATTGCTGAGCCAGCCTGGTTCTTCGCAGAATCCCAAAGAAACCCTGAAAAAGATTATTTTCAACACTAGGAAAATACTCACAGTCAAATCTCAGAGATTAAGTAGAAATCAAAATACCGTTAACGTACGTAAAGCTGCTCTGACGAGTCATTTGGGAGCTAAAGCCAGGTCTCGTTTCCCCCCCCCCAAAACAAAATACTGGAAGCACTGTCTAAAATTCAAAACTATTCAATGAGAATGTTTCAGGCACTGCTTTCACAGTGAGTGCGTGCCCCCCAACATCAGTGAGTCACCGGCGGCCTCAGATCCACACGCCGCGCCCGTTTCGGGCCTTTTCTCATTCCGGTTTCGCAGAAGTGGTCTGAAAGCAGTTTTTGTTTCACAGGAAGGCGCCCTTCGTACATACCTACAGGCTGGAGCGCGACGGCGGCGGCTGGTACCTCCAGGTGGGTGGACTTCAGAGGAGCAGGTGACACTTGTACAGACTCTGAAACGCAGACCAGGAAGTCGGTCGCTGTTTCCACTCAACGCACACTAACTCTGCTAAAAGAGAAAAAGAAAGAAGAAGACAGCTTGTTTTTCTAAAGATTTCTTCTGGGGGTTTTTTGTTTTGTTTTGTTTTTTGTTTGGTATCAATTTATCACAAAATTAACTTCTATAAATATTCAATTTAAGATATTTGCCAAAGTAACCCGACCTCATGTGGAAGGGTAACCCTCGGCAACGGCCGCCAGCAAGCACGCGTGATAACTGGCGATGAGTTGTTCACGTCACTATGGAGGAATTTGAACCTGGTTGTGCTCATGGTGCCCCATTTAACTCGAGATTTGAGTCCTTACTTTGACTAGACCACTCCAAAATCTTCATAAAACGTTTGCTTTGAGCCAATCTGAGCTGGGCCTGCCTGTGTGCTTCGGGTTATTGTCCTGCTGTGTAATCCCAGAGAGATTGGGCTTCATTTTGATAGTCTGGCCACTCATGGGAAGATTCTCCAAATCCTTAGAAATATCACCCATCAGTCTTTCTGTACCGATGGATTTCAGGGACTTTGTTCCTCAGTTTGAATCTCCTTCAGATTGTTAGCCTGCTTCATGTTGTCAGGCAAGATCTATTCAACCAACCTTCATGTGTAGCACTGGCCAGGATGGATGTATAGAAATACACTGCAAACACACAAAATCTCACCAAAGACTTTTGCTATTGACTCAAACGCCTTATTATACTTGAATTAAGACAAAGCTAACATACAAGTAGATTTTTTAGCAACATAGGAGTTTTTTAAGTAAATGATCCCATAATATTGATTAAAAATCCCTGATAATTACATTCAAAATAGGAAAAATGTTTTGTTATAAGTGAGTTATAATCTGCTGGTGGAAGTAGGACTTTTTCATCACTATTAAGGAATTACTGACTTATAAAAAAGTTATTAATTGCTGAAAAGTTACTTGTTAGTTAGTTTAGTCTCATTTCATGTGTCCTAAGATATTTGCACAACAAATTTTCCTGGTAAGATTTTGTGTTTTTTTTAAAGTCTGGCCCGGATGTGTGTTGAGGATTTGAAACATCCAAATTAAGGGCGAGGGGAAAAAAAAAAAAAAAAAATCTGAAAGGGAACCAAAAAAATGTTAACAGTTTGAATGTGTGTGTGTGTGTGTGTGTGTGTGTGTGTGTGTGTGTGTGTGTGTGTGTGTGTTTAGCAGGATTTAAGAGGAAGACTGCTGAGGTTTGGGACTGTTGAATCGCTGCTCGATCACTACAGAAGCCACCCGACCTGCCATCAGGGCGTAGCTCCCCTCACCCTTCCTCTGGACCGAACGACGGTACCGAGGAACTGGTTTCAAGGTGCGATGCAAAACAGGTTTAAAAGCAAAAAAAAAAGAAAAAAAAAAAAAACTCGCTGCCGCATGCTACTGTTGGTGCAGACCGACTCCCATGCATGATCGATATGAGTCAGAGATTTCTAATGGTTTTGATTTGCAAAAAAAAACAACAAAAAAAAACAAGAAGAGGTCGCGTCTGCCTCGCGTTCCTCCTGAACTCTCTCTCCGTTTCCTCCACCGCAGGACTCGTCTACATGGAGATGAACGGCGGCAGCGGCCAGTCTGGCCAGTGAGACCCCGTCGCCACGCCGACCCGCCCTCGGATCATCTTCTTCCATCTGTTGCTTCAGCCGAAAACCTTCCCGTATTTATTTTTGTGTTTGTGTTTAAAGTTCTGGGAAGAGCTCTGAAGAGTGTATGTTTTTCTAATTTTTCGTTATTATTTTGTTGTTTTGCCGGTGTGTGCGGTGAAGGTGTTTTCTGCCTTGAATTAATGCAAGTGTGATTACGGGGTGTAATCCTCCGTCTGATCTCCTGTGGTTTCCTCTCTGCAGACCCGCGTTCTTTATCTGAGCTTCCATCGCTGCCTGTCTGCCAGAGACGGTTTCGGCTCGCAGCCCTCGACGCTCTCCTTCAGATTTCACAGCGGAGGGATTTTCTGCGCGCTTCAGCTTCCAGCTCTCGTTTTGAGCCTCTTTATTCTCTGAAAGGCGTCGGAGAATAAAGACGCCTTCACTGCTGCAGCAGCGAAGGAAACTGGTTGTTTCCTGCGGGAGTCATTGCTTCACCGCAAGAGTTTTAATTGTTCGTTTTTGCACCACAAACCTCAACTCAGCATAAAATAAAAACTAAAAAAAAAAATAGACTTTAAAGCTTTTGCATCTGACCGCTTGTTTGCAGAGCATGTGTGGTTTTATTCACTTCCTTTTCGCTATATAAACAAGTTAATTGTCAAGGTGTTGAATTTGTCACCTAAACCTTTCACTTTTGCTGCATGCAACTGGTATTTAATATAGTAAAGAATTTCACCGGACATTTACCCTTTTTGTAAAGTGTTTTCAGACATTTGTTGAGAATTGCAACAATATTTCTTGTAGCTTCGTTAACGCGTCTGAAAACTGGATGGCTGAAGTGATTCATTTAATTTATAAGGTGCTAATTCACAATGTGTTATCTCATTGCTCTTTTCAAAAATAATAAAAACAGTTCAATCGAAAAAGCATTGGTTCTAGTTATCAAATAGTTCAGTTTCTTATTCAAATTGGTTAAAAAAAAATGCAGATTGCATCGAGTCACAGACTTGCAGCGGTCACTCCTCCTGGATGAGAGGACAGTCGTTTGGATTATGTTGGGGACTTGGCTGCAATCTTTCATATCAATCACGCACATGGTGACGGTGAACAGGAAAAGTGCCCCTTTTACAGGAAGAAACTGCCAACAGAACCAGAGCCTGGCTCAGCGGGAACCTGCCGCCACCGACTAAAGGTTTGAAGAACAGAGACACAGAAAAGAACGAAACAAATGCAAGATTCAAGACTGTTTTATATGTTCAAACAAAAGCATAATCCACATATATCACTTACATGTGTGAAAATCTAAGAATATGATCACCCGCTGAAATTCTTGGAAGAAAGAAATTGCCATTCATTTAAGAATTTTCTGTGGGTAAGAAGTAACAGATTCATTTACAGTCTGAATAATTCCTACAAAACAAATACAACTGAAGCAATTGTGATTTAAAAAAAAAAAAAAAAGTTTGTTCACTTGGTGACAGAGTTTAGGAACTTTTAATAAGTAATCTGTAAATTCTTATTTTCCAGGAGCTTAAACATGCCAGAAATCTCCACATGGTTCAAATTTAGGGTGAAGAATTTGCACTAATATGTTGCGCTTTTAATTGGAAACAAAAGAAAGAAAAGAAAAATGTGACCCCACACGACTTTCAACTTGTTGATTTTGGCCCCCCAGTCTGTGTTAAAGTTTTTGACACCACTGCTTTAGACGTAATTTATGTAATTGGTTTTTCAAACAAAAAAACAAACAAAAAAATTATACTAGAAAATTCCTGAAGAAATTGAACCGGGTCCCTGCCAAAGTGTGACCGTCGGTTTGGACCCAGCGTTCTAAAAATTAGCATCAATGCTAAGCTTAGCATGTGAGTAACATGGACTTGAACCATGTTGGTAATTTTATGCTAATTTTACAAACATGTTAATTTTTGCATGAATACGGTCAGCAGCATGTGGACCATCACTAGCATGTTGTGTGTAATTGACTCACTGCATTCAATATACTAAACATGGCTAATAAATGAGAGAAATAGCAAACACTTTATTTAAGATAAAAGGCTCTGCAGAGCTCCAACCTGAGATAAAGATACTTTTTATCATCCATGTATCTTATTGGTCAAAAGCAACAAACAAACACATATAACTCGTGTTCAAAAGAATTACTATTAATAATAATCTCCAGCCAAAAACGGGAGACTTGACGAGGCGTCATGCCCTATGATGTCACTGACATGATGTCACTGACATGATGTCACTGACATGATGTCACTGACATGACGGCGTCACAAAGGCTTTGAGAGGTTTTGAGTCGTTGTCTCCTTCAGTGATTCCTCACAAACAAACACAAGTTCGAAGAGTTCTCACACTGGAATTGTGTCGTTCAGACTTTTAGAGAGATGAACGTGAAACGGATATTTTTTAACCGTCCCGATGTTCCTGACCCGATGGAGAAGGTGCTGGAAGAGAACAAGCTGAAGCTGTTCGCAGCAAACCTGGTAATGGGGCTGCTGATCGACTGCGGGGCTTTGAAAGCTTTAGAGCAGCTCGGAGAAGAGGAAACTGCCCTCATCCAGAAGATGGTAGACAGGATGGCAGAAGGGCTCACCATGCCAAAGAAATTTGCTACAAAGTCAAAGAAGCGCAGAAGCATCTGCAGCAAAGTCCTCGTCGAGCTGAAGGAGACGTTCAGCAGCTCGCAGCTAAAGAACCTGCTGAAAACAAAAGACGAACATGTCATCGCCAAGATGATCGAGAAGATGCAGGAGCAAATGAAGAAGGCCTTTAAAGCCTTTGACAACAGTTTGCTCAAAAAGCTGCGTACAGCAGAAGCTGCAGGACATGCCACATCGTTTGTTGTTGTGGTCATTACAGGCCTGATCATAATGCTGTAGCAGTTCAGTTTGAGAGCTGAACTGTTACAGCATCAGTTCAAACCAGCTGATAACTCAGTGGTTCAGCTGTTGGGAACAGATATGCTGAAAAGATGTTAAAACTGGTGGCTGATGTTGAGTGCCGGCGTATTGTCACCGGGAACACAAGATATAGTTCTTTTAAAGTCAGTGTGGAGTGTCAGAACGTCGCAGAAGTGTATAACCCAGAGCTGTGGCCAGAGGGTGCGGTGGTGCGCCGCTACTATGAGCCACGGAATAAACCTACAACGTCTGAAGATCCTGGGGTGAGCACTTCTAGTGATTCCAGAAGGTTCGATGGGATGGCTGCAGTTAATTTTTCATAGACCAATTCATGCGTGTTATTTCTTACAATTGCCCTGGACTGCGTGTCGGTAATACAGCTGGAGATAAAGCACGACGTCTGGTTGTGGATGAACTGTTGCAAAAATGTGACGTTCTTTGTTTACAAGAAACTTTTTTTTTATCAAAACAGGACTTGGGAAGTTTGAACTGTATTAATGATTGTTTCTGTGGAGCTGGTGAATCTACTGTGGATCTCTCTATGAGTATAGTGAGGGGTCGAATCGCAGGAGGAGTAGCCATTCTATGGCACAAAAAGCTGGATCCAGTTTTAAATGTCATCAGAACCGGTGTTGACTGGTGTATTGCTGTTCATTTAAAAATTGAAAACAAAGAATTTATCATTATTAATGTCTACACACCATATGAGTGTCCTCAGAATGAAGACATCTATTTGAATAGACTTGCTTTCTTGAGCTCTTTTATTGATGACCATTATTTTACCTCTGTGTATGTAGTAGGTGATATGAATGCGGATATATCTGATGAATATTCCTCATTTGCCAAACATATGCATCAGTTTTGTGATGATAATAGTTTATTATTGTCCAGTCAGCTCCTGCTACCTGCAGATAGCTCTACATATATAAGTGAAGCTTGGCATACAACGTCATGGCTTGACCACTGCATTAGCTCTGCTGATGCTCATGCTGTTGTAAAATCAATAGAAATTCTATATGAGTATTCAACGTCAGATCATGTCCCATTTTCAATGATGTTGGATATTGAAAATCTTCCAGAGTTTATACGGGGGGCAAATAGTGCTCCTACAGTTAAAATTAACTGGTCCACACTTTCTGAAGATGACTTACTCGTATATCGTATGAAAACTGATCTTCTTTTGAGTAAAATAAGTCTTCCTCTTCCAGCTATTATGTGCTCAGATGTTAGCTGCAGTGATATTTCTCACCGCACTGACCTCCATACTATGTATGATGGCATTGTGGATGCTTTGTATCAGAGCACAAGACCACACCTTACATACAGAAGGACTAATAGCATCAGGCCAGGTTGGAATAAACATGTGTCAGGATGCCATGCAGAAGCCAAACAGGCATATAAAATGTGGGTACAAGCAGGTAAACCAAGAGATGGGATTATCCTAGATTATAAAAAAACTCACCAGTGCAAAGTTTAAATATGCCATTCGATACATCTCCAAATGTGAACAGAATATGGGAGCAGACTCCATGGCTGAAAAACTGCTTTGTAATAACACCATTGGCTTTTGGAATGATGTTAGAGCTTTAAACAGGTCTGCTGCAATACTCCCCAGTACCATAGAGGGCATATCTGGGGATCATAATATAGCTGATCTATGGAGACAGCACTATTCTGCCTTATTTAACTGTGTAAAATAAGGCAGAATAACCCTATGGACTGGGAAACATTGCTAAGAATGATGTGGTTATAATAACCCCTAGTGAAATCCAGCAGGCTATAGTGAATTTGTGTGAGAATAAGGCAACAGGTTCTGATGGCATTGCAGCAGAACATTTGAAATATGCTAGCCAAAAAGTGTCTGTGCTGTTTGCAATGTGTCTTTCTGGGTTTATGACCCATGGGCAGTTGCCTGATTCCTTACTATCTGTTACCCTTATGCCAGTAATTAAGGACAAAACTAAGAAGGTTGGTAGCCTTGATAACTATAGACCCATAGCTTTGGCTAGTGTGTTATCTAAAGTATTAGAGAAAATTTTGCTTGGTCGGATCAATCAGTTTCTTGGTACAACAGATAATCAATTTGGTTTTAAAGCCAAGCTGGGAACTGATTTCTGGCCTGAAAGAAGCTGTAAGAACATACTTAAGAAAAAATTCATCTGTGTTAATCGGGTTTATTGATGCCTCTAAGGCCTTTGATCGTGTTAATCACAATAAGTTATTTGACAAATTAAAACAAAGGTGTTCCAGATATTATTATACGAATTTTAGTTTACTGGTATTCTAACCAGAAAACGCATGTAAAATAGGGAAATAAAATCTCTGCTCCTTTTGGTGTTAGTAATGGTGTGCGGCAGGGTGGGCTTCTTTCACCTGCCTTGTTTAACTTGTATATGGATGATCTATCAAAAGAAATGAACCTCTGTAAAACCGGGTGTATGATTGGTGATACTTTGGTCAATCACTTTATGTATGCTGATGACCTGGCTGTTCTCTCACCCAGTAGTGCTGGTTTTCAACAGTTATTGAATATCTGCTCTGATTATGGGTTGAGATTTGATGTGCAGTATAATGCTAAGAAAACTGTTGTACTAGTTTGTAGAACTAAAGCAACTATGTTTCCCTGATTTTTTTCTGTCAGGGCAAAAGTTAGATGTTTGTTCCAAAACTAAATATCTGGGTCACGACATCACAGACCAGCTCTCTGATGATGATGACATCTATAGGCAGTGTCGCATGTTATACGCCCAGGCAAACATTCTGGGGAGGAAATTTCATATGTGCTCTGATGAGGTAAAAATAAGGCTGTTTAAAGCTTATTGTACATCCTTGTATACAGCTCCTTTGTGGTGCAAATTTAAAAAAAAACTAGTATGCAGAAGCTTAAGGTTGCTTATAATGACTCTCTGAGAATTTTGATCAAGAAACCCAGGTTCAGCAGTGCAAGTCAAATGTTCTGTAACGCACATGTCAGAACATTTCAGGCACTTTTGAGAAATCTGATATACAAGTTTATGTGTCGTTTGGGTAATTCACCGAACAATCTTATTGTAATGTTTTCACATCCCTCTGTTAGTGCACCAAGATACCAGTCGGCTCTGTGGAAACATTGGTATACAAGTCTTCTATAAGATTTATATTTATATTTTTTATGACTACTTATTGTATTTTATCTTATTGTATTTGCTTTGTATGTTGTGTTGTTGTGTATCTTGTGGACCATGAGTCTGTTGAATAAAGTAAAGTTAAAGTTAAAGTTACTGTCAGTCCGTCTTTAACTGTTCCGATGTTGCAGAGTCTAGATGTTAAACTAGAACTCCAACAACTTGAGGACGTGATCCGCAGCTCTCCCTGACCGCTTCACAGCCAAGTGTGAAGCAGCCAGGGTGAAGATCAGTGCCTCCAAGTCCGAGGCCTTTGTCGTGAGCTGGAAAAGGGAAGAGTGCCTTCGTCGTGGATGGATGGATGGATGGATGGATAGATGATGGATGGATGGATGGATGGATGGATGATGGATGGATGGATGATGGATGGATGCAGTTGGAGTGTTTGACACATGTAGCTCATCCAACGCTCCACATAGACCTTGAACATAAACCTGACTCTTAAAACGTGTTTGATGTGAACGCACCATTAGAATGTTCAGCTTCAATGGTAACAATGACATCAGCAGTGATGACATCACTCTTTGATACATCAAAGAGTGATGTGTTTCAGACTTATAAGTTATTAATCTTCTGCAGAATCAGCCCAGTACTGGTTCACATTCTCAGGTTAGAGACTCACCTGGTAAGCAAACTTTTTGGTACTGAAATTTATTAATTTAATCAAAGTATGTCATGAATATGTGTTCATTTACTCCATCTCAAGTCCAGAGCACACTAGATTTTTTGTTGCTTTTGCCACCACTATATGATGTAAGATATAACAAACAGCGCTATTCAGAGACGCAATGAGTTTATAACTCGCTTAATAACTGTTAATTGGTGTCTAAAAGTCACATATTGTGTGAAAATAAAAGGATATAACTGGAGTTCCAGATCGAACGGAAAACTCAAGAACTTAATTTTATTAAACATTATAAAGAGTACAAGTTTTGCAGAACATCGCAATAAACACTGGAACAATCTCAGCTTAGTACACATGTGCAAAAATCTTAAACCGGCCCGTCTCTTCAGACTCGGCAGGTACGAAAATCCAACGACAAAACACTCAAAACACGTGCAAATAATGTCTAATGAGTAACAGAGTTTGTACAATTCCAGGTCAGTATTTAGTTCCAGTTTATTTTGCCTTCGCAGCCCTTCTCTGTTGTCTCCTCCACTGAACTACAAAACATCCTCCGCCGTGTTTCACAAATGGCCTCTGTGTGTTGACAAGGGTTTAGATTAAAACGTTCTGATGTAACGAAGAAACCCAGACAACCGGCGCCCGATCATTTTAACTCAGGTTATTGTTTTATTTCACGTCAATTTCTCCTTGTGGAGTTTTTCAAAATTGACCTCTTGGCCAACAGGTCACTTTAAAAAAAATGTTTTTTTTTTATACTTTCAGGAAAAATCAACTAAAAGAGAGTCAGGCTTGACGCGTTTCTTCAAACATTTACCACCCATGTGGCACAGCCTTAAAAGGCCTTGAATTGATTTTAAATAATGTACGTTGGCCTTAAATACGTTAATCACAGGATTTAAAATGAAGGATGATTTTATCTCATTCTATGTTGTCTATTTCTCTCAAGACTTTTCTGTCTGGCAAAAGTTTGACTTCTTTATTGCATTCTGAGACTCGAGGCTACCGCTAACTAGCTGCTAATAAACCGTTGCGAGCTAGTTAGCTAGCTCTTTTGCGTCTACCGCTGGTAAGTGCAAATTATCGCCAGTTTGCCGGATTAAATGTGACACTGGCTCACTTCTGTTGCCAACCCGCACGAGGCTGCAAGCTTTACTAAAAGACAAAAAAAATAATAATAAAAAGCTTGGCGCTGACATATAAAATATTCAGTCTACTTTTCTACATTTCTCTGGTGATGCAGGTCTTAAATTTCATTCATGGTGGTCTTAAAACGTTTTTAATTCCAAACCTGTAGCAAGACGTTCCACAATTTCCGTCTATAAATAAAAATGTTTTGCTCCAAAATTTACAATCTTGCACATCGCTTTTCACAATAGAAAATGTGAATTATTGACGGGGATTTTAGAGCAGGCTTTACAGAGGAGGATTATGAATGCGTTTAAATACAATTTCTACACAGGCTGTTATATGTCAGCAGCATTACGTGCCCTCTATATACGTGTGCTGGCAGCAAATACACGCCTTCTCCCTGAACTGATTTAATGGGTGGTTGCAGGCGGTTGCTCTGCGTCCTCCACCTCAGTGATTTCTTCCTCGGGCTTAGTTGGTCGGAACGGGATGGAAGAACTGCAAACACAAGAAGAAGAAGAAGAAGAAGAAAAACATCACAACCAAGTGGACACAAACACTGATGCTTACACTGGCGCCACTGCCAAAGATACAAAGTGGGAGCTGGGAGGAAAATCACACATGGTTCCAAAAATTGTTTGCAAATGAAATTCAGAAACATGTGATGTGATATCTTTTATTCTGATGTGCTTAAATATAGTCCAGGGCAATAAAAACTAAGGATATAACTTCAATTTATCCTTAAGGATTCGTAGTATAAGCACAACAGGAAAGAACTGTTGCATTTCAATTCATGTAAAACTATGGAACAAGTTGAATAAGGAGTTAAAGTCCAAATTGAATACAGTGGAAAAGAAAATAGAAGGTCATTTTCACAAGACATAGAAACATGGGTGAGAGTTCTCACAATGTGCATATGTAAAGTGAGGCTAATGTGTATGAGCGTGTAGTGTAGATCTATATGTAAACCCAGAAATAAATGGAAAATTAATAAATCTGTTTATTTATTTATGTGATTTAAACACAAGGGTGTTTTTATGCTTCTATCCAAACAGCAGAAGAAGACAAACCTTCTCATTTGCAAAATGCTAATGAAAACAGAGTGGAGTCACATCTCAGCGTTTGGAGAATGTCTTTCCTTTTGTCTAAAGACCACAAACCATTTCTCCAGCCGGCGCCGGACACACGCGTTGTGATTTGGTCTAACTTACCCACGATGCCCTGCGCTCTGCGAAGTGTGAGCGAATGTGCGCGTGAGGGTGTGCTTACGTTGAGCGGATCGGTCTTTTCCAGGAAATGTTTGTACTTGGCGGGGGGGTGAGGAATCGGAGGAAACAGAACCTTGACCAGCCTGAGAGACACAAGGCGCGCTTTAGGAAGATCATATTTTCAGAGTCACTTCGTACCAACTTTGTTATGACACGGAAAGCTGACGCGGGGTTATGTTGGAGAAAAGAAGAAAACACCACGGCTTTCTTTATTACTTATTGACCTCGTTCTCCTTTCACTATTGGTTACTCCTGAACATCTCAGGCGTTTTATGAGAAAAAAAACAGAAGTGTGGTGAAGGCTTTCTCACTTGAAAACACACTTCCTACTCTTCTTTGAAAGAAACTTCACAGGTTCTGCAAACTTAAAAGTTGCCTTTGTGTGGGTGCTTTTTTTTTTTTTTTTTTTGCTTCACAATTATGAGAAATCATGTGTCAGCTCGGAAGCGGTTGAGCAACGAGGAGATGGAAACGGCTACGACGGGTCATCGGTCTACCTCTGATGGCGCAGCATCAACAGCACGGCCAGGAGGATCATGGGTATTCCGAGCGAAATCAGGACGATTACGAGAGGATCGAGGCTGTACGTTGCCTGCTCAACGGCTGCGTAAACATACACACACACATGCGCACAAGGAGATGAGTTATTTGACTGACGACGTCGCTGCACTTCAGCTGGAAGTCGTCAGGGTGAAAACAGGAACCAGTCGACGGTCATATCGTTCAATCTCAGAAAATGAAAACCTCACTCACTGACTGTGGGGCTCCACCCGCTCCAGTGGGTGCATCCGAAGCAGTTGGCCGATATCCTCGCCCTCATCCTCACCCTGTAGGTGGGAGCGGCGGCATTCGGCTCTACGTGCTGCAGCTCATCTGAAAAGGTTCTCAGCTTTTCCTGTTTTGAAAAGATGATTTTTCATTTCAGTTGGTTGATTCGGGTTGTTAAACTGTGGCTGGTGTGCAATTTACAGCGGTGTGAAAAAGTGTTTGCCCCCCCCCTTTTCTGACTTCCTATGTTCTTCCATGTCTGTTGCACAACATCAGACCAATTTAAACAGTGAAAGCAATGAAAACACAAAGAAAGAATAATCACTGAGAGACTGAAGTCTGACAAACATGCGAAAATATATTAAATTAGGAAGGAGGCAAACACTCTTTCATGCCACTGTGCAGCTGCACACACACACACGCACACACACACACACACACACACGCACACACGCACACACACACACACATACCTGGTCGCCGATGTCCAGCTGGTAATCAAAACAATGTGGATAAAAATGACTGCTTGGCACGTCCCAGTTTACGTGAAGGTTCCCATCCTGGAGCGATGCACTGACGTTTGCCGGAGGATCCAGGATATCTGGGGCCAAACCCAAACAGCCACAGGTTAGTTAGTGTCCAGCCCAAAGGTAGTTTTTTTTGTCTTTTAAAACTCAAATTTTCATGTCTTTCTTCTTTTTTTTTTTTTTTCTAGAAGATTATTGATATTTTTTGGGCTGCAATTTACTCCTCTTTTGTTTATTTATTTACAGTGGCCCTAATCGGCCGTTCACGCCGTTGTATGGAAGAACATTAGGGCCAGTGGGGAAAAAAGGAAATGAGTCTCGTAATCCTTTTTCCAGTTGACCTGATATTCTTCTTTATCATGAAGGGTGGGTAATAATTGAACATATTTATCGTTTGTGTATATTGACTTAACGCAGAAACAATTCTCCATGACGATGGGGAAAAAAAGTTGGTGTTTTTTCTGTTTTTCCACCTTTAGTTCCATAGACACAGCAATACATATCAATATATTTTTTAAATGTGACTAAGTGCTATCACTGTGATCGGCTTGGTGATAAAATTGCACTACTTTAACTTTAGAAAGAGTCTAAAATCTTGAAGTGGTCTTATCAGTTAGTTTGATTTTGCTTTTTTTTTTTTTTTCTGAAAAAGAGCAGGATTTTGTGTTTATGGGGCTTTGACCGCAGCTGGGAACAGTATCAGAGAGAGTGCAAGGAATATTTTTTTAATTTCATATTTAACGTCTCTTTTATCATCTCAGTGCATCCCTGTGCAGCCGCTCTGTAATTTTGACCTAAATTTAATCAGAGCAGACGGAAATGTATCATTGGAGCTCTCGGATGCTTTCACATTCCAAGTAACTTAAGTTTTGATCTTACTGAAAAAAGAAATCAAACTACGTCAACACGAAGCGGAACCAACCAGAAATAACTCTCTGGGAGAAACTCTTTGCATAGGAAGAGTTGTCCTACTTCTTCAAAATCTGGAGCTTTTAACAAGAAAGTGTTGCTCCGTCAGCAGGGCATCACAAGACGAAAGCTTTTCTGTTCCCGAAGCCCAAATTAGTTCTGACCTCTGACATTAATTACGCCCTGAGTTGGTGTCAAAGTGCCTGCTGCACTCCAACACTGTCAAGTTTATGCAGGTTGCAGTGACAACACTTTCACCTGATCATTTCCTGTGAAAGACGACTCGTGTTTTCAAATGGAAGAACGACGAGGGGCTATTTTTAGCTGTGGGACTCAACCGTCTGGTGTGGAGTAAAAATTCAGCAGATGTGGAGTCGTTAGCGACACTAAAGATGCGGCTCAGTGCTGCATCTTAAAATCTCTCAAAATTCTCATTTGGGGTTTTAAATTCTCCTTTATGAAACTCCTGTAATCGGTCCTACGATTGCTTTTTATATGTTTCAGAAAACAAACACAGCAGTGTATAACTATGAAGTGGAACATGAAGGATAAACAGTTTGAAGTCTTTTTGAGTGTTTTTGGAAGAGGAATGAAGCCACTAGGTGAAATAAAATCTGATTTTTTTTTTTCTTCTAAGAATTCAGAGATTAAAGTCAGAATTTTGAGAAAAATAAAATTGTCCGATTTGATTTGGGTTTTTTTGTTTTGTTTTTTTAGTGTTTTTTGTTTTGGTCAGTGGCCCCTGTCCTCTTCCGTAGGCATGTCTCCGCCCGCTTCACGCATTTAGAAATTGATTATTTTATTATTAACATTTATTCTAAAATTTGCTCAAACTCAGATTGGAACCTAGAGAATGTGCAAATGGTTATTTCCAAGTCTTGTATCAGACTATCAATTGTCTTTAGGTCTGGACTTTGACTGGGCCACTCTAAGGCGTGAATATGCTCGGATCTATTCCAATGTTACTCAGCCAGAACAGTGTGTGTGAAGTTGAAGATTACTCAGTTGCTCCTCTTTGAACGTGGCGGTGTAACACGTCCTGGCGCCACGCAGGATCACGTCAAATTTGACGACTACGAGCTTTTTCTGGCCGCCGTCGATCGTCCAGGACATGAAGCCGACGGCGTTTGCCGGGCTTTGGTTCCGAGAGTCGACCAAGCTGTCGTTCTCAAAAAGCCTGCAATGAAACGAACAGGAACGCGCGAACATGGTCGCGTTCTGCTAAGCATGTCTTCGTGTTTTGTGATTTGAGTGGGTCACGGTGACTGGGATTACCTGACAGAAACGGACAGCTGGGCGCCCGTCTCCAGAGCATAGACTGACCAGGAGCAGTTGAGCTTGTCGGTTCGGGACACTGCACAGACGACGGACGCCTCCTCCGAATCCTCGTCGAGGTCATCGCATCCGTCTGACTCGGCCACGTACTGCAAGCGAATGGAAGAGGAGGAGGTTTAGGAGAAACTAAAACGTTATTAGAAACTAAAATGTCGTATGTTAACAGCTGTAACATGACGACTTTGAAGGTGAAAGAAGATTTTGGTGCTCGTACACTAGAAGGGGTATCGACGTCTGGATCGTGTTCCCCGCGCTCTGGGAGAAGGAAATGACATAAACCCAGCGTTAGAACATGGAGAGCATTCGCCGTCAGGTTCACACAGCTCATCATCTTATCAGTTCACGTCTAGTTTTTTTCTGTAAATACCTTCGTACACTTGAAACGGGACAAGACTAACTTACAAGCAACTTTTCAGCAAGATATAGGAGCTTGTTTTAAGCCAATAATTCCTCAATATTGATGGAAAGGTTCCAGCTCCACTGGCGGGTTTTCACTTTTAAAAATGTCTTGTTATAAATGGAAATGGTCTTCTTTTTTCAAATTAATGTTAAGAAATTATAGACGTAAAAGCTCTTAAGTCTTGATGAAGAGTTACTTGTAAGTTGGTTTTGTTTTAATGCACTAGAACATGTCTTACTTCAGTTTTTGGTCTCTAAACCAGACCAGAACTATTTGGTAAGATTTGTGGTTTTCTTTTTTCTTTCTTTTTTTTTTTTCTTGCGCCATTTTGAATTCATCAGAACGTCCAGGAATATTTGTCCAACACGAAAAGGAACTAAAACACAATTATTTTCGTTTTAATCGTGAGTAAGTTGGAGTTAAGTTGGCACTCACCACTCTGTGAGACCCGCAGCAGCAGGAGAAAACTGAACCACAGCACAAGAAGAGCAGGAGAGAGCTTCATCGTCGGTCCAAACCTGGCAACACACACACACACACACACACACACACACACACACACAAGAGAGAGAGAGAGAGAGAACAGATTACGCACGACTGGATTAAGCAGGTGCGAGGAATCCTCGTCGATATTAGGCACTTTTACCTAATACCTAAGCAGGCGAATACCTGGTTAGCCAGACATGAGTTTCAGCCTCAGTCGTTGGACCACAAGTAAACTGACTTGAGTGTGCTGCGGGTGATTTCCTGGCTTTTATAGACTTCCCCTTTTTAGCTTCCTTCATACACAGGCTGACTTCTTGTAAGCCACCTCAGGGGGGCACAAGCAGATTGAAAGAAACTGCTTTTCTGGTGTCTGTGTCGGTTCTCTACACACGATGCCCTCGAGGTTTCCTAAACTCAAGCCTTCAACCACAGTTAAGAGACACAAAGAGTTATCTGGGCTCCACTGGGTTCACACACACACACAACTACTTTAAGAAATGGACACAGCTGTGACTTCTTACTGTACATATCAGCTTGAATCTCAGAAGGGAAACTCTAGGAGAGCGATCTGCCCCTCAGGCTACAGAAGAGCGATTAGATAGAGAGTCAATAAGGTGTCGTTACCTCCTTCTGTCTCTCCACGCTGCCGCTGAATGCGTTTCTCTTTCTGCCAAGAGACGCAACGAGACGATTTTGGGGAAATATGGCGCATGTGTTGTGTTCCGGGGCTCCTTGTTTTCTTTGTGGGGTTTCTTTGTGGCCTGAACCACCCCTCTTCGGAGGGGTGTGTTGTCATTCGGCGCACCTGAAGTCAATCCGCTCATTAGTCAAGAGGAGTGGACTGCCAGTACCTCGACGCCGGAGTGTTTTCCCAGTAACGGTACCTCTGAGCCCCTCCGAGCTAGTCTCTGTGCCTCTCGTTGTTGTGATCCTCTTGTGATTCTGTTTTGTTGCTCCTTACCTTCAGGTTTCTCCCCTGAGACGTTTCTGGAACCTCCTCGTGACGCCGTGGTCCTTACCCACCGGTTGCCTGTGAAACAGACTCACTTCCTCCGTTTCATGACGGTTCCTCCGGGAATCCCTGACTGGCAGTCGAGCTACTCCTCCGTCGGCGCTCCGCCTGAGCTTACCTGTCCGCCCTCCAACGCACGGCTACGTTGTTCCCTGGACTCTGGTGACTGAGCGCTGGACCATCTGACCCCCTTAGAGACCAGGACCCCGAACACTGCAGTTGCCTCTCCTAGCCACGTACCACCACACCACAACTAAGATCTACCCAGTAATCAACCAACTCTCCCGTCTCCTACAGTCCTTGAATTTATCTTTCCACTGTTTTCTCTCTCAGTGAGCCACTCAGTCCGTGACCCCATTCCCGTCCTGGACCAGACCCGCTACCTTACAAATTGCACTAAAAATCATTGTTATTGTAAATAAATCACTTAGTCACTATAATTCGTTCTCTCCTGTCTTGTGTTCTGCATGTGGGCTAAACATTTAACTCCCATCATGACAGCATGACGTCACCTACTGTACAAAGCTTCAGGAAACCAAAGCAGTTTCTTTTTTTTGTCCACATCGCTTTGGTTTTCGTCACATTGCTCACTGGGCACGTCTTAGTACTGGCGTTTACGTTTCAACAGCTCGAAATGTAAATGTTTCGTGGAAAATGCTGTAAAAGAGCAAAATGTACATATTTGAGTTTTAGTTAATAGGATTTTAAAGAATTAATTCATTCAATTAGTTTAATCCAACTCGTATTGTGAAGATATTTTTAAAAATGTTTGTATTGAGGATCAAAGCTGACAAAACTACAAAATATAAACCCAGTTTCTAGGAATATGTAAGTTATACAATAGATATTTTTATCCATCCATCCATTATCTGACCACCCTTCTCCCTAACAGGGTTGGGAGTTGCTGGTGCCCATCTCCAGCTGCGTTCCGGGCAAGAGGCAGGGTTAGAGATTTTTAACATATATAAAAATATATTTTGCTAAAAAAAGAAAATAATACAATGTGGTGGTCTGTAGTTGGGGCTCCTCCAGCAGTGTGGCCCTTAGGTCAGCAGCCCTTAGGTCCTCTTCCTGTTCATGAAACCCCACAGACTCTAACCAGTTCAGGCCACTTTGCTGGTCAATCAACCCGAGTGTTTGAACTGTTGCCGAGTCTTGTTGGGAGATAAAATCAGCGTCACCATAAAGCTCGTTTTTCCCCAGTCCAAAGTGTTTGGACCGGGAAAAAACTCCAGCTTTGCTTCTTCTGACATCACTGCTGGACTTCAAGCAACGTGGATCCACTTGTCCACTCGTCCTCTGGCCTGACCTTGGTGTAGAAAATAGATTAAAAAAAACGTTACCATCATAATCTAAAACGTGACTTCGGTCCATCGGGCAACACTCCATTTATGGCTTCCCCACTTTGTTACGCTCTGAGGACAAACCAGCGTCTTTCCCTCTGACCTTTGACGCTCTGACAGATAACTGTCCGGTCAGCAGTCTTCTCCATGACTCTGTAGGCCGTAAGATTTCTGTGTTCAAAATCGACTATATTTGGGGCTTGAGTAATTTTTATATTGTCAGAAAAAAAATTTGGGGGGGAACGCAGGGGATTTATTAGCTAAAATGCACCTATAATCATCAAAATTAATTAAATGTTGAATGAATTCATATAGATTCTTTATGAATGTGCTTATTAGGGAATATGCAAAAGAAACTTCTAGAAGAACCGGAAGACAAAGTACACAGATAATTTTTCTTTCGTTGAAACTCGCGTTTTTCATTTAGCTTATAGTGTTCCTTTACTTACACGAGAAAATGACAGCTTCCTGTTGATGAAATGTAATTGAATAGTTTTGCATAGTATTTTACCAGGAGGGGGCAGCAAACGCCACACTTCAGCTCAAGATATTTCACCTGTCAAATAAAGAATGACGTGTCTCTCCTCATCCGTGGCTGGCTTTCTACTTCCTGGACGAGTCCGTCATTGTAGCTTTTGGACTTCAATCAACAAGGCGTAATTTTTGGACCGTCCAAGTCGTGTGAAAATAGAAGTTCGGCTGCCTGTTTCTGGCTCGTAAGTTGTTGACGTGTAACTATCAGAAATCCTGTTTGAAACGATATAAGACGAAGCAACGACATTAATATATTCGAGGATCAGACGGTTGAAGTTTCGTGTACTCTAACATCCGCTTGTGTAATTCTCGCAGTAATGTCCGCTAAGGAGAAACTGACGCGCAATAAAACAAAACTCATCGAGGTTTTATGTGCAGACCACCCATTTATTCTCAACAAAGCTCAGGAGAGGGAGCTGATCACTTTGAGAGAATACAACAATCTCAAGAGCATCAACAAAGAGAATGTTGAGGGCCACGTTATAGAGCTCGTGGACAAGATTATGAATAAAGGAGAAGGAACGTGCCAAAACTTTCTGAAGTTACTGAAAACCAACGACGTTAAGAAAACTTATCCTGACCTGGAGAGCATGGAGCTCCGTGATGACTTAAGGAGCAGTGGCAATAAAAAATTTGGGTGTTCTATATTTTGTTATAGATGTTAATTATTTATATTAAAATATAGTTACACTTCTTAAGTCTGGAAGCCCTCTTGTCTACATGAGATTTTAATAGTACGACATATTCAATGTGCTTATATCACTTTCTCAGTTTGGATAATATGAAACATTTAAATTGATGTCATGAGGTGGAGGTGTGGTGGAGGTGAGGCAGACGCTGGAGGCCCAGTAAATGGTGGTAATTTAATAGAAGAAAATGTCTAGAAAACACAGTCAAACAAACCTGGCCAGGCAGCACGGCTGAGCGGAAGCCAGGACTCACACCCGGTAGCAACTGGTCTAAAACAGGCGGATCAAGCGACAAGTGCGACAACGTATGGCAAACTGACAAGGACCCAAGGAGGGATTAAATACACTGAGGGTAATCAAGGGAACAAGACACACCTGGGAGCAATCAAGGGGAAGACAGGACAACGAGGAGACTCAGGAAACGGAAAACTCAGGAAACGGAAAACTCAAATAAACACAACAGAAACACGAGGAACATGACAATTGAGGTTTTTTCTTCTTCTTTTATTTATATATATATTTTGCTACAAATAAACTTGTCTTCATCATTCACCAGATTGTGGGTCTATTTTCTCCTTACATCACACATTTAACATCAGAGACCACTGCCTTCTTTTCTTTCCCTCTAATAGTAACAGAAGTGTAGGAGGTATAGTTAAAAAGGTAGATGAAGAAAATATTTTTGGGGAATGCAGTAAAAGTGGCTCGCCATTGGTCCAAACATGGGACATTCAGTTGGTTTCCACTTCAGCTAAGAGGTCACAAAACATCCAAAACAAAAAGGTAAAATGAAGTTTAGCGCTGCTACGGGAAGTTGAGACTTGCCGATTGCTGACATTTATATTATGTTCATAAACAGTAAAAGGGTTAAAGGTTAAGTTTTATGTGTTTTATGTTTTATGTGTTTCTTTAATCCCACCATAGACTTGCACCACGTTGCTGGAGCTAAAAAAACAAGTTCGCTGCTCTTATTGTAATACTTTCCTTTTTAAACATGAGTTGGCAGCAAAGACTACACTTTGACTAGACATTTTTGTATTCTATTACCTAAAAGGTTAATTCCTTCACCAGATGGAAGGTGTTGGCCTTAACCTATCAATCTTGACACGTGAAATGTTGATAGGAAGTTGAAACTTCTGTGTTTGGTAATTAGTGTCCAGGTAGAGATGGAGGCATGAGACTCAAATGAAATAAAGGCAGTAAATTTGGCTCATTGAACTCCACTGAAAATGTGCAGTTCAGTCTTATTGTAATTGTACCAAACTAAATGAGTACGTAAATTCTTTATGAATGTGCTTATTAGGGAATATGCAAAAGAAACTTCTAGAAGAACCGGAAGACAAAGTACACAGATAATTTTTCTTTCGTTGAAACTCACGTTTTTCATTTCAGCTTATAGTGTTCCTTTACTTACACGAGAAAATGACAGCTTCCTGTTGATGAAATGTAATTGAATAGTTTTGCATAGTATTTTACCAGGAGGGGCAGCAAACGCCACACTTCAGCTCAAGATATTTCACCTGTCAAATAAAGAATGACGTGTCTCTCCTCATCCGTGGCTGGCTTTCTACTTCCTGGACGAGTCCGTCATTGTAGCTTTTGGACTTCAATCAACAAGGCGTAATTTTTGGACCGTCCAAGTCGTGTGAAAATAGAAGTTCGGCTGCCTGGTTCTGGCTCGTAAGTTGTTGACGTGTAACTATCAGAAATCCTGTTTGAAACGACATAAGACGAAGCAACGACATTAATATATTCGAGGATCAGACGGTTGAAGTTTCGTGTACTCTAACATCCGCTTGTGTAATTCTCGCAGTAATGTCCGCTAAGGAGAAACTGACGCGCAATAAAACAAAACTCATCGAGGTTTTATGTGCAGACCACCCATTTATTCTCAACAAAGCTCAGGAGAGGGAGCTGATCACTTTGAGAGAATACAACAATCTCAAGAGCATCAACAAAGAGAATGTTGAGGGCCACGTTATAGAGCTCGTGGACAAGATTATGAATAAAGGAGAAGGAACGTGCCAAAACTTTCTGAAGTTACTGAAAACCAACGACGTTAAGAAAACTTATCCTGACCTGGAGAGCATGGAGCTCCGTGACGACTTAAGGAGCAGTGGCAATAAAAAATTTGGGTGTTCTATATTTTGTTATAGATGTTAATCATTTATATTAAAATATAGTTACACTTCTTAAGTCTGGAAGCCCTCTTGTCTACACGAGATTTTAATAGTACGACATATTCAATGTGCTTATATCACTTTCTCAGTTTGGATAATATGAAACATTTAAATTGATGTCATGAGGTGGAGGTGTGGTGGAGGTGAGGCAGACGCTGGAGGCCCAGTAAATGGTGGTAATTTAATAGAAGAAAATGTCTAGAAAACACAGTCAAACAAACCTGGCCAGGCAGCACGGCTGAGCGGAAGCCAGGACTCACACCGGTAGCAACTGGTCTAAAACAGGCGGATCAAACGACAAGTGCGACAACGTATGGCAAACTGACAAGGACCCAAGGAGGGATTAAATACACTGAGGGTAATCAAGGGAACAAGACACACCTGGGAGCAATCAAGGGGAAGACAGGACAACGAGGAGACTCAGGAAACGGAAAACTCAGGAAACGGAAAACTCAAATAAACACAACAGAAACACGAGGAACATGACAATTGAGGTTTTTTCTTCTTCTTTTATTTATATATATATTTTGCTACAAATAAACTTGTCTTCATCATTCACCAGATTGTGGGTCTATTTTCTCCTTACATCACACATTTAACATCAGAGACCACTGCCTTCTTTTCTTTCCCTCTAATAGTAACAGAAGTGTAGGAGGTATAGTTAAAAAGGTAGATGAAGAAAATATTTTTGGGGAATGCAGTAAAAGTGGCTCGCCATTGGTCCAAACATGGGACATTCAGTTGGTTTCCACTTCAGCTAAGAGGTCACAAAACATCCAAAACAAAAAGGTAAAATGAAGTTTAGCGCTGCTACGGGAAGTTGAGACTTGCCGATTGCTGACATTTATATTATGTTCATAAACAGTAAAAAGGGTTAAAGGTTAAGTTTTATGTGTTTTATGTTTTATGTGTTTCTTTAATCCCACCATAGACTTGCACCACGTTGCTGGAGCTAAAAAAACAAGTTCGCTGCTCTTATTGTAATACTTTCCTTTTTTAAACATGAGTTGGCAGCAAAGACTACACTTTGACTAGACATTTTTGTATTCTATTACCTAAAAGGTTAATTCCTTCACCAGATGGAAGGTGTTGGCCTTAACCTATCAATCTTGACACGTGAAATGTTGATAGGAAGTTGAAACTTCTGTGTTTGGTAATTAGTGTCCAGGTAGAGATGGAGGCATGAGACTCAAATGAAATAAAGGCAGTAAATTTGGCTCATTGAACTCCACTGAAAATGTGCAGTTCAGTCTTATTGTAATTGTACCAAACTAAATAGTACGTAAATTCTTTATGAATGTGCTTATTAGGGAATATGCAAAAGAAACTTCTAGAAGAACCGGAAGACAAAGTACACAGATAATTTTTCTTTCGTTGAAACTCACGTTTTTCATTTAGCTTATAGTGTTCCTTTACTTACACGAGAAAATGACAGCTTCCTGTTGATGAAATGTAATTGAATAGTTTTGCATAGTATTTTACCAGGAGGGGGCAGCAAACGCCACACTTCAGCTCAAGATATTTCACCTGTCAAATAAAGAATGACGTGTCTCTCCTCATCCGTGGCTGGCTTTCTACTTCCTGGACGAGTCCGTCATTGTAGCTTTTGGACTTCAATCAACAAGGCGTAATTTTTGGACCGTCCAAGTCGTGTGAAAATAGAAGTTCGGCTGCCTGGTTCTGGCTCGTAAGTTGTTGACGTGTAACTATCAGAAATCCTGTTTGAAACGACATAAGACGAAGCAACGACATTAATATATTCGAGGATCAGACGGTTGAAGTTTCGTGTACTCTAACATCCGCTTGTGTAATTCTCGCAGTAATGTCCGCTAAGGAGAAACTGACGCGCAATAAAAACAAAAACTCATCGAGGTTTTATGTGCAGACCACCCATTTATTCTCAACAAAGCTCAGGAGAGGGAGCTGATCACTTTGAGAGAATACAACAATCTCAAGAGCATCAACAAAGAGAATGTTGAGGGCCACGTTATAGAGCTCGTGGACAAGATTATGAATAAAGGAGAAGGAACGTGCCAAAACTTTCTGAAGTTACTGAAAACCAACGACGTTAAGAAAACTTATCCTGACCTGGAGAGCATGGAGCTCCGTGACGACTTAAGGAGCAGTGGCAATAAAAAATTTGGGTGTTCTATATTTTGTTATAGATGTTAATCATTTATATTAAAATATAGTTACACTTCTTAAGTCTGGAAGCCCTCTTGTCTACACGAGATTTTAATAGTACGACATATTCAATGTGCTTATATCACTTTCTCAGTTTGGATAATATGAAACATTTAAATTGATGTCATGAGGTGGAGGTGTGGTGGAGGTGAGGCAGACGCTGGAGGCCCAGTAAATGGTGGTAATTTAATAGAAGAAAATGTCTAGAAAACACAGTCAAACAAACCTGGCCAGGCAGCACGGCTGAGCGGAAGCCAGGACTCACACCGGTAGCAACTGGTCTAAAACAGGCGGATCAAACGACAAGTGAAAGGCAAACCGACAAGGACCCAAGGAGGGATTAAATACACTGAGGGTAATCAAGGGAACAAGACACACCTGGGAGCAATCAAGGGGAAGACAGGACAACGAGGAGACTCAGGAAACGGAAAACTCAGGAAACGGAAAACTCAAATAAACACAACAGAAACACGAGGAACATGACAATTGAGGTTTTTTCTTCTTCTTTTATTTATATATATATTTTGCTACAAATAAACTTGTCTTCATCATTCACCAGATTGTGGGTCTATTTTCTCCTTACATCACACATTTAACATCAGAGACCACTGCCTTCTTTTCTTTCCCTCTAATAGTAACAGAAGTGTAGGAGGTATAGTTAAAAAGGTAGATGAAGAAAATATTTTTGGGGAATGCAGTAAAAGTGGCTCGCCATTGGTCCAAACATGGGACATTCAGTTGGTTTCCACTTCAGCTAAGAGGTCACAAAACATCCAAAACAAAAAGGTAAAATGAAGTTTAGCGCTGCTACGGGAAGTTGAGACTTGCCGATTGCTGACATTTATATTATGTTCATAAACAGTAAAAGGGTTAAAGGTTAAGTTTTATGTGTTTTATGTTTTATGTGTTTCTTTAATCCCACCATAGACTTGCACCACGTTGCTGGAGCTAAAAAAACAAGTTCGCTGCTCTTATTGTAATACTTTCCTTTTTTAAACATGAGTTGGCAGCAAAGACTACACTTTGACTAGACATTTTTGTATTCTATTACCTAAAAGGTTAATTCCTTCACCAGATGGAAGGTGTTGGCCTTAACCTATCAATCTTGACACGTGAAATGTTGATAGGAAGTTGAAACTTCTGTGTTTGGTAATTAGTGTCCAGGTAGAGATGGAGGCATGAGACTCAAATGAAATAAAGGCAGTAAATTTGGCTCATTGAACTCCACTGAAAATGTGCAGTTCAGTCTTATTGTAATTGTACCAAACTAAATAGTACGTAAATTCTTTATGAATGTGCTTATTAGGGAATATGCAAAAGAAACTTGTAGAAGAACCGGAAGACAAAGTACACAGATAATTTTTCTTTCGTTGAAACTCACGTTTTTCATTTAGCTTATAGTGTTCCTTTACTTACACGAGAAAATGACAGCTTCCTGTTGATGAAATGTAATTGAATAGTTTTGCATAGTATTTTACCAGGAGGGGGCAGCAAACGCCACACTTCAGCTCAAGATATTTCACCTGTCAAATAAAGAATGACGTGTCTCTCCTCATCCGTGGCTGGCTTTCTACTTCCTGGACGAGTCCGTCATTGTAGCTTTTGGACTTCAATCAACAAGGCGTAATTTTTGGACCGTCCAAGTCGTGTGAAAATAGAAGTTCGGCTGCCTGGTTCTGGCTCGTAAGTTGTTGACGTGTAACTATCAGAAATCCTGTTTGAAACGATATAAGACGAAGCAACGACATTAATATATTCGAGGATCAGACGGTTGAAGTTTCGTGTACTCTAACATCCGCTTGTGTAATTCTCGCAGTAATGTCCGCTAAGGAGAAACTGACGCGCAATAAAACAAAAACTCATCGAGGTTTTATGTGCAGACCACCCATTTATTCTCAACAAAGCTCAGGAGAGGGAGCTGATCACTTTGAGAGAATACAACAATCTCAAGAGCATCAACAAAGAGAATGTTGAGGGCCACGTTATAGAGCTCGTGGACAAGATTATGAATAAAGGAGAAGGAACGTGCCAAAACTTTCTGAAGTTACTGAAAACCAACGGCGTTAAGAAAACTTATCCTGACCTGGAGAGCATGGAGCTCCGTGACGACTTAAGGAGCAGTGGCAATAAAAAATTTGGGTGTTCTATATTTTTGTTATAGATGTTAATCATTTATATTAAAATATAGTTACACTTCTTAAGTCTGGAAGCCCTCTTGTCTACACGAGATTTTTAATAGTACGACATATTCAATGTGCTTATATCACTTTCTCAGTTTGGATAATATGAAACATTTAAATTGATGTCATGAGGTGGAGGTGTGGTGGAGGTGAGGCAGACGCTGGAGGCCCAGTAAATGGTGGTAATTTAATAGAAGAAAATGTCTAGAAAACACAGTCAAACAAACCTGGCCAGGCAGCACGGCTGAGCGGAAGCCAGGACTCACACCGGTAGCAACTGGTCTAAAACAGGCGGATCAAACGACAAGTGCGACAACGTATGGCAAACTGACAAGGACCCAAGGAGGGATTAAATACACTGAGGGTAATCAAGGGAACAAGACACACCTGGGAGCAATCAAGGGGAAGACAGGACAACGAGGAGACTCAGGAAACGGAAAACTCAGGAAACGGAAAACTCAAATAAACACAACAGAAACACGAGGAACATGACAATTGAGGTTTTTTCTTCTTCTTTTATTTATATATATATTTTGCTACAAATAAACTTGTCTTCATCATTCACCAGATTGTGGGTCTATTTTCTCCTTACATCACACATTTAACATCAGAGACCACTGCCTTCTTTTCTTTCCCTCTAATAGTAACAGAAGTGTAGGAGGTATAGTTAAAAAGGTAGATGAAGAAAATATTTTTGGGGAATGCAGTAAAAGTGGCTCGCCATTGGTCCAAACATGGGACATTCAGTTGGTTTCCACTTCAGCTAAGAGGTCACAAAACATCCAAAACAAAAAGGTAAAATGAAGTTTAGCGCTGCTACGGGAAGTTGAGACTTGCCGATTGCTGACATTTATATTATGTTCATAAACAGTAAAAGGGTTAAAGGTTAAGTTTTATGTGTTTTATGTTTTATGTGTTTCTTTAATCCCACCATAGACTTGCACCACGTTGCTGGAGCTAAAAAAACAAGTTCGCTGCTCTTATTGTAATACTTTCCTTTTTTTAAACATGAGTTGGCAGCAAAGACTACACTTTGACTAGACATTTTTGTATTCTATTACCTAAAAGGTTAATTCCTTCACCAGATGGAAGGTGTTGGCCTTAACCTATCAATCTTGACACGTGAAATGTTGATAGGAAGTTGAAACTTCTGTGTTTGGTAATTAGTGTCCAGGTAGAGATGGAGGCATGAGACTCAAATGAAATAAAGGCAGTAAATTTGGCTCATTGAACTCCACTGAAAATGTGCAGTTCAGTCTTATTGTAATTGTACCAAACTAAATAGTACGTAAATTCTTTATGAATGTGCTTATTAGGGAATATGCAAAAGTAACATCTAGAAGAACCGGAAGACATCGTACAATGAGAGTTTTTCTTTTCTTTCTTTTTTTTTTTTTTCTTTTTTAAGCTTACCAGTGTTTCTTTACTTACACGAGGAAATGACAGCCTTGTTTTGTATAGTCTTTTACCAGGAGGGGGCAGCAAACGCCACACTTTGGCTCAAGATATAGTACCTGTCAAGCGACGAATGATTTATTTCTCATCAACTGTGGCGGGATTTCTACTTCCTGGAAAAGTTCATCATTGTAGCTTTTAGTCTTTAAGACTTTTTGGACCGTCCAAGTCGTGTGAAAATAGAAGTTCGACTGCCTGGTTCTTGCCCGTGGGTCGTCGCGGACCTGCTAACCTGTTACTATTAGAAACCCTGCTTCAGAGGAAACAAGACGGAGTCTCGGCATTACGGTTCAGACGGTTGAAGTTTCGTGTACTTGAACGCGTCATTCACGCTGTCATGTCCGCCATGGAGACCCTGAAGCGCAATAAAACAAAACTCATCGAGGTTTTATGCGCAGACCACCCATTTATCCTCAACAAAGTTCAGGAGAGGAAGCTGATCACTTTGAGAGAATACAACAATCTCAAGAGCATCAACAAAGAGCACGCGGAAGGCCATGTTATAGAGCTCGTGGACAAGCTGATGAATAAAGGAGAAGATACCTGCCAAAACTTCCTGAAGTTACTGGAAACTGACGACGTTGCTGAAACTTATCCTGACCTGAAGAGCATAAAGCTCCATGACGTTTTACTCGAGCCGGTCCAAGCTACCTCAACTTGCAGTGGTAATTAAAAATGCTGGTGTTGGACATGTATACTGTTTTAGAGGTTGAGGAAAGAGGTTTAATGTTTTGCTTTCACTTTTAGCAGACATGGTGCCTGAGGCGAAAAGGCTGAAAACGGTGAGTGAGTTCCTTCTGCACAATGCTGTTAGTTTTACCCTGGACTTATTAAAGACAAGAGATTTACCTGCATTTATTACTCGAGAATAATTTATATTAAAATGTTGTTACACTTCTTAAGTCTGGAAATCCTTTAAAAGTATGACATTAAATTTCCTTGTATCACTTTCTCAGTTTGGATAATTTGAAAAATTTTAAATATAGTTTTTTTATTCTCCTGTTATTAATATGTATTTTTTTTTTTTGCTTCAAATAAACTTGCCTTTTTAGATAACTATGGCACAAATGACCAATTATTGCATTGTAGTCCGTTTCAGTTGTTAGATTCAGGGATGATGTGCAGTTGCAATAAATTGGTCTATAAAAGATGTCGTACAACTTGAACAAATGAGAAGCATTGCTGACATGACCTGTGGATTGAAATGAATACATTAACTTCGTAATTCAAGCATTGCCATCTCAACATAATGGGATTTTTAAATAGCTATGTTGTAGCTTGATAACAAAAACTAACTGGAACTATTGCTTTATGAGCATGCAGGTACTTCTAAGTAAACTAGAATATCACCAAATAGTTCATTTAATTTGTTTTTTGGGTTTTTTTTTTTGTTGTTTTA
This sequence comes from Poeciliopsis turneri, assembly GCA_922788865.1. Lineage (NCBI taxonomy): Eukaryota > Metazoa > Chordata > Actinopteri > Cyprinodontiformes > Poeciliidae > Poeciliopsis > Poeciliopsis turneri. Next base: position 917,730 of record CAKLNU010000650.1, on the reverse strand, counting down.
TTATTTCCTTTGCTTTAATCAGGCGGTACCGTTATTGCTGATATGTTGTTCAGCCTTAATTGAAACTGTCCTGAATAAACCAGACCATAAAATACCATACTAAACCGCACCAATACATCCTGCGCTGTTCGATGGAAACAAAGCAGTTGATGTGTTTTGTGTGTGATGTCGTCAGCTTCCAGTATTTACCTTTTTATGATATTCAAGTTCTCTGGAATGTACCTGGATATATTAAAGATGTTTACAAACTCAGAATAATACAGACATTTTTTTTTGTTTTGTTTTGTTTTGTTTTTCTTTTTTGCTATGGATTGAGTTTGAATGTGTTATTTTGTGTCTTGTTTTAGGATGAGGCTTATGAACTCAAAAGCGAGCCTGTTGGTCTCTGCCTGATCATCAACAATGAAAATTTCCCCACAAGTACCAGGTTCAAACAGAGAAGGGGGACAAACAAAGATGCCGGTATGTTCTTTTCAGTTTGCTTTTCAAAATGTAACTTTTCTCATGTTTGGTCAAGTTTAATTCCTCTCTTTTTTTAAAATTAAAAAAAAAAAAAATCCCACAGAGCGTCTAGCAAAGGTGTTCCACTGGCTGGGCTTCAAGGTGCTGATGTGTAAAGACCAAACCGGGGCCCAGATGGAACAGACACTGAAGGTAGTTGCCTCTCCTCACGATGAGGAGATGCAACACCAGCTACTGGAGTTGGGAGTTCAGGAATGGTGCGACGGCTGCCTCTCTGCTCCCCAGCAGCCGGTTCGGCACGGCGACGCCTTCGTTTGCTGCATTCTGAGCCACGGGTCATTGGGTAAAGTTTATGGGGTCGACTCACAGGCTCTGGTCATAAAAGAAATTAAAAGATATTTTGTCGCCACTAAGCTGCCAGTCCTCGCCGGCAAACCCAAAGTGTTCCTGATTCAGGCCTGCCAAAACGAGAAGCCGTTGACAATACAACAAAGGGTGTTGCTGAAAGATGTGGAGGAGGATAGTGTAACATCCATTCCTGAGGAAGCGGATTTTCTCGTTGCTGTTTCCACTGTTGAAGACTACGTATCCTTTAGAGACCCAACATGTGGAAGCTGGTTTATACAGTCGGTGTGTGACCAGCTGGAGTCAGACTGCCCCAGGTAACTCATTTTGTCTGGTAGATCTCATGTAAAATGTTTTCCATTTTGTACTTCTAACAGTATGACCATTGCTCTCATTGTGTTTGATGTAGGATTTTTTTCTGTTCTACTTTATATGCAGTTATGGTGACATGTTTTTTTTTTTCTCCTAATTTCAGTGGTGAAGACTTTAATTCCATCCTGCTTCGAGTAAATAATGCGGTGTGCCAGAAGGAGGGCTCCACACTTGTTGGCCCTGCAAAACAGGCGCCTGAAGGTCACTTCACTCTGAGGAAGAAACTCGTTCTGACGCCTCGTTGCACTTGAAGTCCGACAGCGCCTGCAGAAGAGTGTAGCCTTGAGGACATTCTTTATCTAAATGCATGTTTAGTGATGTATTTTTCACTATGCATCTGAAAAATGTAGTGTTTGTAATTCACTTAGCATACTGTATTTTCCAATCTAATTTTTTAGTCTCAACTTTTGTTTTCCTCTTCCAAATTTAAAAGGGCCAAAGGAAAAGTGTATGCTTTATTAAACACATATAAATACACATTCCAAATATACAACTGCTCTAAATATCACATTCTGGCACACATAAGAGTCACTGCACAGCTAAATTTTCAATTTTAACATATTCATAATGTGAATAATTGTAAAGCCTTCATGTATAGATTTAAGTTATGAAATCCCAATAACAAACCCAATGTTGCTCAAGTGCCTAAATATCATTTGCAAACAATACCAGAAACAAGATCACTTTTATTACTGTCTTCAAATTCAGAAGAAACGTAACCAATTTAGGAAAGCTTTTGATTTTCATTCATTCCATATTTGGCTGGAAGGAGGCTCACCTGTGGAGGCACAAACCAGACTTACACAAGTTCTGTCAGGAGCAATGGGACCACAAAGAAAGCAGACCGAAGTCAGACTATTTACCCTTTAAAATGCAAGAGAGGGAAAAGGAAACTATTGGGACTTTGATCAACCGATGGCTCTCCAAATCTCCTTTGTTTTTGTATAGATTTTGGTACCAGCAAATGACCAAATCCTGCACTGCAGTTTGTTAGATGTCATTGGATTGCAACAGCACAATAACAGTATTCAGATGACAAAGTCAATTTTAATAGATGGACATGCCCTGCCCAACACCATTTTTGTCACATATTTTATTCGTTTACTCTCATTTTGTAACAGAAGTGTTTATTTTTTTAGAGCTCTGGTGGTGTCTCGCCGATACTTTTACACCATTTCCTTGCTTTTCCTAATTCATTTTAATCAGCAACAATGCATATTTACCATCTACATATATATTTCTTTCTTTAGAGGAAAAAATGTAGATATGTGTTTGCTTTATTAACGATGCTTTATTAACGTTTAATTAAAAACAAGCAAAAAAAAAAAAAGTTTTCTTGCCTTTTAATTGACCTAATAGATGGAAAAACTCGGTTTCACCGGCTGTATATCCGGATTCTACTGCGGCTGCGCGCTGACAAACGGCGTCGTTCCCATGACAACCCGAATTTGTCCCCGAACGGAAGCTGGAGAGAACGTCGCTACTCAACCGTTGCTCGTGAGGAGTTTGTAAAACTGCCTGAGGGAGAAAAAGCGATACAATAATGCAGTCAATAAAGGAGGAGGTGGACGCCGCTCCTACTGTCGCTACAAAGTCACAACCTATGGAAAAGGTGAACGCTTCAGAGGTGGTTGCCGCCGAGGAGTCCAAACATGACGACGAGTCAAAAGCTTCGGACCAGGTTGTCCCCGAAGAGTTAAAATACGAAGAGCCAAAAGCGTCAGAGGAAGCTGCCGCCGAAGAGCTAACGTTTCAGACGAGGCTGTTTCTGGAGAGTCCAAACTCGAAGGAGAGCTAAACGTTTCAGACGAGGCTGTTTCTGGAGGGTCCAAACTCGAAGGAGAGTTCAACGCTTCAGAAGAGGCTGACGCTGAAGAGTCCCAATATGAGCACGAGCTAAAAGCGTCAAACGAGGCTGTCAATTTCTTGATCTCCATAGGTAAGTTTGACATTCACACGCCCAGTTCTGTGTTAAAAACAGCGAACACGGGTTGGAAAAACACCAGAACAGGTGGTTTGGCTTGTGTGTTCCGCCAGAGCCCGAGGAGCTGCAGAGGTGTGTGTTTTCAGAGTCTCTGGTGGTGATGGCTGATTGTGGCGGAGCGCTGGGGGAGTTCAGCGTGTCTGTGGAGTTCACCCACAGAGCCCTGGAGCCCTGCGTGATTCTGCATGCTCGGAGCCACGGAGCTATCGACGGCTCTCCCTGTGGAACAACGGTGACCGGTGAGATCGGTTATCCAGCAAGTGACGGTTCCAGGTGTGCGTTGTTGCACATCACTATATGTCTTGACTTTTAAGCTTACCTCACCGCTGACCTGGAGGTCCTGGAGGAGGACTACCACGAGTATATCAAGGTGAGCCCTTTAAAAGTCACCTCCTTTCAGGGCCGAACCAAACCTCTTTGGGGCCCCATGCAGATTTTCATTTGGGCCCCCTCCCCCCAACAAACCATGAAAACAGTGGAGCAACAGATGCTCCATCATTAATATGTCAACCTGTGTATCAATTATTAGCACCATTTGTAATAAACTTGTATGGTACTGGAGTTATTATTAAAAATATTTGTATTTTGAAATCCAAGGTGGTATTTAAATGTACCACATTATTTTAACTATTTAAAACTAACATCAACAAACTAATATATGTTATATTTCCCAAACTGTAGAAGAACTTAGCCTATTATTTGTGTACCAACACAAATAACCTGTTACTTTTCCATGTGCGATAGCATTTAGTTTACATTATTTAATGTTCTTTTTTTTTATTTCACTTGCTTTTTGCTCTTGAGGCCCCCCTGGTGATGTGGAGGCCTTAAGCAGCCGCTTAACTTTAATGTGCCTACTTTTAAGAAAAAACCTAATCGCTTATAGCAAAGTTTATTGTTTTAACAGTTTGCTTTCCCTCTCTAAAAACTTATTTAGCTCGACAGTTACAATGTTGAGAAGAGGAGTCACATGGTGCAACGTGACAAACACATGGTGATCAACAAATTCACCGCAACGGGAGAGGTAAAAATGAACAATGTCGCTTCTTGTGTTTTCAGTGCCTTTGGAAAACTGTTCATACAGTTAAACCTTTGCACATGTTGTCATGTTAAAACCATAGTTTTCAAAACATTTCTTCTGTTTCACAAAACAGAAGAAATGTCATGAAGAGCGTTGAACACATTTTTAGCATCAACCCGTCTTTGCATTGACACCTGGCAGACAATAGCATGTCTTCGGCTGTCGGATTACCTGTGGCTGTATTTTTTTTCGTGGAATGAATGTGAGCGAAGGACGTGACCGAGGAGGAGAGTGTGACTTATCCCATGTCTGTCCTGCGCGGCCTGGTCACTGAGGGATCCAGCATGCTACTGATGCGTCTCATGGCTCTGAGGAAGAAGGTTCCAAAGAACATGGTCTTCATCATCTTGGACCAAAGTTTACATATAAATCAAACCACTTTTGTAAGTAACTACAGCCGTGAGCGTGCGCCAGGAGAACGTTAGCATGTTGGGGTAAACTGTGATGTTTTGGTGCACAATCAGAGTGAGCTGGGCGTGAAGAAAGTACAGGTGCTTGGTGAGACCGTGCAGGTATTTGGGCTTGAGAGGATGGTTGGTTCCGCTGATGCCGACCACTCCACGTGGCACTGCTACTTCCTTGACAACGGGTGAGCTCATGTTCGTGATTAGGACGAGTAGATGAAATTTGGCTTGCAACAAATGAAAACTACTGTTAAAAATCGTTTTGGAAAACGATCTAATTGAGGTTTTAATCTACCCGAAATGTGTTTTTTGTTATTAGTCACTTGGCCAGCAGAAAGCAGGTGGGATCTCCAGTCACAATGAAGGTTATACAGGAGCTTTCAAAGAAATACAGAGGTAAATGATTAAAGTTTGACACCTTGTTGTAGTTTCGTACATGACCTCTTCCATTACTTTAATGAGCTAATGAGCCGTTGTTCACAGGATGTTTTCGAGCATGCTTTGTCAGGTGATAAAAGAAAATAATTTTCTGAAAGGAAATTTAGTTATGTGCTTCTGAAAAAAGATCTTTCAACAAGAGCATCTTAAGTGATTTTAGTTTGTTGTAATATCTCAATTTTATCAGATTCCAGTTGTCCAAAAGTCATTTTTGTCTAAAAGTAAAAAAATAAAAATCACCTTTTTCTTTGGAAAATATGTTTAAGGCATAAATAAATAAATAATTTGGGTGAAAAATGACTTACACCTTACTTTAGTAAGTTGACAATATCTAAGAGATTATAAAGAAACTTCAGAAGCTGATATACATAGGCACAATGGTACTTGAATTCTTTTGGCTGGCATTTGCAAAATAGCCAATCCAGAACTAACTGCATAAATGCAGTGCTGTTAAAAAAAAAGTATTTCACTCTTACAGCTTTCTCCTGTTATTCTTTTTTAGGTGATATTTAAATGTTTCAGATCATCAAAAAACTTCAATATAAATTACTTTTTCACAGCATGGGTACACAATACTTTGTTTTACATGTAGAATGGGACAAAAATCAAATGCATGGATACAAAATGACCCTAAATATCCCAAAGAGGAGCCATGTTGACAGAGGAGTCATTTATGTTTCTTTGTTTTCTCTCTGTGTCAGGTCATATGAAGGTCCCTCTGGTGTGGCAGGAAGACATGCAGTTGTACTCTCTGTATTTGGATAAAAAGGTAACCAGTGATGTTTTTACAAAACAAAGACTTATTATTGCATGCTTATTTATTTAACGTCGGTCGAGGTAATTGCAAACCTTCGCAACGAACAGAAGAGTATTAATTGCATCCCCGTTTCCCGCTGTGGCAGGACTTTCTGAAGGCAGAACACAATTCATACCTGAGGGAGCACCCGGAGCTCCGAGCCCTCCTGTCAGATTTCATACAGGACTTGCTGATTGTGAAACCGGACAACATCTTCCAGTTTGCTCGAGAATACTTCCCTCCTTATTCCACCTACCACTCCCCCGGAGTCTAACCTGAAAACCCCCTCAGCCTGAAACGCTTCAGCAGGAACGTCGCCCACATCTAAAACATTATTTCCTTGCTCGATGCCCGTCAATGCTTTAATATACTTCGTTGTAATTTTTAATTAGTTTACCCTAAGGCAGTGGTGGGCACCCCAGGCCTCGAGGGCCGGTCTCCTGCTACTATTAGATGTGTCTCTACTTCAACACACCTGAGTCAAATAATGAGGTCATTAGCAGGACTCTGGAGAACCTGACTGCACTGAGGAGGTGATTCGGTTATTGGATTCAAGTGGGTTGGACCAGGGAGACATCTAAGAATTGCAGGACACCGGCCCTTAAGGACTTGAATTGGCCACTCCTGCCTTAACGTATGAAGGGGAAGTTTAAAATGGCAGACTAAAGTATTTAAATTAACTGATTTGTTTTAAAGAGAACTGTTAAAGGTTGGTTGGTCATGAGTTCTTCTGAGTTCATGAGTTCTGGGTTAACTATATGGAGGGAGTTTCTCCATAGAAGTAGACTATTCTGTGGAGTATTATGTCATGTTTTTTGCTGTAAAAATGAGTCAGCTTTGTTGTGCATGACATGTTTTCCTAGGGAACCTGAATTTTCTGAATAAATTGACATGCACCTAATCTGAATGCATTTTTATTGACAAAGTAATCACTGAGACAAAATAAAAATAACAAATCCAAACTAGAAAATTTCTGAAGAATTTTAACCGGGGCCTGCCAAAGTGTACCTGTCGGTTTGGACCCAGCGTTCTGATGCTAAAAATTAGTATCAATGCTAACCTTAACAATAAAATCTTGACTAACTTGACTAACATGGACTTGAACCATTCAGTATGTTAAAATTAATGTATAAGCTAAAATTTGCCAAAATGCAAATGCCATGCTAGTGATGGCCCACTGTCTGTTATTGACTTACTCCATTCAATATACTAAACATGGCTAATAAGTAAGAGAAATAGCTTATACCTTATTTAAGATATAATGCTAATGCTAACCTGAGATAAGCTAGAAGGCTTATCTCAGGCCTAAAGAATCATTTTTAATATCTCGGAAACCAAAGCTGCACAAACGAACATTTTAACGGCACAAACCTACACAAACGGAGCACTAACCAATCAGACTGTTTGCTGGACTTTCTGACGTAGTGGGGAGGTGCGAAACCTGTGCATCCTATTGGTAGTGGTGAACAAGCCCAGGCAAGCAGGCTTTGTTGCAGTCAATCAGTAGGTGGATCAAAACATTTGCGTTTCTCTCTCGCTTCTCTGTAACGAGTAACTAAACCACACATTGAAAATGTATCGGAGTAAAAGTATGCAATTAAGTTCGGAAATGTAGTGAAGTAAAAGTGAAAGTTATCAAAAATTTTCTTACTCGAGGAAAGTATGAAGTACTCCAAAATATACTTAAGTAAAGTAGTGAAGTATTTTTACTTCGTTACTATACAACACTGCAACCATGAAGTTGTTTAAGACAAGGAATGTCATTGGCATCTAACAAAAAGATGAGACAATGCACAAAGGGTATTGTTTTTACAAATATTTCTGTGTTTATTTGCATTTTAGCAAAAAATGTCTTGTCAAAAATAATTTATGCTCTACTCATAAATAATAACAAATAATGTAAATAATCAGTTCTTGTTGTAATTGGCATAACAGCAATTGACCTAACCTTTCTGTAATTGCTGACCAACATTTTGGATGTTACCACTGGCATGAAATGTTGTCTTTGGTGAAGAGCTCCAAGTCTTTTACTTCAAAGCGCTTCTTTGCTGTCACCCTCGTCTTTACGTCTCTTCGCAGAATCTCCCTGAGATTCAAGGCAAGACTCTGACTGGTACACTAATAATCCCCATCAAAAACTTTAATCACAGCAAAACGATTTTTATGCTGTTCGACATATTTGGAATTATATTCTAAATATCCTCAGTGTTGAGACTCTTTCTCCTCTTTATATTCAAGGATTTCTGTAAAACGACACTAAAGAAAGATGTAATTTTGCTATTCATTAGCAATGAGTTGTGTTGATTTCAGTTTGTGTGAATTGAAATATTTGTCTTTTTAATATAGCAATAAATTATAGATTGGTTTCTGCCTTTTCTCTTTTTACCTCATTTCTGGTTTTATTTTCAGAAATGTGTTTAACCATTAAAAATTGTTTATACGTGACATGTGGTTCAGATATTACACACTTTCTTGGTAAGAAAATGTTGGAACTATTTTTCTTAATCTATGATGCCACCTTGACCATCGCAATAACACCACTCTGGAATAGAAACATTTATTTTAATACTATTTTTGATTTTACTTCAGACAGCTTGAATTTTTTTACTTACGTTCCAAGCAAATGCCACTCACAACATGGCGGCGACCTTGACGTACCTCCCGGACGTCTCTACGTCTTCTGACCGTCTGATTTCGCAACGCAAAACAGGAAACGCAGAGCGAACATTTAACATTAAAAGCCCGGAGTGTTTCGGTGAATATTACGAACGTTTACCAAGCATCTCAAATGAAGCTGTCGTAGACTATTTTTCTAAAATAAATAAATAAATAATAATAAATAAATAAATAAATAAAAAGAGGGAAAAAAGAAAGAACGACGACGTGACGTAATTTGAAGAACGGTGTCGCAGTGCTGAACGACGATGACGTTCTGCTTACCGCTCGGTCTGAACACGCGCTCATTTCCTCTGAAAGTGAAACGAGCTCATTCCACTCAGCGAAAAGCTGCTTTAGGGACCACAACCCAGTTTGGCACTTTGTATTTTTGTTTCGAGGAGAAATTCCCCTGCCCCCCTATATCCCCACCAAGTTATCAACATCTGAAGAGACTTTTCTTCTTTTCGTCGCTTTTACTTGACCTCGTCAGCCGTCGGCTTCAGGTGAGTATTTTAGTTTCTAACTTCGGTATCCCGGGGTGACAAAGTTTCTGAAAAGTCAGGTAATGAGAGGCAGCGATGCCTAGTGCGGTGTGAAAACGTTTTCTGTCACTGAAGTAGTTTCTTTTTTTAGTAGGAACGATTTAAAGTTTACTTTTGTTCAGTGACGACATTACGACGTAAGCTGAATTGCTGTATACGTGAGAGTAATGTACAACCTAAAACGTTTCATTGATTTAAATTAATGAATTACTTATTTTTTTATTTTTTATTTTAATCAGTCATGAACTGTTTTTCGTTGCCCTTTACTTACAGACACACTAACAGCAGGACAATAATAATCAAGTTACATACGAAAAAACCCAAAGTCCATAACAGCCTCTGTCTGTTATGATAGAGTTAATTGTTTTAATGCGGAAGTACTCCTGTTTTTCTGTCCAGTTTCACTGTGCTGTGTTTCCATGTCGTTCCTCTAGGAGCATACCAAAGATTTAGTTCAAGTCAAGTTACAACAAGAATCCAAAATTAGTTCATCACAGAAAAGGAGAGTCAGTAGAGTCCTCGCTTGCTGGAATTGATCAGTCTGATGGAAAAGAAAGAAACTTATCCTGTTGGGACCTTTTCACAGATGCCCTCTGATTATGTTTTTTTCCTTCTTCTTCTTTTGTAATCTTCATCCCCACCAGCTCCAGCTTTAACGGCGGAGATGGAAAGGCCACTGCTGTCCCGGATTGACGAGGGCCTGGACTCTGAAGAGGTAGCCGACCTGTGCTTCCTGTGTAGCGACATCATCAACAGAAAGCAAACTGAGGAGGTGAGCGGCATATGTTTGGAGTTCTTAAGTGTGTCTTGACCTTTCTCTCCTCAGCAGAGAAACTTCAGTGTTTTTTTGTTTTTTTTGTTGTTGTTGTTCGTCCCGCAGATCAAGTGCGCGAGGGACTTGTTCGTGAGACTGGAGGAGAAAGGTGTCCTGAACAGTACATTCCTCGCTGAGCTGTTCCGCACCATCCGTCGAGCAGATCTCCTCAACGTGCTGGAGAGCGACAGCAGAGAAAGGGAGGAAACGGACGCCTGTCCTGCTTACCTGTCTGAATACAGGTAACAAGACTACTGATGTAGCAGTGTCGATCAAGTCTTACCTGGCTTGTTACTCTGAGTATGAGGTTCAGGGTTCCTACACATTTTGTGCACAAAGCATTCCACAATTAACATTTCCAAGTTCTCAGGCCTTTACGTTGATTTTAAATTTGAAAACACTCATGTTTGCCGTGCAGCCGTGGCAGGTATTTATACTTTTGACACAAACTAAATATGACATCTTGAAAAGACACGAAGAAGAAGTGGAAGTAGAAGACCAGAGGGGAAAACGACAAACGACTGAAAGTGAAACGGGGCACTTCAGGAAGGATGGAAGGAAAGAAGGATCCTATAAAGGGCATGAGGGAGAAATGACACACGAAAGAAACCAGAAAGGAGGACAAAAGGGGAGGATGGAAGGAACTGAAGTCACGAGAAAAACTACAAAATGAAGGACACAAGAAAGAAGGGATAGAAAAGCGGACACAAAGACAGAACTAGATTGAATTCCGTTCTAATTGTAGACATTAGAGCAGAACTGAATAAGTTTCAATTTGTTTCGTTTGAACTTGTAATGCTCTCACCCCAAGGTTGATGCTGTATAAAATACACGAGGATCTGACCGACGACAAGGTGGAGAAGCTGAAGTTTCTGGTCAACGATCAGATCACCAAACGACACCTGGACAAGAGCAGCGTGAGAACACACGCACACAGCCGCACACTTTGAACGTCAGCTTGCCACGCTTGTCATTCAGATTAGCAAAGAATTACCTCAAATCACTACTTTGTACTTCAGCAATATGTTCACCTGTCGCAATAAATTGGTTATTTGATTAATCGCATGATAAATTAAAACGAGCTCCCATCATTTTGAATCGCACGATTTATTGTTTGTCTCTATTCTGTCTCTCCTTCTACCAAAAACTGGCTGATAAAAGTCTTCAGTCGGTCTCAACCAAGCCTTGTTTGAGTCTTGTTTTAAAAAACTTTTGTTTACAGACACTTCACAGTTCATTATATGGAGTGTTTCTGTTGTTTTGTTTAGTCTTTTTGGATCTTTAAAATGTAAAGCTCCAGTGTTAAATGTTAATGAGAATTTATAGCTTGGTGGCCTTATAGATTGTGTCCTTGCATTATCATAGACTTGAAAACGGTCTCAAAACAACAATATTATCGTTTATCGCAATAACGTCTAAGATGACTTATCGTCCAGCAAAGTGTTCTGTTCTTTGTAGTTTCCATAAAATTTGTGAAAATTTTAAGCAAAAGAAAACCCAAAAACCTTCCTCTCTCTGACTATTGCAGACGGCTTTAAACGTGTTTGCTGAAATGGAGAAGGCAGGTCTGATCTCTAAAAACAACGTCGATAAACTCCACGAGCTCATGACCAACGTTGGGGATAGACCGCTGGCAGAAACTGTCAAAAAGTACAAAGACATTCTCCCTCCCACAGGTAAACATGAAACATTTTGTGATAAAGATTGTTTGCGTTTAGCTCTGACGTACAGACGGTCTTTCAACGTTTCCTTTAATGGTGACAGTTTTCTTCTGCCAGAGTTCAAGAGATTCCCAACTTGACTCAGTTAACCAAAGAAAGAGGCTAATTGGCGATTTGATCATTTTAGAAGGACTAACTTTCTCTTCATGGTCCAAAGTTTCTTACTTTCCGATTCTTTGTCATGCTACTCACGTATGAGAGCCAAAGACAGAGATAGCACATGTGACTTTGATGACCCAATCCAAAGAAAACAAGTTGCCAAAATCTTGGCAACTTGGCAACAACAGTCCTAATTTGGCATTGAAGAAATCCAGCTAGACTTAATCACAATATTGGCGTAGGCAATTTGGTGCAAAACCCAGGAAAACCTTCGTCACTTTGGAAATGCATCACTTTGTGAAAGCCATTCTAGCAACTAAGCTAAAAACTTATTTAAGCTACTAAAACTTAGCTTTAAGGAACTATCCAGGAAAACGGAGGACTTATATGCGAAAGACCAACGTACAAAAATGTGTTTATGCTGCTGTATTTAAAATAAATGAATACAATTTATATCTGTCTTTCAGGTCCAGATCGCAGTGCGCAACAGGCGATGACGCCATCTGAAGACGTAATTGACTTGAAGAATCCGAGTTGCTTCTTCTGCCGTTCGTTCGTTCGTTTCAGGCCTTTTGTCTCAGCGGGCTCTGTGCTTGTGTCCTGCAGGTAGACGAGTTCTACAGTCTGACTCAGAATCCTCGAGGTTTGTGTGTGATCATCAGCAATGAGGACTTCCAGGGATCGAAATACAAAAAACGTCTTGGAAGCAAAAAGGACAACGGTGGGATTTTCTAGTTTTTAAATGACTTTCGGTCCTGATTTACGTATTTCTATAAGGTTTTATGTGTAACAGGCATTTACTGGCCTGTTGCAGTCATGAATCTGAATGTGCTTTGATTTGGATTTTTCTTCTGTGTGACGCAGAAAATCTAAGCAGGCTGTTCAAACGCTTCGGCTTTGTTCCGGAAGTACACAAAGACCTGACGGCCGAGAAGATTACAGAGACGCTCAGAAAGCTGAGCCAGATTGACTTTTCTGAACACGATGCCCTGGTAAGGGATTTTTTTCTTACCGATACATACAACGGTTTTCTATTTATGTATTTTAAACAGTGTAAATCACACACACTCACATTTACCAGCTAACATTATTAGCCTAGACTGCCTTCTTTAGAACTGCCTTTGATGTCTATTATGCGCCGGAACAGAGGAACATCCTCTGTTCCGGCGCATCTCAAATCCTAAAAGTTCATTTGATTAGTTGCTACCGTTTAAGCCAAACTTATCAAAATCCAAGTCTAACTAGGAGATGATACATCCGGGAATCATTCCCCGCCCCCTCTTCTTTCTCATCCTCTTTAAGGTGGTTTGTGTGCTATCCCACGGAGAAATGGGCTCCATCATTGGCACTGATGGAAAAGAAGTGACACTGGAACAAATATTTGAGCCGTTCAAGAACGTTTCCTCCTTGTTTGGGAAGCCCAAGCTCTTCTTCATTCAGGCATGTCAGATCGAGGTGTCTCTGGCGACTCAAAAGACAAACCAGAATGACCCATCCAAAGAGACGGCATCCAATTCTGTCTTCTCGGACGCAAGTTGTCCTTCTAAGGATGGAGACATTTTGATTGGCATGGCCACAGTGCCTTACAGCAGCGCTTATCGGCACACAGAAGGCGGCTCCATATACATCCAGGTACTCTGTGAGGAGCTGGAAAAAGCAGCTAAAAGGTGAGGTGTGGTTTTCTTTTTCTGTGGTGAAGTATTCACTCCAGTTCACGCAAAGGTCCGGCATAATTTTTGAGTGTTACCGCCATTGTTGGGTTTGTAAGCAACTTAAGCCAAGTTGAATTTGTTGTTGTGATTTTATTGTTTGTTTTTTATGGAGTAGTCTGTGGAAAAGATATTTTCTGTCCAATATCTTTTCGTCTCTTTAAAAAATGTTTTCTAACACTCCTTAAGTAGGCCCCTGGAAACAGTTTGTTAGTGACCCACCAGTTTGTAAGTCAGCCAATAGTTTACATATAAAAACATATGTCTTAAAGAAAAGTAGCAGGTGTCTGGGACAAAGTAAAATAGCAGGTTTTAAGCTATGCATTAAGCCACAAAATGGTGAGTTGTATAAATCAGATTGCATAAATTATAAATTTGTTTTCTTTTTCTTGTTTTATTTGCAGCCCGAAGAAAGACGACATACTCACCGTCTTAACGCGTGTGAACAGGAAGGTCAACAACCATGATTTGATACGTAGTAGGCAGATGCCAGAGCCCAAATACACTCTCACCAAGAGGCTCGTCTTGAGATTTGTTGAACTGTCTTGAACCGTGCCTACGTATTCGATGATCTGATAGGCGCTGGATTCTGGTTTACAAGTGTGTATGGGAATGAGTCTTTGAGTTTCTGAATGGTTCTGTTTGTGAGGGGAATTTTTGTATTTTTGTAAATCAAACATAAAAGTCGTCATAGAATCACGTACTTTGAAATGTATTAAATAAATCGAGGAGAAGATGAAAAATGTCTATCTGTGTTGTTTCATTTTCATAGAAGAACTGCAGTGCTGGTCACTGATCGAACGCAGCTTAAAAATGCTGCGTTGTGCGGCCATCTTGGACTCTGTAATACAGGTGGGCCAGACGACAGGCAGAGGGTTTGACACAGAGTTTGTGGAACATGTCAAAGTCTCAGGAATGTCTTCATCAAAAGTGATGTTTGGCATTTTAGGTTAAAGATAAAAAAATCTACATTTTGATCAGATCCATTCATGAGTGTGATTTCACTGCGCAGCATTCTGAGGGAAACCAAGACTTTACAGGAGGCACTGTGACATCACATTGTTTATTTGATGCCATGGCGTCTGTGAAGTCACAGTGTTTCTGTGACATCACTGTGTCTTTGTGATGTCACAGAGTCACACTCTGATGTCACAGTGTATCTGATGTCACAGTGCGTGTCACTGATGTCGCAAATTATATTTCACTAGTTTTTGTGAAATATAATTTGAATATAAACCTCAGTTTCTAAACAGTGTGTAAAACGATGCATAAACTGCTGAAATGCGTGCATTTCTCTTTACTTAAATTATATTTAAATGGTAGACATGGTAACTGTGATGTCTCACTTGGATTTGGCGACTGCACTTGCTGGAGAAACTGAAATGGGCATGTCATATCCCCACATACAGAGCTACATCTCAGGTTAAGACCATCACTTCTGATCAAACAATTGATCCCAGGCTGGCCTTTAAACAATGTTTTTATTATGTTTGTCTTGATCCAAAGTGATTTAAAAGCCAGTCCAAGAATTTAACATTGTAAACTACAGATGATCAAATGCAAACAATGTTATGTGTATGTATAGAATCAAGTCCCATGTGGATTCTGCAAATCAGATACTGATTTCAGTATCTTTACCCTATAACGCTACAGTGGCATTATAAGAGTCTGTTTAGGGAGTGGTTGTGGCGCCCCCTAGTGGAGTTGTACCCCGGGTGGTGATGAGTCATATAACCCCATATCCAGGTTGGATTTGATGGGATTTTAAGCCTAAATACAATAAGGGATAAACTACAGAGTGATGGTAGATTCACAGGTTTACACTTCAAATGACTCAAATCGAAGCGTAAAGTAAAAAGAAATCAAGAGTCAAGAATATCGCTCCTGCTGTCGGAGGTCAAAGAGGAATAAACCAGGGTGGGCTTGCTCTGAACCGACCCTGCTCATGTTAATGTCGCTGCCCCCTGGGGCCGAACATGAGGCCCCGTTGCTCCCTCTGCGGGTCTGCGGGTGTGTGTTGGGCGTGTTTCACGGATTCCTCCGGACTCCACCCAGTCCCTCCCTCGACAGTTCGTCGAAAACCTGCTCCACATCGGCCCGACCGCCGCTGCCTCGACGACTTGGAATAAAAGCGACCAGTCTCCTCTGTCAAGGCACCGGAAGTGACCCCCGAGAGGGAGACAGAGCCGTGGGAACACAAGAAGCAGCTGGACGCCTCGGGATTTGGTAAGTGGAACCTCGCAGTTTCCATGGCAGCTGATAGGGCTGCGTGTGGAGTCGCTTTTGACTTGATGGTGTCGGTGAGTTTGCTTTGGGACAGAACAGCGTCTCAGTGATTCACCTGAAAGGCTCGTTTGTTACTCCGGGTTTGGCTCTCGGGGTGGAGGAGGAGGAGGGAGGAGGATGCGCGAGCCTTCAGACTCGGACTTTCCTCAGCCATGTTTTTGTCCCCCGGTTCAGTCAAAACAAGAAGTTCTTCCTTCAGCAGCTGCTTGGTCTCCTTCCCTGAAGGGAGATTTCACTTTTGGTTCCGTGCTGCACCGCATTCTTTGGTTTCCCTCAGTCGTTTTACCAAAGTTTTGCTTAAACGACGGTACGTTTTATCTACGTCGTTGGAAGTTGGCAAAAATAGTTTGTTTGGCTTCTTGTGTGAATCTGTCCCGTTTCCCACCTTCTTCAACTCTCGCGGGACGTCACCTTTTGTTTGTTGTTCACGTTTGGACTCGGGAGCTGGGCACAGAGCACAGAACATTAGGGCTGGCTTCCAGAAGAGCCACAGTAAGTCATGACGTCATGACTCTGAACCCGTGCGCCGATCTCAGTCTTAGATTAGACAAATGTCTACGTTTCTGAAAGCGTGTTTGCAGTGGCAAACAAATATAAGCTGAGTAAATGCAACAAGTAGCTTTCAAATAATTTTCATCAGTTTAAAAAAAAAAAAAAAAAAAAATCTACCTCTTCAAACTTTACTGTGGAAAAGAATAACCACAGACCACTTTAAACCGTGAATCATCTGAGATTAAAAACAGTGTTTTGAAAGAGGAGTATGGTTTCTCTAGCTGCACCCAGTCCTTAACTAATCTGGAGGATAAAATATGTATAAGCAAAGCTATCTGACAGTGTTAAGCAGGCTGAATGAAATTTCCATTTGTCAGGCTGGAAAGGGTTACAGAGCCATTATCTCATCGAAACATGGAGGACTGGTGAATATCTTTGGCCTCGCTGACCTTTCAGTATCGTTCTGAGAGCACGTTGATAACTCATCCAGGGATTCACAAAGGAACTGGTGACAACCACTTGCTTGAGTTGGAGAATGTAGCATCTATTTATATGATCCTGAAGGTGAATATCCATTCATCAGTTTCTGACCCTAAGCTATGCAGCTGGGTTATACAGCCGGACATTGATTCAAAAGGTACCAGCAAATCCACCTGTGACTGGCTTAAAAACAAGAGAATAATGGCTTTTGGATACATAGTTCACTCCACAAAAGGACTCAGAGGCGGAGAGAGTGGCCAAAACCTGTACACAAATAAGAGAAAAACTACTTCGACTTATTTTTTTACTCAAGTAAAAGTAAAAAAGTAGCCGTCCAAGAAGTTACCCTGGTAAAACAGCATTTCACCCGGAGAAACTGAACAATACATCAGTCATTTAATGTTTACAAATTCCACCATCGAAGAGACCAAATACAAAATTATGTCGAAAGGTTGGTGTTTTAAAGGCCAAATTGATGATTTAGATAAATAACATGACTACAAAATCATAAAATGAGACGTAGGAGGATCATGGTGTGGCATTTTTTTTATTTTTTATGATTTATTAGGTGAACAAACTTATTTATGTATGATCTAATTTGAGTTGCGTAATGGAAACCACTCAGTTGTGAAATATTTCACGATATTGTGCACATTTCTGCACACATTTGTCACAGCGACGTAGCAAGCGATCCATGTCTGTTGATCAATAATACCAACAATCTATTAAGCTTTCATCAGACGTTTTCAGAGCGACATCCCAACAAAGCGGGGGAGTGTTTGCGACACAGAAATAAACTTTTTTTTTTTTTCTGACAATTATCTAAAACACAAAATGCATACTTAGTTTAAAAACGTAGAGGTATTTGATAGAAAAACTTTTTAAATTTTTGAAAAGATCAGATTTATTTATTAATGTGGGTCATTTTTGATCTTTCCATTCACATGTAAAAAAATAAAATAAAAAAAAAGCAAAATGCTGAAAAAAAAAAAAAGCAGAGACAAAACTAGTACAGAAATAGTTAAGCGATATTTAAATGACTGTCGGTGTCTCCTTAGGCCAACAAAAGTGTAGGCAGAAGCACATGCTTCTCTTTTTAATGCATTAAGAACATCACAAAACAGAACATCGCCATCTTTCCTGGATATTCAACGAGTACAGTCATAATGCAACCTTCTTGTAGATGATTAGAAAATTATTTTTGATCATTTTCTTCAATTTAAACACAGTTTTAGCAATTGTTCCACACCCGAATCATCTGTACGCGGCATTGTATTACAGTAGCCTTAAAGATTATTGTTTTGAATGGATATTTTAATAATCTTAGGAAACATGGCTGAGCTTTTTTTTTTTGACATTTAATCAGATTGAGGAAATTGACTTTATTTCACGGGAAATAGGAGTTTTCTATTAAATGTTGCACGTGCGCTCGTTCCTGAGTCATCATGACTCAGAACCGCATGACTTCGGCTTATCGTGGCGCTTTCATTTAAAAACAAAAATGAAACAGAAAAACTGACGGATATGGTTTGCAACGAGCTCGAAGCTGCGCCCTGCTGCTCAGACACGCCTGGGAGCGAAACCTGACGCTCCTCTCCGTCCGATTCCAACAACTAAGGAGGGATCGTCGGCCGCAGCTTGTTCTGTGACCGCGCTTTTCCAGTTCCTGCGACTGTTTTGTGTCCGACGGTTGCCTGGCAGCGCACCATGTAACATCACAACAGCTGGGTGTGTGTGTGTGTGTGTGTTTTCCCATAAAAGCCCTGTTAAAAATGAAACCATGCTGCATTTAGAGACCCAGCATGTAAATGGGAAAACCACTAATCTGTTCTTTTTAATACGGTGGCTCTGCTTGTTAGTTCAAATGATATTTCAGGCTTTGCTCATTTTTTTTCTCCACCCCCTTTTGTAAAAGAGATTTATTGGAGGTCCATGTGTTTTTAATTAACCACATGCTTATTCGAATCCACATCCATTAGGATGTGGAAGTGTTAAATAAAATCTTTACACACACACACACACACACACACACACACACACACACACAGTCGCACACAGCCGGGTTTGAGTTGGTCTCTTATTATTTATCAGTTGTTTATATTTAAATGTTTGGATTTCCATGATTAATTTTCTTAGTAGGGAAAAGCGAGGACCATACCGATGTGTATAAGAGCGCCACCATGATGGGAAGTCAGGTCTTCCCGTTCAGGCCAGACTTTGTTCTGCTTTCCCGTAAAGACAGAGAAGGGAGGCCTGTGGAGCGACGCATGACGCAACGCGCAGAGTCTGCTTCTAGTTACACACGAACGTCAGCCAGAAAGGAACGACTCTTTATAAATAAAGAGTCGCTGACTCTCGGCTAGTTATTTTCAGCTCCCCCTCCTGAAGCAGGATATATGAGAGGAAGAGGCGGGAGATGTTGTGATCATGGTAAAGGAAGAGAGTAGTGTGCTAAATTTGGGTTGGTCACCATCAACATTATCATTTCAATATCATATTTTCATAGCATCACGCAGGTCTAGAACCGGAATATAAATTGGTTTGAATGGGTTTATGGGAGTTTTGTTTTTTGAAGACTTAATGTTTTAATATTTTGGATTTTCTTTTTCTTCTTTAAGCAACACACTTTTTGGGTTTTCATATTTCAGAGTGATATCAGCATGACGGCCATCTTGTTTGACAAGCGTGTTTTACAGCTTCTGCTCATTTGGACTTTCAGTATGACGGGATATTACAGCCAGGCTAAGACTTTTTTTTTTTTTAAATCACAAGAGTAGTCATCATATCACCAGGAAATTATGAGGATATAATCAGAAGAAAGTTGCAATTTTCTGAGAACTTATTTATTTTCTGTTAAAGAAAATGACAAAAAAAAAAAAAAAAAAAAACTACAATGAGGATTCTTTGATTCTGCTTCCTCCCCGACAGGCGTCATGTCCAGGTCAGACTACCCTCCAGGGTACGACAACTCCCATGGTCCGATGTACCCACCCCAGGGTGGGGGCTACCCACCTCCGCCTTCTTATGGCTTCCCCTCCTATGGCGGACCTCAGCCGGGTCAGCCTTTCGCTCCCTATCCGAGCGGGCCTAATGCCCCTCTCTTCCCGGGCCAGCCAGCGGGGTACGCTGCCCCTCCGTACCCAGGACAGCCGCACCCTGCAGGACCTCCAGGATCGGGCTACCCCGCCCCACCACCAATGCCTCCAGTGATGCCCCCCACCATCCCATCAGGAGTTCTGAGCTCGGGTAAGGGGCCGTTTATTTTACATGTTTTGCATGTCCTGAAGAACATGCAAAGCATTTGACTCGTTTGAAATTGTTCACACTTTATCAACAACACAAAGCAGCAATGTTGTTGAAACGGTGTCCTTTAAAGACGTAAAACCTCTTAAGTTTATTAAACAAAATAGAACTTCAATCACAGGTGTTATATTTTCATATAGTCTTGCAAGTGCATTGTTTTCCCCCAGGACTTTAAAGTTTTCATTTGCACGCACATAACTTCATTGCAATCTGTGACTTTAGCCGACCGCTAACTAGCTGCTAATCTACCCTGACTAACAGGCCAGCTGGCTTTTCGTGCCCATCGTTGGCAACGGTGTCGACGGGGGCGACCGACAACAGAAAGCGATCGCCACTCGAGTTGAAACCCAGCACACGGGACACGACGGCCGCAAACGGTTCCAAAATGTTCAACTTTCTCGTGTCGAATAGAAACCACGCGTGTCCAAGTAAAATTTTCACATGCACGAATGTCATTGGTCACTCGGCTACGATGGCATATTTGGGATATTTTAGATATAAAAAAAAGGAGTAAATTTCTGGCAAAATAAAAAAAAAAAATCTGAAATTTTTGAGAAAAACTCAGAAATTGTGAGATATTTTCAGGTATTTTTTGTGGAAATTTTCTCTTTTTTTTTTTTTTCTATCTGCAATGGTCCTAATAAGTCACCATGCTTGGCTGGAGGACCATTGTCCTCTACATTTAGAGAAAATGAACAGACAGAAATCGATATGTGTCAATCTGGGCCGTTGTGGCACACGAACGTGCTACATCCTAAACCTGTCTCTTGAATTGCACTGTATTCAGCTGCATCGCATGTTTTGTTGGTTGGGATCTGATCCAAATGCATTTCCTTCCTCTCTGACTTTAGTGGCCTTATCTTTCTTTTTATTCCTTTCTAAAACAGACGAGGAGTTCGCGGCGAGCGGCAGCAACTGGGACGACATGAGCATTCGGCATGCCTTCATCAGAAAGGTAAAGAATGGGTGAGAAAGGCTGGGCCTGACTCTCTGACGGGCCACAGCTGTTTTCGTTTTACGCAAACATGCTGTTTTGCAGGCGCAGCGTCTTCAACAAAGCTGCTCTCCACCTCCACACGAAATAATAACAGACACTTACTTTGCTTGTCTTCAGTCCCATGCAAATCTAGGTTTATCAGATGCTTGTTTTAAAGGGAGTGAATTTATTTATGAGGGGGTTTTTTTTCCCCTTTCTACTCCCTTTAAAAAAAATTAAAAATTTGACTTCCAAAATCCAAGCGTGAACCCTGGTTAAGTGAGGTCACTCGGGCTGCCAGGAGAGACTGCCACAAAGCTGAACGCAAATGGAAAAAGGACCAGATTTCAAATATTGAAGGAATGCTGGCGCCGTTCTCAAAGGATTCTAAAAGACGCCCAAAGAAGGCGCCTGTCGGGTCTGATTGTATCAAACAGTCACAATCCTGCTGACTTATATCAAACTATTAACCTTGTTCTAAATGATTCACATTGTGGTTTTGTGGAGACTTCACCTACTGTGTGTGAAAGCTTTTGAAATTTTTTTTGACGAGAAAGTCGCTTCTATAAGGACCCAGATCGTCCCCTCTGCTTATGACCCTTCAGTCGTTGTGCCTTGTCCTGCTGTTTTGCACAGCTTTGAATGTGAAAACAGCAGCTTGTCCTCAGGTGTTGGTCCTAAAACTCTGAAACATGCAGTTCTGCAGCCTCTACTTAAGAAACCAACTTTGGATCCAACTGTTCAGGCGAATTATGGACCCATCTCTAAACTGCCTTTTATAATTCAAAAATTCCTGAGAAGGCAGTCTACAATCAGCTGATGGCTTAACTTAATGAACGTAATATTTTAGAGCTTTGTCAGTCCGGTTTTAAACCATTTCATAGCACTGAGTCAGCTCTTTTAAAAGTTTTTAATGATATATTCTTAGCAACCGATTCTGGCGACTGTGTTGTTTATCAGCTGCTTTTGAGACAGTTGATCATGGCGTTCTATCTCGTTTGGAACAGTGGGTGGGCATCGGTCACATAGCAAAGAGACTTTTTAACTTGTCTTTGTTATCACTGTTGCGGGTTTATGTGAATATTAAAAAAAAAAATCTATAATAAACAAATCAACGATGCTTAGCCTGGTGGTGTAATTTAAGCCTGGTGACCCACCAGGCTTAAATTACACCGGGAGAAACCCTAAAGTTGTCAACTTTTCTTTCTTCTGGATTGCTAATGTACAGTTTCATGTCGAATCTGAAAATAATAGTAACATGAAAAGCCGATGAACAATAGTCATACCATATACACCGAGTTACAGGATCTTACACTAAGTGCTGCAAGTGCATTAGCAACCATTAGCAGGACGTTATATAATTCATATTTCTTTATGGATGATGCTAAGTGGCGTTTTTCATGTTGTCAGATCAACATCGTTGTACAGCCCTCCGATACTTTTTTTTTTTTTTTTCCTCACAATTTACAACTTGCAAATCATTTTGACGCAAACTTTCACTTCGTTTCCTTGTTTTTTGTTATTTTTTTTCCCTGTAAAACAAAGCGGGGCCTCTTCCGATTGGCTCTTCTTCCAGCCTGCAGTACAACGGCTTCCCTCTGTGTGTTTCAGGTTTACATGATCCTGGCCTCCCAGCTCCTCCTCACCACAGCCATCGTCGCCATATTCACCTTCGTGTGAGTACGCAGTCGCGGTTGTTGCTCGTCGCCGTCGGAGCGCCGCCTGTCGCTAACCGCTTCCGTTTCCCCGCAGTTCACCCGTCCGAGATTTTGTACGGAGAAACCAGGCCGTGTACTGGGCGTCATAGTAAGCCTCCCTCTTTGTTTTTATACGCTTAAAAGCAATATGTCGGAAGAAAAGTGAATATTAACTATTGTGTTTGTTTAATTTGAAGTGCTGTATATTTCATCACCCACATTGTGCTGGTTTGCTGTAAAGGCCCACGGTGAGTTTTATAGGAAAATAAGCATTTGTGTAAATAATCACCACTAAGTACTAAAGCCGCCCTGTTTATGCTTCACTCTTCCAGGAGGAAGTTCCCCTGGAACATTATTCTGCTGCTGATCTTTGTGAGTTCATCTTCTCACAGTTTGTCATCTGCAACAGGAAGCAGCTTCCTGACCTGACCTGGAGTTTATTCTTAGATGCAACCGTTGACACGCTCCACTTAAAAAAGTTTCTGGGTTCTTCGATCAGCGCATCCGTCGTGGTCGAGGTTTAGCCGTGACTCAGCAGCAACCTCCCCGCTGACCGCTGACAGTTTTGAGTGTCGCGCTGTTGCTTTATCTCTGTTTTATCGACTCAAGCAGAAAAACGATGCGGCTTTTTCACTGAGCGGTGCCACATCGGTTCATATGATGTGATATTTTGTCACTTTGCTACGGAGATCGCCTGGCGACAAGAGAGGAAAATGGCACGAGTTGCCATAATTAATTTGTGGTCACGAATTAAACGAGTCGTTCCCACAAGTTATTAAGTCGTGGCCACCATTTTTTCTCTTTCCTCCCATGTCTGTGCTTTGCATATGGGTGTATAGATTTAGGTTTTTTTTGTTTTTTTTTTAGAATTTAATGTAATAGAACAACACAAAGTTGCATTGTTGTTTGTGAAGTGGCATGTATAAAACATATTCATGATTGTGAATGCAATCTGAATGCCATATTTGCCCTCAGTATAGCAATGCAACACTCCTTTATAGCTGCAAATGTCACATCCTTTAAAAAAATAAATACAAATAGAAATGTTGAATTTTCTAAAAATGTTTGTTTCAGGAAATTTTATCATTTTCAAAGAATCCAATTTTCTGTGTGTTTGTAGAGGATGACGTGGCAGTTTGTGGAAAACTTTTTTTGTGGAAGTGCATAGTTTAAAAAAAAAAAAGATCTTTTTGACATGGGAAATGAAACGGATAAAACCAGCATTTATTCTTATTAAATTTAGATTGGAAGCTGTCAGGTTTTTATTTTTATTATTATTATTATTATTATTATTTTGAGCCAGAGTTCAGAAACTGGTGAATCCAAATCAGAATTTCAGAACACTTTAAAAAAAAAATGCTGTTCATATTCAAACTTCCTGAGTTTCTGGAAAGAACAGCCGTAGGTTGGATGTTCAAAACAGAGCAGCAATGTACTAAACACATAACGACGCATTCAGATTGCATCTTCAAAAAAAAAGTATCTAGAATTTTTCTTCCACTTCACAACTATGTCCAACTCTGTGTTTGTTGATAAATAGAAAAAATCTTACTGAAATAAGTTGTTGTGACGGCACAACGTGTGAACATATTCAGCAAGTGTTTTCTTTCACAAATCAAGTAATGTTTTAGTTTTACGATCGGTCAGTTTCTCCAGCGTTTATAAAAACTGTCATTCATGCTTTCATTTTTTCCCCCTGTCTCAGACTCTGGCTCTGTCTTACATGACTGGAACCATCTCGAGGTATGGGAAAAAAAATAAAAAACCCAAACAGTTGAGGCCTGTTTTTATCCTCAGAACTAATCCAGTTTCTTTCTGGTTGTAGTTTCTACAACACAAAAGCTGTGTTTCTGGCTCTCGGGATCACCGCTGTTGTGTGCATCGCTGTCACAGTCTTCTGTTTCCAGACAAAGGTGTGTGTGTGTGTGTGTGTATGTGTGTGTTTCTGCCGTACGAAGCTGGTCCAATTTAACCGGTTTCTGTTTTCACCATCCAGGTGGATTTCACAAAGTGCCAGGGCCTCTTCTGTGTCCTCGGGATTGTTATGTTTGTGACCGGCATCATTACAGCCATCGTGCTTTCCTTCAAATATGTGAGTCTGAACATACGTCATCGTGAAAAAAAAACGATGTTTCATAAGCAGAACTTATCGGGCTTCAGGATCTCCTAACCGACGTTTGTCATGCAGATGTATTGGCTTCACATGCTGTACGCGGCGATAGGAGCCATAGTGTTCACTCTGGTGAGTTTTTTTTTTTTTCCCCGTCAAATATCTCCTTACCTCCCTTTCTACTCTCCTGCATCTGTTAATCTGTTAATGCATCTGTGTGTGTTTGTAGTTCCTGGCATATCACACTCAGCTCCTGATAGGAAACAGGAAGCACTCCATCAGCCCGGAGGAATACGTCTTCGCCGCGCTGTCCATCTACGTCGACATCGTCCAGATCTTCTTGTTCCTGCTGCAGATCATCGGATCCGTCACCAAATGAGGCTGAGCGGAACGGATGGGAGCCGGAAAGCAACACGTTGCTTTTTTGTCTGTTACAACTTTTACGTTTCTTTTGGGGAGGCGGGCAAGTAAAAAATATATATCATAACATTTATTAAGCTATTGAACCAATGCAGGGATAGAATCAAGTGGCTCAATCTGATTTTTGTTACCATGTATGGAGACATGAAAACTACTTTTATACTTGTAATATACATATTTATACTATGCACTCGTCATCTAGTGATGATAAAACAGCCCTGTTTAAATTCCACATTTATATCAAGTGAAGCATTATAGATCCATTTTAAAACTCGTCCTGCCTTTTTAATAATCCATGTCGAGAATTCAGTTGAAAAGCAAAATAAAATTAACAAAACATAATCATATTTCAGTGTTTTGTACAGATCTGTTACATGTTCTCTAGATCTAGCCTGGGATTGTTTATAAAGTGGCACTAGCCCAGGGCTACAGTTTTTGAGGGCGCCTCCCAATTTATTTATTTTTTTGTCAGATTATATAACAGTCGTTTGTTTACCCAGCATTGGATTGGAGTTTCCTTATTAGGCATTTTGTTGTCCAGTTGAATCTCACAGGGCATGGCCGCATGAGAGCTGGAAGAAAAATCGCCTCGGGGAAAAAAAAAAATCAGCTTATATTTTTCTGTCACAGCTCGACATTTTAACAGGGGTGTGTTTGCTAGAGCGTCACTGTAAATAGCTGCTGTCTTTTTTTCCTTTGCAACAACTTACTGACCCGATTGTGCCACTACAAGCGACATCACCTGAATCTACAGCATTTTTTTTTTTTTTCTTTCCTAAACTACTTCACTATGCAAGATGTTGTCCTGTTGCGACTCAGAAACAGTCTGAGCCAGCAGGGTGGAGTTTTCCTCCCCCCCAAACAACCGGTGAAATGTTTCAGCGAGCAGGGGAAAAAAATACCCAAAAAACACTCCTGATTTGCCCAACCGCACCCAACTGCTGCTCCGGGCCAGAGCTGCATGTAATCCTTTTATTAAAGCAACAGTGTCAAACACACAGCATGTAAAGACCACAGAGTTGGTGTAAGTACACTTCATTCCTGAAGATAACGTGTCTGCATTTTCATATAAAATAAACTGTTTCCTTCTGTTTGCACCAAGTAGTGCTTATTGTTTACATGTAGCTTTTTCATTACGCAAGTCTGTTTTTTTCCATGTGGCTTCAGGCAGAAGGTTCTCTTGTCTCTCGGGGCGTGACGGGGTTTACGCGTCACCGGCTCAGCTTGGCGTGCTGCTGATACCTACTCCCGTCGTATTCGCCCTCGTTGGATCGTTTCATCCTCTGTCTGACCTTCAGCTGCTTCAGGCGGTTTTTGTCCACTTGTCTCTTGGCCAGAATGAAGGCGATGATCCCTGTGGGGAGCCCGATCATCCTGGAGGAGAGGGGAGACGCGTTTGGTCGAGCCAGTGAGGTTTCTCTACAATGACCCTACTTCTTGTCCGCCGCTCGTTTCTTTAAAGCTACCAAGCAGCCTACTTAACATTTGCTTGCATTTGGAAAGCAGCCAATCCCAGAACACCATTCATTTTTCTTTGATGCTGATTGGCTGATTGACTGTATTTACAATTTTCCTTATTTCCAAAGCATGGAAATAAGGAAAACTGTAGCTATGTAGATATTGCTGTGCTTAGACAGTTCCCAGTGTGTGTATTAATGCATAAAAGATTTCTTAGAGGGAGTTTCAAGTATTTATGAATTTTAGCCATTCAGGAAACACGGCGCTCTTTTTAGACCCTCTTTTTAAATAACATTTTCTGACTACAGTTATGGATCACGTGTTGCACATTTTCAACAAGAAGAAACTCTACTGTAGAGCTTTGGTCCAAAAGGCCGCAACCCACAGCATGAGCAGAAAAAGCAACGTAGAGCCTTGCATTTCATTAGATCAGCATACTGCGGGTAGCAACCGATGCAACAATGGTTACTTTAGAGGTTACCAAAGAAATTGTGCAAACCAATCAGCAGAAAGGAAGGCCTTCAATCAATATTGAACTTTTTTTTTTCTCCGTTTTTCATTTTAGTGTCATTATTGCAAAAGTCTCATTGGAAGCTACTGTGATAATTTGGGATTTCAGACAGTTGTGATGATGTGTAAAGGTGGCAACAATGATTATCAGGCCAGCAGCCATTGGCAATAAATCAATCAATTGCTTGATAAATTAAAACGAGCCTGGTCATTTCAATTTGCACGATTTATCATTATTCTCTTTTCTCTCTCTTTATACCAAAAACTGATTTACTTCAGTCTGGTCAATCATCATAATATCATCATAATACTGGAAAACTATCTCAAAACAACAATATTATCATGTATCTCGATAACTTCGGGGACAATTTACCGGCCAGCAAAGGTTGTTACGTGACGTCATCATTCCCGCTCTGTAAAGACGTGAGGTATAAGCAAAAAGTGCCGCAGGCTCACCAGGCATATCCTAACTTCATCATCGGGTTCTTGGCCTTCCTAGTGGGGATGTACTCCGGACCTTCCGGCTCCTCCTGCCCGAGTCTGTCTGCAACCTTGTCGGCCGCATCGGAGCTCCGTGTCGGCTCGGTCCCGGAGCTGGACAGCCCGGCGGCGGGGGGGACACGAAGCCGCAAACGGTGGCTCACTGTCGGGGTCAGACGACCGTCGTGCGCGAGGAGCCGCCGGCAGGAACCTCCGAGAAAAGACGAATTCAGTTTTTACCTTCACGCTAAATCTAATATCACGGCTGTGTTTACAGCAGGAACGGGAATTAAATCAGCTAAAAACAACACAAACAAGCTGCGTAACTAATACAAGATAAATTATGTCACCCTGGTAACATGTAGTCCTAATACAAAGGGTTGTCCGTCCTGAATGGACCCCAGTTAAGGATGAAAAGGTTTTACCTGTCAGAGATGCCCTGAGTGCCGTCAGACAGGAGGCAGCCATGTTTGTTAAATAACAAACAGGAGAAAAAAAAATAAAAACACGCATGCGCTTTTCTGTCCAGACTTGGCCTTACCCCACCTGGTGGACAATCGTCCGAACTACATCTTTTATGGAGTAAAACCTTTTCAGTAATTCAGTTAAAAAGGGATTCATTTTATGGATTTATTATACACAACATGATACTTATAAGTAGTTACTGCAGTTGTGTTTGATAATTGTGGCTTAGACCTCATTCCTCAGTATAAGACAAAAGGGAAAGAATTCAGTTTGCTTGGAAAATCTGAGGAATTTGTTAGAAAACAAAACCAAACAAAACAAAAAAGTTTCTCAAAACTTAAAAAAAAAGTTTGTCCAAAGAGGGGAAAAAAAAAAATCACAGTAGAAAATTCTACATTTCAAGTATCCAAAGTGACCAAATGTGCTTTGGGGTCATTCTCCCAAAAAAATGACCCCATTCTCCATAACCTTACTTCTCACTTCTAAGGTTATGAATGTCGACAATCTCCAGAAGAGAGACGAGCCTCAAAAAGTGACTGCTGTTTAGAGTGCTGCATCTACATATATCAATAGAAAGTTGAGTGGAAGGAAAATGTGGATGCAAAATGGATGAAGATTGCTAAGAGCCACAACATACAAACGGACCTGCGACTGTATTCCAACTTACTAAGAAGCGAGATTTCTACCAAACAAAAGAGTCACTGCTTATTAAAAACACACAACCCAAAAATAAAAAATCAAACACTTTATTGAGTGAGCACCAGAAGGTAAGTACAAGAAAGTCAAGTTTTTGTTTCAACAGAAGAGACAATCAGACAGTAGAACAACTAACAGTCAAGTTTACAGGCAGAACATTTCAATCAAAGCGTGGTGAGGAGATTATCGGTCATTTAGTGTGTTTAATTTAAAAAAAAAAAAAGAAAAAGACATCTACAGTATTACAAGAAACAAATGATGTGAACAAAGACATACATGTTCCAACTTCAAACAGCAACATGTGAATGCATACTAGCTATGTTTTCCTAGGACATACTACTGTATAAATAGAAGAAAAGGTGAACTAATAGAGATATTGGCAAATTTAGACGAACATCCACTTTATCGCCGCCGTTTCCTTATTCTGGGAAGATCTACAGTCCGGTGGGATGATCTACTGTCTTTCCTATTTTGAATAGCGGGATGTGGATCAAACTGATCACCATTTTCTAGTCACAAGTCAATCTGAAAATGTTAACTCATTACAAAAATGATTTTGTTGCAGTTATAATGCCAATAGATGCAGTGCATAAATTTTGCTTGAAAAATTGAAGAATTTTTGACGAACAAAGTTTTAGAAGTCGAACATTATTTGTAATTTTTTTTCTGGAATTTTTTTTTCTTTAAAATTTTGTTGTTTTTTTTTATTCTTTTTTAATTTTATTTTTTTAGAAAATCTTTTTTCAAAACATTTTTTTCTAAGTTTTTGGGAAAAATAATGTTGGAATTGTATTTTTTTGTTGTTGTTTTTACATATTTTGTAGTAGTTTTTTAATGTGTGAAATTATGCCACTGCAATAGAAGCAATATATGACTTTTTTTTTTTTTTTTACTTGTGGCATTATAAATGAGTATTCTCTCTTTGTACGATATCGCTGCATGTCTCGTCAGACCTTTCTTAAGATATGAAACTTCACTTTAGTGTGAAAACAGGAAAAAGGAGACCTTCTCTTATCAGACCAGACCAGTGACTTTGTGGTTTATTTTACAGCAGTTCTGCTACGTTTCTCTACTAGTTTGTCTGTCTGCCTGCGGAGCAGGAAAACAAAGAAGCCCCAGAAACATCGTAAAGCTGGCAGTTCTCAAACACTGACAATGTTTTTTATTGTTATTATTGTTATTTATTTTATTTTTTTTACTCTGTTAGAGACTACAAAAATAACTGAGCTCTAGACATGGACGGACATGTGGAGCTGCCGTCTCTCACCGCCTTTCAGGTGGGAACTAAACAAATACAAAACAATAACAACATGCATCTATGTGTGCGTGTGTTTCATGTGCCTAAATGTGTTTTTCCCCCAATCACATTTCCCACTTTCAACATGCCTGCATGCGTGATAATATGCGTGCGTGTGCGTGTGTGCGTGTGTGTGTGTGTCTTCAGGTTCTCCTTTGGGGCGTGTTCCCCACGTATGTGTTCTCTATACACAGCACTGCGTAGTGGTTGGAGCAGGAGCGGGGGTGTTGTCCCAGCAGCCGACCCGTCTGCAGCAGCGCCGCCTGGCCCGTCACCGCCATGTCGCCCGTCCGCCACGCCTCGCAGTAGTTGGCGGTCAGCCGGGTGCCCACGGTGCTGGAGCCGTGCCACACCAGCTTCTCCGGCCTGCAGGGGGCAGAAGGGAGGGGAGGGACGTTGCGTCCATCAGCTGCTACTGCTGACAATATTTGAACGGATTACGTTCACTGTGTAAATTTTTTTTTTTTAAATCTAACATTTAGTGAGAAAACTAAAAATAATTCACCGTTAGCTCAAAGAAAAAAAAAGTACTCTTGTTATTAAATTGAACTTATTTAATAAGCTGCCTATTTTGTTTATTAATTAATTACGTACTTGTTGTATTTTCTTATTTACTAAGGTTGGACTTTACTAGCAGTGCTCTGATTGCAGTTTTCTGATGACCAATTTTTTAAAAAGACTGACCTGCCGGTTCCGATTTCAGCCAATATCAATTTATTTCAGTCTGAAATGTTGCTAGACATAGCAAGAGAGTTGCTGACTCTGTTGGTTGAACATGTTGGTTGGTGATACTACCTCACGTTTTCTCTGCTGTGGTTTCCCATCAGCAGTGTCTCCCTGATTGCTGATGCTAACATCCACTCACCATGCCGGTTCCGTCATTATGTTGCGTCCATCGAAAGAGTAAATGGGCGTCGACGGGTTGAACATGCCCGCATTCTCAGAGAATATGGAGGCCCAAGTGCTGAACAACATTTCCCCCTGAGGGAAGTGGGGGAAAAAAATACATTTGAAAAAAAACAAACTATTTCTCGTATATTGTACAAGAAACAAAACAAAAAAAACCTGGATTAAGAAGAGCATTTCCTCACCCTCAGATTGACCACCGGCAGGTTGTTGCGGTCAGCCTTCCGCACTATGGTGGCCAAGTCCTGGAGGTGCGATGACAGGAAGGCCCTGTAGGTGGCGGTAAGTCCCACGGAGCGCGCCTGCTGGTAGCACTGGAAGTCTGCCCCGCGGATGCCCCGCATGTCGCCTTTGAGCGGAGCATTCAGCGCCACTAGGTGGAGCTGAAAGGCAAAGAGGAGGAGGAGGAGAGGTCAGCGGTAGAAAAAAAGGCGAAGGGCGACTCAGCGCGGGATTTGTCCCACTCACTCCAGGTACGGACTCGATGGTCTGCGGCAAGATGTTGTAGCTGGGCTGGAATCCCCTGCTGCCGTCCTGCAGCTCCTGATCAACAGAAGCAACAAAAAGTAGTCGGCTTACGCAGCGTGACGTCGCTCGTGCAAAAAGCTGCAAACCAGGAACTACCAAAGCTTTTAGCTGTTATGTTGTCAACATAACGCCTTAAACCTTAAATGTACGCCTCATATATATATATGAGAGAGAGAGAGACAAAGAGAGAGAGAGAGAGAAAAAGAGAGTATTTTTTGCTCTCCAGCGTTGTGCGCATGCGCAGAACTTCCAGCTTAACACGCACTGGGTCCACAGAGGGCGTGCGCGCGCGCGCGTCGGTATGAACCTGGCTGTGAACTCTTTGAGGTCTGCTCCAATCTCCAGCTCTGCTCAGAGCCTGAGACGCTTCTGACGAGGAAGCTCCGTTTTGGACCAGCTCTCCAAGCTACAAAAAACAAACAAAAAAAAAAAGAATCGTGAGGAAAGTGTTTCGAGTCATCGCGAACAGACAGAAGCTATTCGCAGTCGCAAAATCACAAATGAACATCTAGTCTCGCGAGAAGCCGAAAAATAACTAGAAGAAAGAACGGAGGATAAATGGCTAAAGCCACAACCTTAAAAAAAAAAAAAAAAAGGATCTTATGTGGCCACAGAGGAATGTAAATCTGCGGTACAAACCTGGATTTTGCGCCAGCCGTTGCGTGCCCTGATGTACAGCTCTCCCCCTCCCTCGGACACGAACGCCAGCGTTCCCTCAGCGGCCCTCTGTGTCTCTCTGGTGAGAGCCTTGAAGGTCTTGAAGGTCGTCACCTGACCACACACCGTCACAGCGTCACTGCCGGCACGTTCCGGTGCTTCCGGGGCGCTTCGGATTAGTCATCTTACCGGGTTAGCGTCGCCTGGAGGTCCTGGTGGACCGGGAGGACCTGGAGGACCAGGGACGCTGACGTCTGAGGAGAAGATACGCAGCATGACGACAGACGTACAGCTCGGTTCCTCCTAAATCTCTTTGTGTCAAACACTCACCAGATCCATATTCAGGGGCCGGTCCCGGGGGCCCAGCAGGGCCAGGCGGGCCTCGGGGCCCAGGTCGTCCGAGCCCGGTAGCCCCGGGTTGACCAGGAGAACCAGCCGGTCCCGGGGGACCTACAACGGACTCCCCCTTTGGACCCTGAACGCACAAACACAAACATGGATGGATTACGTTAAGACAGCTGTGTGGTTTTTTTTTTGTTTGTCCAAAGTTCTCTTACATTTACTTAATTATAATGATTCAATGGGTTTTTGATAGGGATGCATGATACATCGGCATTAACATCGGTATCGGCCCGATAAATACAGCTGGGCCAATATGAACAACCAATATTTATTTCCTTCTTGAACTGTTTGTTTTTTTTTCCTCAAAGGTATCAAAATAGTTGAGAAATAAATATAATATCAGTAAACATTGGTTATCAAACCAAAACAGCAACATTAATATTGGATATCGGTATCGGCCCATCTTTTGCATGGCCAGTTGTTGGTAAGCAGCAGCTTCGATGTGCACCCTGCTCCGGTTCTGCATCGTTTTTCAAATGGTACAAATGTTTTGAAATTTGGTGTCAAGAATGGAATGGAATATTTCTCCGTGCAGTTTGAACGCTTCGCAAGTTCTGGCGACTGGCGCAAGCAGGGGAACAAAACCAAAGTCTGATCTGTGTCGCGATTCGAGCTGAACCCACCGCGAGTCCGGATTTCCCTGGAAGTCCTGGAGGACCGGGCAGGCCCGAGTCGCCCTTTTCTCCCTTTTCACCTTTGACCCCCAGATCGCCTTTGGCTCCCTGAGCGAACAAAAAACAGTCGGAACAAAACAAAAACTAAAATTGTGTTTTCACAAGATTTCATCTGAAGTTAGCATGCTCAAATCAAACAGTGGACTTTCCAATTTGCTAAACTTCACCTAAAGTGAATCTCGACTCGTTTTCGGAAGACGAACGTCAAAAACGTGAAGGCAGCAATTTCTCCTGCACTGTTTCGTCTGAGCACACCTGCTGGAGATGTCGGTGACAGGCTTTCACTCACCTCTCCCCCGTCAGGCAACGGGGCTGCTGGCGGGAACGCGGTCGTGACGTTGGGCGACAGAGAAAGCGACAAGTTGAAGGGATGCAGATTCGGAGGCTGCTGCAGCAGGAAAGAGACGAGCCTTACCCGGCGTTCCTGGCTCACCAGGCGTCCCTTCATCGCCTTTGTCTCCTTTAGGGCCCAAGGAGTCTCTCTTTGTCATCGACTCCTACACACACAGAGGCACATTAATAACCGGATTGCTCAGGTTGTGAACACGTGTTAAACTTACGGCTGGACATTAAACAGGGTAAAAAGGGTGTCGATAAGGATAAAGTTAACTGATTCAATCCAAGAGACACATGCTCAGTTACTGAGGTTAATGCACGGGGGATGAAGCACGAAGGTTTTACAGCGCAGGGTGAATTCAGAAACGGTTGTGTTCCTTTCAAATGTAATACTGCCGCTTGATTGTCGACATACGGATCCAGTCAAAGTGTTTTTTTTTTTTTTTTGCTCGTCAGGCTTTGTTGGATGTGTTATTCGGCCCACAATGTTTTTTTCACAAAGAATCCCTTTCTGAGATGCTAAACAGTTGGGGGAAAAAAAACAACAAAAGCAAAACAAAACAAACCCCGACACCAGGAAGAAACCTGACTCATCTACCCGACAGGAAGCAGATCAGAGTTGGAGCTCCATCGCTTTTCCAACAGCCAAAAAAGACTATGGCGCGTCGTGCAGTTTGATTGATCAAACGCGTGACGATGAACCAACTCTGATTTGCATAAACACAAGATACGGTCCTTCCCTTCACTCAAAAGAGCAGATGAGCTAAGTGGTGATCAGCACGGCCACCCGAAACACCTCGCATTAACATTTGTCTTTAATGACTGGACCCGGCTCAGCCGGCTACAGTCACGCAGGAGCTGATCTTTCTGGTTACGTTTTGGACTAAAAAACAACAACAACAAAAAAACAACCCAAAACATGTTTTCATATTGCAGGGAATCTGTGCGAGACAAATGTTAAAGCCTGACGCCATCACGCCACGTCCGCATTCACGCGGCTTTATCAGACGCTGTTAGGAGAGAAAGGAGGGGAAGGTGACGAGGAGGGAAGGAGGCACCAGAGAGGTTTCATGCGTTATTAAAAAAAAACAAAAAAACAAAACTAACAAAAACCCACACACCACCAGAACCACCAGATGGTCCCACTTCCAATAGGAAGGAGCCATTCAGGCGGTCCGGCTCAGACTTACTCGTCCCAGTTTGCAGTGCGGTCTGGGGCGCACCGGGAACACTGTCTTTTGGGTTCAGAGGAGAGCAGCGTGAGCAGAGTCTCGTTTCAACGAAGAGTTTAAACCAAAACAAAAAATGTAGAAATCCAAACACTCTGCATTGCTAAATACCGTTCATTTTCTGTTCAGTCGGGCATTTTAATGCTGAATGGTAAATGATGTGACATCCTGCAATAGTAAGTAACTAACTTCACTAACTTCACTTTTCACCCAGTTGAATGAGTTGAATTCTTCGGTTTTAGTCAAACCAGTGTTGACCTACGATAAGCGAAGTTATATTTAAACAACAAAAAACAACAAAACAGAGGATGGTAAACTGATTGGCAATAAACCTTTGCTAAGCAGTGAAAAGTAAATACAGCACGCTCAGCATTTCTTGAAACTCCTGCAAAATAAGTGTAGAAGAAAAAAAGTATTTCTTCAAATCTCACGCGGAAAAGAAACAAAAGTCTCATTTTATTTAAAAAGAAGGACCAAAAAAAATATAAATAAAAATAAAAATATCCACGTCTTATTTTGGGGTAATTGTGAATTACAATTCCTCCATAATAAATGTAACCATGGGAACGTTTAACGTCACACTTTGCCTTTTTTTTTTTTTTTTTACGAGTTGATCAGAACATCAGGGACATTTATTAGTGATGTTTATCATCCCATTTTCCTGAACTAGACATTGTATTAAAAAAAGTATTTGCCTCATCACGAGAAAAAGTTGTTTTTTTTCTCGCTGTGTGAAGTCGAATCTTTGAAGGATTGGAGGGTTTCTGTGCATTGACTCCCTGGTTCATCTGATGTCTGATTTAGGGCAGGACTTTGACCAGAAACGGCAGGACTGTTGTCCAGTTGTATAACCCAGGTGCCCTCTAAGCTTACGTCAGTCCCACACAAGGCGCTAATATGGTAACGGAGGTCAAATGAAAGTTCAGTTCTATGAATGACCGCCAGAGATTCTCCGTCTCTCAGGATCCTTGCATTTCGCGAGAAGGCTCTGCGGGACCAGATCCTCCGATCTGATTGACCATCCGGTATGTCACAGGTGTGACTCTGTTGATATCGTTGCTGGCACGGCGCAGGCTTTCAGCACCGCCCTCTGGTGGTCAGAAACAGAACTCCAAACTAACTAATATAAACAAGTTTTCAGTTCTTTTTCACCAGTAACTTGTTTTTTGGTGTAAAGCTACAATACTATAATACTTACTGCACTTTGTAATGCAAGAAGAGCCAGTTAGAATAAAAAATAAAAAAAAAACATTAAGAAACACGTTCATTCAATTAGAAAACTTTCACATAAGCCATGATCGCTGCCTACTTACTCCAATTACACTGAGAATTTCTCCTGGTGGACCAGGAGGACCCGGAGGACCTGGAGGACCCTAAAAATATATAAAAAAGAAATGTTGTTTCTGCAATTTGTTTTAAAGTAAGTCGCTCCTTAAATCTTTGAATTTCTCTGGGTTTGCGTTAACCGTATATTAATAGTAATCTCTGTAATCTCTCCTCCTCACCGGCAGGCTGACAGATTCTCCTTGGTCGCCTTTTCTCCCCACCATGCCGGGTCGTCCCTGCAACAAGAGACGGCAGCGTTTACCTGCTGGCTCCAAAACGTAAACGTGGGAGAGCAGGTCGTGGTTTTCACAGCACCGCGTTTTTTTGTTGGTTTTTTTTGCTTTTTTTTTTTTCCACTTGCTGTCCGCGTCCCACGCTCTGCAGGTACGTGATCATATGAAGATGCTCACCGGGCGTCCAGGGAAACCATATTCTCCTTTTTGGCCAGGCTGTCCCATCGGTCCCTGAAATGAAAGACAGTCTGTTAGACAACTTAGGTGTCGGGGTTGTCAACTTCTTCTTAAATTGACATTTTAGGAGTGTAACGCCAGGAAACTTTTAAAATGTTAAACTCACCACTGGCCCTATGGCTCCTGGGAAGCCCCGGTCGCCCTGGGAGATTACAAACATAAAGTTACGGAGTAAATAAAAAAAAATTAAAATGACAATGATTTAAATATATATGATTAGCATTTATACATGTGTGTGTGCCTCGCAACATGGCACAGATGAGACGTTTTTTCAAAAAGTTATTTCTATCACAATCTGGTATCCATCATAACTTGCGTTGCTTTTCTCGTCCGTTTCTTTCTCTTTAATATTTACGTTTCTACTTCAAATGTGTTTTTGCTCAGATGACTGGAGTGACCAACGTTCATCGAAGCGTTGCGATTTTATTCAATTCTAACAACAGAGGGTGACGGCAGTTCTGATAGAAACACACGCTTCTATCAGAACATAAACAAGTTACTCAAGTTGTTGTTTTAACTCACCTTTGGGCCCTTTGGCCCCTGAGGGCCCCTTGGTCCAGACAGAATAGATCCATCTGCAGCAATTGTCACGCCAGGTTCGCCCTTTTGTCCCTGTAAAAACAAATAAAAAGCAAAATAAAAAAAAAAGATATAAAATCACAATATTTTCAAAAATATTTACGACTGATACACAAAGAGATTTTCTGCATGACTGGTGTTGCTCAGCAGACACCCATCTGGAAACTCAAAATATCCTACAAACAAAGAGCTATGACGTTGCATTGACAATAACACTCTTCAGTGTGGACTGCTGAGGCTGAATCATGGCGATTTTCACAATATTTTCCAGAGCCTGTCAGGCTGTGTCTGCTGCTCATTAAGGTCGTAAAATGTTGTTGCTAACCTTCTCTCCTGTAGCTCCGTCAATACCTTGAGGGCCTCTGTCTCCTTTTGGTCCTCTGGGGCCCTGGGAAAGGGAGTAAAGTCAGTAAATTGTGCAATCTAAAAATCGCAAAGAATGAAACAAATACGAAAATGCCCAGGGAATAAGCTAAAATCATTTCTATACAACAATGTCTTCCGAGGACATTGGGACATTGGGACGGAGTCATTGACCGTCTTGAGTCTGAAGGTTCAGGACGGACGACCATAAAACTGGACGTTCATTTGTTCGGTTTTGGAAATTCTACTGCATGTCGCCTAAAGGAAATATACTAAGTGAATCCTTGTCACATTAAGCAGCTGGTTTACTGAAAAAGAAACATGATGTGGCAAACAGTGTTTCATACAGTCAGTGAGCCACGGAGTCGGCGGGGCCAACGGGCTCAGCGTGCAGTGGAGCAGCTAAAAGTTACTCACTGGAAACCCGGCTTGTCCCGGCAAACCTTCAGGGCCCTGGAGCGAGTCAAACACACACAAACACACACACACTCAGGTCCGTACAGGAAAAGCAGGGACTCTCGCTTGTTTATCTTTTCTAGCCGTAGCGTTAAACTTTGGTTCCACTTTCATAGTTCTGACAAAAAAAACCAACAACTTTTAATTGATTATTTAATCAACTGAATACACGTTTGACACGTGTAGCCAGAGAGCACACACCCTGGGGCCCGGGGGCCCTCTGAGCTCCGTGAGGTTTAACATCCCGTCTGTAGCGTTCTGGAGCAGCTGCAGACAGAATGCATGATTAGAAACACAAAGCATCTTTTAATTACAGCAAAAGTAGTGCATTAAACTTTTTATTTTTTTTTTTAATTTACTTTATTTCTTTTAGAATTTGTGCTTTAAACTGACTGCATTCAAACACAAAATGTTGTCAGAAGAATTTAATTTGAACTTTGGCCCTTGTAAATCTGTCACATTTTGCATGGATTTGAAGTGATATTTGATTTAAATAAGAAGACTGGGTGAGTGTGTGTGAGCGTGTGTGTGTGTGCGTGAGCATGTGTGTGTGTGTGTGGTGAGCATGTGTGTGTGTGTGTGTGTGTGTGTGTGTGAACGCCTACTTCCTGTAGGTTTACAACAGGTCCTGGAGGTCCGGGAGGCCCGGGCGGTCCTATGACACCGAGCCCGTCAGCACCTGGCTCGCCCTGCGGTGCCGATATTTACATTTATTAA
The DNA here is from genome assembly GCA_922788865.1 of Poeciliopsis turneri. Taxonomy (NCBI): domain Eukaryota; kingdom Metazoa; phylum Chordata; class Actinopteri; order Cyprinodontiformes; family Poeciliidae; genus Poeciliopsis; species Poeciliopsis turneri. Next base: position 878,992 of record CAKLNU010000650.1, on the reverse strand, counting down.
AACGGTGCCTGGAAGCAAAATGCTTATTTCCAGCAGCGTTTTATATATTTATCAGACCGAAGAATTCGACTTGTAAATCATTTACAATTTCATCCAATCTTCCTACCTTTGGTCCTGGGCTGCCTTTCTCTCCTTTGGATCCCTGTTTGAAAGAAGAAATAAGTATTTTTATTCCACTTAGCATCAACTGGAATGTTTTGGCGACAACCACGGTCCAACTAGTCCAACTAGTCACAAGGCTTTGCACTAACAGATCAGCACAGATTAGCTGGAGCCCCTGGTAACGACGTGTAAAATACCATACAGTGACATAAATTTCACTTTGGGTTTGTTCAGGGAGGAAATCAAAGAATTGATTGCAAAATCCCTTCTTGGATTCCCTCCAACAGTCACTTTATAAAACTTCCTTCATCTGACAGGACGACACGTTTTCTAATTCTGTAAAGTTTCACAACTTTAGGACACCGAAGCAGTGAGTGAGGCCCCCCCACCACCCCACCTTCTTGAAATCTAACGAGATCAGTCTCAAATGTTTGTGCGGCTGTCATTTTAAAGACATTAAGAAATGTTTCCAGAGGTCAAGAAAGGTCAACAAGCCCCCAAACTCGCTACAAATCACCTTGTGCTGCTCCGTGCAGCAAAAGCGTGAGTGTGAGACTTTGCTCCAGCGACAAAAGATACATTTATTCACATTTTACTTTAACGTGTCTTTCACAAGGACGTCCAATTTTAAAACATTGCTTTTACAGCCGATAACTATATGTATATTTTATGTATATTTTCCGCCAGTTCGACAGCGGACTTCGCTTCTCTGCTTCAGTGTGACGACTCAGAATCCTGCGTTGCATCGACGTCATGTTCCCATTGCCAACCCAACGGCAACAGCATGGAAACTAATACCATACGTCAACGTCTGCCCTGTTTTCCTAGTCGTGCCAGCGTGACGTTGACGCGGTTGTACGGTCTCATCACCGCGTCTCTGTCGATGCTTACTCTAGCGCCTGGCAGTCCCGCAACGCCCTGAAGGCCGTCCGGCCCTCGCTTCCCTGGTTCCCCCTGAAACGACAGCAGTTGTAGAGTGCAACATCCAGTGGACATCATGCATTTACATATTTGCCTGATGCTGCGAAAACAACACGCATATCTTTTGCACACAATGTTGCAGTTTAGTTTTTTGACGGCGTTTGTGGAAGCGATGCGGCTTTAGAGGGATTTTCTTCAGCTCTGGAAGCTGAAGTTTGGTAAAACAATTATGGCGGCAAGGAATTCGCTTCATAGAACATCCGGACGAGAAGCTGACAGCAAATTGTTTGCAAAAGAAATGCGATCCATTCGGGTTCGGAACGGCCCCACCTTAACAGAAATCCCAGGAGCTCCGGGTGCGCCGTCCTCGCCCTGAAAGCACCAGAAGAAAACTATCATTAATGAAGCAAATCATTCTCCCGGCCACAGACTGTATTTTATTGAGATTTTCACCAACATAGAATTGTGCGTAATAGTGACATGGAAATGAAGTGGGACGTGGCTTCCATTTTTTATGTTTTATTTTTACAGCAGAATGCGGACATACTGGGCTTTATTGGCTTTTTCGGATGTTTTCGTTTCAGTTTGGACCAATAAGTTGGGCATCACCTTGTGCCCACCCACAAAATGATGCCCTCTTTGTGGGTGGGCATCACTCCACCCACAAAGGTGCTTCGAAGATGACATCTGCTGTCAAAAAGAAAAAGAAAACAACACAGAACTACTTCTGTTTGCATTGATCCCTGAAATCTGTATCTGTTGTTTACAAAATTGCGTCGGCGACATATCGAAAGTGTGAAAAAGTCAAGGCGGTGCACATATGAAGAGATTACCGGTGGTCCCGGGGGTCCTGGTACGCCAGGAGGGCCCTTGGGACAAAAAAAAAAAGGAAAAAATTTACCACCTGTTATTAAGAACACACACATGAACATACAGATGATTTCCACTGACCTGCGGTCCTCTTACTCCTGTCCTAATTAACAAGTCGCTCTTTCCCGATCCTTCCACATCCTTTGACAGAGAAACAAAGAAAACAGTCTTGTTTGTAAAACGCTCTAATGTTGTGAATGAAGAACCCGCTCTTCTTTTGTTTTGTGCCCTTATGTTCATCTCTGTTTCGTTTCATTCCTTGGTCTGTGTTTGACGTAAACGACGATCACCTCAACAAGGACTTTGGTTCCTGCAGGGCCGGGTGGGCCCGGGGGTCCTGGCGGACCTGCGGGTCCCTTCCTTCCTGGTCGACCATTGGGACCTTGGGGTCCAGGAGATCCTGGTGGGCCCACATCTCCACTTTCACCCTAAGGAGACGAAGGCACACAGATCAAGAAGGGTGATACATTCAACACAGTCCTGTAACTGTTTCAACTCAATTCCTTACCTTTGGTCCAGGTGGTCCAGGTGTCCCCTGGTCACCCTGAAGGTATAAAAATCCACCATGAACGAAAAAAAAACAAAAAAAAACCCAAACAAACAGACATTCCTTTATTGTGACGGACAACATCTCTTCCATCTGCCTTGTTTACTGAGGGCCAAAAAAAAAAAACTGGCACATCAAAACTGTCTAGAAAACAGTCAAATCTATTGTGTGTTGTCATCAATTTCACAAAGACGACCATACCTTTGGTCCAGCGACCCCTGGTGGGCCCGGGGAGCCAGCCGTCCCTGCAGGACCCTGGATGGACGAACACAACCAGCCACGAATTAAACGGCTGCGAAGGAAACGACGAGAAAGCAAAAAGGAGCGCAGCGCATGCTAACATGGTGACAAAGCTCTCTGTTGACCCCCTGAGGCTTTCCAGCTGGGGTCAACGCTGAGTTTCACAGAGAATAGAGGACGGGAGCAATGACAGTTGGGTTTATGAAGACATGAAATCATCCACGGGGATCGTCACCCTGAAACCACATGCAAATCTAGACGGGTAACTCAGCCACATGTAGCGTGACGGTGGCGCGGTCAGCGACTGCAGTGGCGTGGATCATATCTCCCATCTCACTATTCATCTTCACAGATGAAATGATGAGAGTGCTCGGCCATGTTGGTCTGCTGTTTAATGAAATCCGCCCCCTTGTGCATGCAGAGGGTGACATGCGCGTCCCTGAAGGTGCCATTAAAGGCAAAAGTTTCAAAGGTTTTAGAGCCGAACGCGCTGCTCCAAGTGGTTACTAAGAAGATGTTGAACAGTATTCCTCCATTATTCAAGTGACATGAGAGCGTAGGAAAATTATACGGATGCTGATCTGCTGATCTATCAGTGATGAGACTTGTCTAGGTAGAGTTCAAACTGGGCTAGCGTTAGCATAGCCACTGTTTGTTCTTTCCATTGGTAATTAGCAAAAAAAAAAAAAAAAGGGAATCGTGAATCTAATTTGTTCTTCAATATCATACGCATCGTGATAAAACCATCTTCATACTTCCTGTTTTATGTTGAGATCAAATGTGCAAAATAATTGAAAAAAATTAATCAAAGGACTCAGTTTGATTTTAACATAAAAGTGTTGTTTACCTGAAAGCTGTTTCAGGTAAACAACCACACAAGCCCCGAGAGTTCGAATTTGAAACGCAAGCGCAGGCGCTCAGCGGGGAATTTCGTCGCGGCGACGAACGCGTGGCCTTCGTCATGTCTTCACGGGGTTCGGCCTACTTGCTACGCATGCATTGGATTGCGCTTCTGTCATTCATCGTTCCCTCTTTCCTGGGTGAAACCAGGCCGGTGTACCTCGCCCGAGCCCCAGGCGGACTCAAGCCCAGAACCCGAACCGACGCCGGAGGCGGAACTGAAATCAGAACCGGAACCGGCGGCGAGTTTTGCATTGAGAGCTGACGCCAGCTCTGGACCCAGAGCTGAACCGACAGGCCCAGAGCCGCTTGAGTCATCCTCAAACATCTGCAAGAAAGTAGAGGAGACAGAGAAATGGCAAGAAGATGTTTGGACAGGAAAAATGACGTTGCAACAGGATGGGGTGACGGGAAAACATGGATACCACACAGGTGACAGAGACATACGTAGACATAGAGGCTATACACAGAATCAAACGTCAACGTGGTGGAAGAACCTGCATCGTGATTGGAAATGCAACGAATGAAGCATTTTTAGATTTACACTCTGGGGGACTGATATAAAACATGGATGACTGAAAAACAGCAGCGTAGACAAAAATTTACGTTTTTCTACTTGTATCTAAATGCACCTCAAGCTGACAGGTAACCTACTGGTATTCCCTGTTCGCCCGGAAGTCCATCACCCCCAGGTGCGCCCGGGGGTCCGGTGTGGCTCGGGGTCAGCTCTGACGACAGCCGCGGTGCAGGAGGCCCGGGTGGTCCCGGAGGCCCCGGCGGACCTGCTGGACCCTGGAAATCGAACAGAAATGGAATCATCTCAAATGATCGTAAACTTTCATCCGTTTTTTTTTTTTTGTTGTTTTTTTTTTGGCTCTTACCCTGATGAAAATAGTATCGGTGTCCAGATCCTCAAAGCCAGAACCGAGGGCGTCTGGTCCGTACTAAGACATTAATATGATGTTTGTTTTCATTAAAAATGTGAAGGTGATTTTATAAACCGTCTGTGAAATCTGATCATAGCCTGCTCACTGGCACACTGCGGGATCTGGGAGGGCCTGGGGGCCCCGGAAGACCTGGGGGGCCTGGCAAACCAACGCCTGGCTCTCCCTGTGAACAGAGAAGACATAAACATTCACTTTTCCCGTCTTTTGTCTCTTTTTTTTTAATTTAATTAAGAGACTAAACAATTTTTTTTGGTTAATGCCATTAACCTTTCTTGAGTGAGTAACTTACTACGTACTGAGTGAAGATCAAATATGCCTTCATCAAAAATTCACCAGACAAAGACACACACCTGTAGTTTTTTTTAAAGTTCGTAAGTTTTTTTTTTTATTATTGGAAGAAATTGATTTTGAAAAATTTTCTTTTGCCTAATTTTGCTATTTTTTTGTTGCTTATATGAATTATTGACATTCTCATCTTCAAAATGACAAAATTTCCACTTGACTTTATATTTTTGGCCATCTGATGTAATTTTTAAATATTAGATGATTGATAATTTGACCAGTTACTCAATGCTTGAGTAGACTTTTTACCAAATGCTTTTTTTTCTTTTTACTCTTAACTGAGTAATTTCTTGAATGGCTACTTTTTACTTTTGCTTGAGTATGTTGACGTGACGCTACTCTTACTTGCGTACAATGTTTGGGTTCTCTCTACCGACCTCTGGAAAATGGTGGTACAAACTGGTGTGGGGCTAATGGACCCTAAAACCATCAACGATGTGATCTCTGGTACAGTACTAAACGATCATATTGGGCCAGCCTTGAACATATGCAAACATATACTCTGTGTCTCACATCGAAAACACATGCCAATGTTGCACCGAGCCTGGGAACATTTGCAGACGCACCTTGTCTCCTTTAGCTCCAGCCTCTCCGCTCAAACCCGGAAATCCCTGCTGTCCTTGTTGGCCCTGATGGGGAGAACCGCATCTCCGTCACTCACGCGTCATAAACAGCAGCAATGCAAACACAAGGAAAGCAGAAGCGTTAAGATGCTCACCGCTTCACCTTTTTCACCTTTGGCTCCCTGCAAAAGGCGAAAGTGAAAGATTCAGAAGATTAGGGGGGGAAAAAATGGCCAGACAACAAAACTCTTATAATCTTTTGAGACAGGCCAACTGTTCTGAAACCGGTTTACACACTTTGAGACACAAGACTGCAGTATTTTGCCTAGTTATTGAGGCAAAGCGTTTGGGATTCTTAGTTTGCTGCTGCATTCATATTCCAAAAATATTCTAAATTATGGATCAACCGAGAATTTAGGGATGAAACTTCTATATGAATTCTGCTCTGTTCGGTCGCACAAAGTCAACGACTCTTCATCAGTGCAAACAAAGCATCTGCATAACAAAGCACAACTTTAAGTCACATTATGCACACATGAAATATGGAATATTTCAGCGTTGTGATGCTTTAATGAAAGGCTCGGTGGCAATGTGACAAACCTGCTGATCAAATGGTGTGAGATGTGTGGGAAGCCGCAGACATTTACTAAAAAAACAGCGGATCTTCCTACGCAGCTGAAATGCAAGGTAGTGAAACAAACAAAACCTCCTGTCCGTCGCCCCCCGGTGTTCCCGGGGCTCCAGGGGGTCCTCGCGGCCCAGGTTTCCCTCGGCCCTCTTTGTGCACGTAGCGAGGTCCCGGAGAGCCAGGAGGCCCCGGCGGCCCCGGCGGCCCCGGCGGTCCACGATCTCCTGGTTCCCCTTTCAAGCCGGGCCTGATGGGAACCTGCACATTTCAAGTCTTTAAAGCCCAAGTTTTATATTTGCTGAACTTTAATTCGGTCTGTGTGCGTTTTTATATGATAAATAGGTCACTGACGGAATAAATAAATAAAAAAAAATATTAAAAAGTAATCCAGTGGATATTTTCCAGCAGTAAAATGTTGACGGTGTGCGTACTCACGTGTCCAGGTCGCTCTCCTGCCTCTTCTGTCCGATGAGACTCTGGACATATAACATTTTGTGTTGACATAATAATTCACACAGAATAAAGAAATCAGCAAAACAAACGAAGAAATGAATTTTAAACGAAAGCCCGAGCTGCTGATTTTTCAGACGTTATAAAATGAGGACTAGCTCGTAAGTCTTTCTTTATAGTCTCTGTAGTTTTGGGTAAAATAAACGATGCCCAGCAAAGGTTTTCACATTTGATCGAATTGTAAAAGTTCCAGATGATCTGAGCACTGTTTTTTTTTTAAAATATATATGCCTGAGCCGCGGTTCTCTGCATCTCCTCCAGAGTCGCCACGTTTGCTCTTGGCTGCTTCTGTTGTTGATGCTCTCCGTTGCCATGGACAACTATGTCTCGGCAGGTTTGCCGTTGTGCCTCCCTCCTTCCTTTTTGGATCTTTTAAATACTTGAAGTATTGGTTTCAATGGAGGTCGACGACTCCCATTTGCTACTAAAGTAAAGTGAGCTAAAACCAAATGTTTTCTTCCCAATTCACAATTATATGCTAATTGTGAATTGGGCTATTTGCTAACGTTTGTCAAAATCTTTGCCATAAGTTCTTTAACGAGGCCCTATCTCACTATTGAGAACGTGAGCTCCCGCGTTAGGGAATAAATCAATAAATCATTTCCACCGGCAACATTGAGAAGTCGCTTCCTCGCCTGTTATCAGCAGATCCTCATTGGCTGCTGTTGGAGTCATGTGACCAGAATACTCATCAAGCTCCACCTCTGGCAAAACAGTGGGCGGAGCTTCAACAGGGAAGCTGCTCTCCTCCTTCAGAGAGACGACCTTCAACAGAGAAGATTGTTAAAAGCGGATTGTTGTCGGTGAGATCAAACAGGTTCTCCCTGTAAGAAGCAGAAAATAAATATATAATAATGCATAATTGCCGTGTAAATGATAGTAACGAGAGACGTGACGATCCAACTGTGTTAGATATTATCAGGTTTCTTATATGAATGTTCATAAATTCTTTCTTATATCTGTTCACAAACAACAACAAAAACCCTTCAGAAATCAGGAATCTGTTTTGAGATCTAAAATGTAGATTAACGACTCCAAATGTTTAAAACCTCCTTACTATGTTAGGAGCAACTATTCTGCCTCAGAAAGACAGTTTCCTTTGAAGATGCACCCTTTACTGTTGATTCTCGGTTTGTTTTGGGGTCAAACTGACTTCCTGCCTGTAAAGAGCAAACAGTGCGTGGAGAGAAGAGAGCCACCTACTGGCCGCCTGACGCCATCTTCCCTTTTCCTGGAGTCCACCTCTGTCTCTCTGTCATCCATGGGATCGTCTCCGCTCGCGTACCCCGAGGCCTGCATTCGTTAGGAATTTAACGTTTGTTGAAAAAGGTAGGATCATCATAGATGTAGAATGAAGGGTTAAGGTTAGGGTTAGTGGAAATAAATCCCTCAGTTTCACAGTAAAAGCTCGTGTCTCTATCAATGGGGCTGCTAAATAACGAGACACATTTCAATGGCTCTGTTGAAACTTAAGCTGCCGCTCTATAATACATACAGAGAACCAGAAGTCAACAACATTAATAAAACGAAGGAAAGGCAATAAGAGATTAAACTATCTAAACAATTTTTTTTTTTTTTTTTTAGATTTTGCATAAAAGATTGCCAAAAGCTAAATAATTGTTATACGAACAACATATCTCCAGATAATTGGAATCACTGATGCAATTTTCAGCCTTTGCGTAAAAATCATTTTCACTCATTTGCAACAGACATGTTGGCAAATAACAGACGTCAAATAGTCGTATAGTTGTGATTGGTCGGTTTCAGCAAGGTGCATAATCACGCAATAATACTCTGACTGACAATAGACAATAAAGTAGGAGAATTTAGTGTCAAAACGGTTTCCATTGTCAAAATAAAAGCTTAAAAGAACTCGGATTTCTTTGCAAAACATAAAGACATCGTCCTCGCTCGTAATTTTGCCCTGCATTTAACTTTTTTTCCCACCTACTGACCACACTGATATGTTTTTTTTTTTTTTAATAAATCCATAACATAAATAAATAAATATCAACAACCTCTTGGTGAATTGTTGTTCCACAAGAGGGCGCTCCACCCTAACATGTCCGCTGGTTCTAACCCGTCGATCTGCTGTGTTTGAGTGACTCACATAGGGATCGTCCTCCTCGCACTGCGCCGCTGCTGCTCTGGGATCATCCCTTATGATCAGCTGCTGAACAGACCCCTGAAGACGGACACACAGAAAGAAAGCAGAGACAAAACTACTGTTGTCACACCAGCTGCCTCATGAGATGGGGATGATTTCCATCACATGTACGGTGGCCCCCAGTCCATAAACGCACTGATTGAGAAAGGACGCCGTGTCACACCGGAGCGAACCCGCTCTGTGACCTACATAGAGCCGAGTTGACAAACTGCTGCAGAGCGGGCTCACATTCTGCCTCTCATGCTTCAGATAACCCATTGAGGAAGTCAGGCCACTTTGAACAAATGCTAAATGAAGTGATGATGACTACACTGGCTCACCACAGCAACGGGAACGGATCACGTTCAACCAGTAGCCAAGATGGTGTAATATCATCGCTGCGGCTTGATAAACCGGCCTATTCTGAATGATGGATTCACATGCATTGTTGACCAGATGACAATCTAAACAAACGTGTTGCAAAGTCAAATATGTTTTTTTTTTCCTTTTGTGGAAAGCTACTTCGGGGTTGCCCTAACTGGCTCAATCCAAGCCTTTGACTGGACCACAACTAAGACATGCTGACATTTCGGACTTCCTGGTCTGTTATTGGTTTACTCCCCCGTGCTTCCTTGCTGTCCTCTCCCGCCCCCGTCCTGTTATTTCCTCTCATCTTGCCCTCTGATCTTCTGAAACATGCAGGACAGAACCGGGACAGTTCCACTGGACGCACGGGAGGGAATCTGTGGAATGCCGAACCCCGTTTTCGGGAAAAAAAAACTCAGTAGTTACATTGACTGTTTGTGAATATCTTTTTCAAGGAAGTGGTGATGTCGTCGGTTAATGAGGTGTGTGAGACCTGCCATGTTTTTGACTGTGTTTGCATCACGGTGAGCGGCAGTGATGAAGTAGCAGCTGCTGCTACTTCTTCGGTGACAGCTGGAAATATATTGGACAGATCTTACACATGTTCATGTCTGTGTAAGACCTGGGATGGATGGATATTTAGATAACTGTCACTAGAAAACCATTAAACTGAAGAAACTCCTCTGAAAGCTGAAATTCCTATGCAGCTAAACAATTCGGATGCGCCTTTTGAGACGACTTTCATTTGATATCTGCGATAACGAAAAGCATTCCGATTCTAAAGCGATCGCTTTCTGTCTCCGCATCCGAGACGGCGGACGAACTGAAGCCAGAGCAGACATGGAGTAATTGGACCGAACGCTGGAACATTTCCAGAGGAGAGAGATGAAGTCATGCATCTCCGCTCTGCAGGATGGTAATGAGAGGCCCATCTGCACACAAGTAGTGACACGTTCTTCCCTTTTTTGTGTATCTTTATTTGGAAAAAGCACTTTTCATAACCATTCACCAGATACATAAAAGAGGAGAAAGACACACCAGATGCACGAATTATGTGTTTCACTCACCTCAAACTTATCGAGGCCTGTGCTTCCCGCATTTGCGACAAAAATGCCAGAGTTTTGTGAAAAGGTGAGCTTCTCTGGCCTGCGCTGGAAAGTCGTCCTCTCGGCCTCGCCGCAGTCCATATAAAGACGCACCTCATTATTCTCCACCGCCAACTGCAGCACAGACAAAGATACTTAAGGCAAAAATACGTATATATCTAGATTTTTCTAATCCACTCATACAATCGGTGTTTTCTATGTGTCATAAAATTCAACAGCTAAACATTTCTGGCTTCTTCTTTATCTTAAAATCACAAAGGTTCATCTCCATTTAAAGCTAATATTGAGCTAAATATTGAGAACAATTATCTAGTAATCTTGACCCCAGGTTTTATTATCTTAAGAGAAGTGGCAGTGGGCCGCCTGTTTCCTGTCAGTGTAGTAAAACCAGAAGAAAATGAAAAAAAAACGTTGACCTCTGTTACTTGTTTCACTCAAGTTTACTCAAAAATCTTTTGTGGAAGAACTGCAGTGCTGGTCACTGATCGAACACAGCTTAAAGATGGTTAAAAGATAAAAAAAAATGGTTTTGATCACATCCATTCATGAGTGAGATTTCACTGTTTGCAGACCTTGCAGGAGGCACTGTGATGTCACAGCGTCGCAATCTGACATCACAGAGCGACACTGTGATGTCAGATTGTGACTCTGCGATGTCACAGTGTCTCTGTGACATCACAGTGTGACGCTGTGACGTCACAGTGTCGCTATGTGATGCAACAGTGCTGCACTTTGATGTCACAGTGTAGAACTCTGATGTCACAGTGTCGCTCTGTGATGTCACAGTGTCGCTCTGTGATGTCACAGTGTCACACTCTGTCGCTTGTGATGTCACTGCTTGTTACTTGTGTCTTCACAACATGAAGTTTTTAAAGGGCCAGTCTTCTTGCTTCTTTGTTTGGGTGCAAAATGACACATTTTGACGTGGGACATTTCACACCAACAACGGATCAATCCTTCCCTTCCAGTGTTTTTTTCCCTCCAAGTGGGGGGACCGTGTTCTGACAAGTTCAGGGCCTAAAGCAGAACTTGTTGAACGAAGAGGGTATAAGCTCCTGGAATTTGTTGGCTGATCTAATAAAAGAACCAGAATACACTTTCTGGATTTACCACGAAATGTTGTCAATTTGTCAGATTTTAACATTTATTATTTTTTTTAAACTTTTATAAAATTATTTAATTATTTTTGAATCCCTTCTGTCAGACAAAATTGGTGTCAATCAACTCGACCACCTTTGTGCAGGTTTGTGCAGCGAAACGTTTTGTTTGTGCTGCTTTGGCCTTGAAGATGTGGATGAAATGTGAAAGGTCATTCTGATGTCATAAAAAGTCGCATCCGAATGGCCACGGGACGTCTGCACCGCGTCAGTGTCCGTCAGTCTGTCAGAGCCAGAAGGTCACTGGACAACCTTTTGACCTTAAAACTTTCATAAGCATCGTCAAAGCCAAAGCAGCGCAAACAAAAGCATTTGCTCCTCAAACCAGCACAAAAGTAGCACAAACGTTTGACACCATTTTCGTGTGATTTGAAGTTAGTGCTAGATTTGATCATCTTAAGAGAAGAGTAAATGTATGTAAGATATAAAATGGTCAAAACAAAATAAATAAAACACAACGTGAGCAACTAAAAACAAGCGACAGATTTGAAAAAGAAAAAAACGAAGACGATTAATGTCTTTAGCGGCCCACCGTGAACCGTGTCCACTGGTCGGTCATGTCCGGGACGCTGAAGGCGGCGGCTTTGCGGCTGTCGGTCGCCTCCTCCGTGTCGGTGTAGTACAGAAGGATCCGCTGGAGGCCCCCATGGACCGGCGTGAGGGCCAAACCCAGCTCCACCACCTTCTGATGGGCGTCGGTGATGGCAAACAGGACGCCTCCTCTCTGCGCAGTCGGACGCACCTGAAGGGGACGGAAAGAACGGGGACATCAGTGACGCGCACATTTTACACACGTGAAGTTTTTAAGCTCGATAAAGGAGGGACGTTGTTTAAAATCAGCACCCCGGCGACTCCATCCGATAACGGAGCAAAGTTTGGAAGTGTCTCAGCTTCGAGTCAGTACCGTGACGATGATGGCAAAGTCCCTGTAGAAAGGCCCCGGGGACAAACGTCCTTGTGAGTCGGCCGACGTTGGCGTTGCTTCCGAAGCTGTGCGCTGGAAAGCCCTGGAAACCGTTAGTGAAGGAGACGGCGGGAGGCAGAGGGATGCCGATCAGATCCATCAGGTCCAGGTGGCTTCCTGAAGCTTTCTCTAGACAACGCAAAGGTGAAAAGGTCAACGACACGAGAGCAACTCCGGATGAAAACCCGTCGATCCGGTTAGGGAAAGGAAGGCGTCGACGTTTTCGCTTCGGACGCAGACGCTGACGCCTCATGTTGCGTTGATGACATTTCTGACAGCTGTGCACATCTGTCCGCTGCCTCGCTAATTCATCCCAGAACCTGGGGCTGAAAGCGCAGGAGTACGCGCGAATCGCCCCGACGAGGCTTTAATTTGGGCCGACCTGATCCAGAGGGCCACGCATCGCTGCCCTGCCTCACACCGACATAATCCCTCCAAATAGAAAAGCACGCACCGTGTGTAGCAATTAGAGTAATCTCGGTGTGTGTGTGTGTGTGTGTGTGTGTGTGTGTGTGTGTGTGTGTGTGTGTGTGTTTGCGCGCATGCATCCCCCGTGACTCCCCTCCCGAAGGAGCCTGTCTCCCGTAGCAACAAGATCAGCATGCGGGACAGGCTATAGCGCCTTCATCCTATGTTTCTGTCATGTGCACAAACACACACACACACAGACGCATGGAAAACTCACACATCAGAACACACACAAAGACCAGACCGGACCAGACAGGCCAGCATTCGCTTGTCTCTAATTCGTCGGTCCTAACGAGTGGAAACGAGTGCGATTAGAGGTTGTGCGCTTGTGTGTGTGTGTGTGTGTGTGTGTGTGTGTGTGGGTGTGTGGGTGGGTGTTCTGCTGCGCGTCGCTCACACAACTACATGCTTAAAAGTTTTGTCGTTGCCAACAGAGGTGGAAAGAGGCGCAGACAACGTCCACGTGCCTAAACCGAAACTCTCCTCAGACCTCAAAACCTGCAGTCCAGATGTGCAGAACGGAGGTTCAGACCAGCCTGATCAGTTTTGCTCCTGCGCTGTGAGGTTATTGTTTGAAATTAAAAACGAATCCAACACTTGACCTGGTTGCCGAAATCTGTCAATCACATCATCATTCGATATGTTTTTTTTTTTTTTACTTTTCTCTTATAAACTCTGTCAGTACTTGTGAATTATTTACAGTGGCTAACAAGAAACGAAAATAAAAATAAACAAAAGCGACAAATTAGTGCAGTAAGTGATGCGTTTTCATATTTTGCATCCTAAAATGTGAAAACACAAGTTCCTGTTTAAAAAAAAGCACATCATCAGATTCTGCCAGAGTTCAGTGGTAACCATGGTAACATTTACTCAGTTACATTTACTTGAGTAACTTGTCTTTAAAATTACTGTCAGGAGTGTTCATACTCTGCTGTACTTTTTACTTTTACTTGATTAAAAATATGTTGAATTAATGATACTCCTGCAAATTCACTGGACCCGCCTCTGCGTTCTGGTAAATGTAAAATAATAATAAAAGATTTTATTATTATTATTTTAAAAATTCTTTCCTTGTAGCTTTGATATTTTATTTGGGTCTGGAAAAATCTATCCCCGATTTTATCCTGGCTTTTCTTCATTTCGACTCTCATCCAGACTTGGAAAGTAATAAAGCTCTGCACTTTCTTGTTTTTTTTTAAAGGACTATCTATCAAAACGGACAGTTTCTACCGCCGACCTTTTGACCTTTTGTGACTGACGCATCAGCCGCACTCACGGCTCCATTGTGTGCATAAACCTCTGAGCTATTTCTGATCATTCTTTTCTCGTTGCCAGTAAATATCCAACACTCGCCCGTCCCCAACACTACCTCCCTTCCACCATTGATTCGGTTTCATTCAACGTTTTCCAAACGCCAAACAACCGGATCTGTCACTTGTCTAATTACAAATTTGGGGTCATGTTCCGCCCTGGACGCAGTCCCTCCTCCTCCTGTAGTTGATCCTTGTCATGTCGACCACATGAAAGCTTCCATCAGCTTGTTGAGTCTCGTAAAAACCAATATCACCGACTCCCTCCTTGTGGCCGTCCGTAGCCTTTTAATCCCTCTCCGACCCCGGCTGCCACATAAAAGCTTCCAGCTGCCTGACCGAGTCTCTCAAGGTTTCTTTTTTTTTTTTTTTTTTTTGAGTCCGCAGCCTTAGCTCGGACCGTTTCTCGAGCGTTGTGTGTCGCATACCTCGAATGCTCTCAGGATCACGAAACACACTGGGAAAACCTTCATTCTAAGAAGCTGAAGTGAAGATGCTTGTACATGTGGGTTATGACGCCTGATCAGCTGCTGTGAAAAACGATTTGCCCGCTTCCTGATTTCTGCTATTAGATGCTTCAGATGGATAAAGAAGTTGAAATATCATTGAAAGAAACAATCCTGATTTTCCAAATCAGAGGTTGTCCAACTCACTGAATTTTCCCAATACACATCACAGCAACAACACAGTCAAACCGTGCAGCATTACGAAATGCCCCATCAGACGACCTGACAGACCAGAGGATCTCAAAATGCAACTCATCAAGCTTAGATGTAAAGAAATTCAACAGCAGATGAGAAACTACCAGCAAAAACACAAAACCTCACCAAGTATATGTGTAAATACTGAAATAAGACAAAACTAGCTTACAAGTCAAAACTTTTAGTTAGGTATAGGAGCTTGTTTTAAAACAATAATTGCTTAATATTGATGAAAAAGTTTCTTGTTCCACTGGCAGATTGTTTCACTTATGGGGGAAAAAAAGAGTCTTGTTATAAGTTAAATAACCTGCCTATGGGACTAGTGCTGTAAAAATCAATATCAAGGAAATATTTACTCTTAGTGTTTTTTTGCAGTGTACAGTGGCATTTTTTGAGGGGATCCAGTGAACCACCATCTGTGGTGCAACAGTGAACCTTTCTAGGAGGAAGAAACCTGCTTCACATGTGACCTCATTAAGTCTGGTCTCAGAAGAGCCGAGAGCATAATTTAAATCACTGCATATCCCACTTTCCTCGTGGTCAGCGTTTATGATTTGATGACAGGGAAAAGACTGGGCAACGGTGGCCACTACTTCAGAGTACCAAGACCAAACTCAGGGTTGACCAAAGAGAACACGGAGGCCTGTCTCGTGTTTCTCACAAACACTGCCGGGGTGTTTTTTAGGCATGGAGGTCCAAAACTGCAACACCCCACCCTCCCTCCCCATTGGGTCATTGGGCATTGGATCAGTGGGATGACTCTACCAATGTCTCACTGACTTCACTTTCTGTTTGTGAGGCTGAACTGTTGAGAAAAGGCAAAAGCCATTCGCGATCACTCACCACTCTTCCATTGTTTCCGTGGTTTATTCTCGGACCTGCCTTTGGCGATTCCACCTGCGTTCGCCCTAGAAGACGGCGTCGACGTTTTCTCGTTGCCGTGGGAAACCGAATCCCCCGAGGCGTGCGGAGCGGAGGACGGCGCGGTCCACCCCGACCCCGTGCCCTCCGCGGGGTCCGCTGTGACCGTGCCGTCCGTTCTCCCCTCTCCCCTCTCCGTCGGAGTCCACCGGGTGGTGGAGGACGGCTTCTGGGGGGAGCCGGTTGGAGAGGCAAAGGGAGGAAACAGAGTGGTGGTTTGTGGCTTCGCCCATAAAAAGTTCCACCACTGTGCCCACACCGGAGAGGCCAGGAAGACCAGGGCGAGACAGAGGCGGACAGCTCCCATCCTCTTCTCCGTGGATGGCGAGGCTGAAGGTAGTTGGATCGGTATCACGCTCAGTGCAGATGCTACTTTCCCATCTGCAACAGGTGATGCAGGATTCTGAAGGAAGTGAAAATCCAGGAGATGATGTCGACCAAAAAAAAAACAAAACCACAAAAAAAACCCAAAATGCAATTATCTGGGTTCCAACTCCTTGTTTTTCTGGTTTCTCTCCTCTTTTCCCTTTATCCTCTCTTCTCCCTGTCTTTGTAATGACTTATTTTTCTGCTGCAGCCTCTTGCTCCGACTCTGCGAGGTCTCCTCCCCTCCACACCTCCGCACGTTTTTCTCCCAGTGCAATTTTCCTGTCGACTCCTCTTTAGGGGCCGACTCGCTGGGCTCTTTTATCTCAGATTAAAACAAAAACAATAATAATAATCACTATCTGCGAACTCATCTGTGAGAAAATTAAAAACCCAGAGTTTAAATGTGTGACAATAAGAATCGGGATCCAGGAACAGAAAGACGGACAGTGACTGTGTCCTTTGTTCAAATCTGCACGAAATACTTGAATCGAGACGTGTGAACAATTGAACTAGAAACAAAATTGCATCCTGAAAAGGATTTAGCAAATCTGCAGTTTGGGGTTGAGAGTGTCATCCAGCAATCTGGCATTTTTGTTGCATATCATGCATCTGCTTTCTTTTGGGAAAAAAAAAAAATGAAAAGGCACTTTCTGCATTTTTTCTCGGCTTTGAATTTAAAAAGTCAAATTTGTCAGGGTGGAATCGTCTGTAAACTGCAACCTCTCTCTCTCTCTCTCTCTCTCTCTCTCTCTCTGGCGGGTGGAGCTTAAAGATCACGCAGCAAACGCAGGGGCCTCCGCGTCCCGGTTATGACAAAGAGACGCTTGTTCTGTTGCATTGTGCTTCCGTAAATGTTTTGGTGAGATCCAAGATGAGGTTTCTGGACACAGGGTGGAAGCGTCTGCTTTAGGCTGAGGTCCGATTGAGTGTCGTCGTCAGAAAAAAACACAAAAAAAAAACCCCGGTGGCGACATGGAGTCCAGCCAGGCGCAGTAGCACAGCAGTATCATCAAAACACAGTCATTCATTGACTTTAGCTAAGCAAGTCGGCACAATCTAGAAACACAAACCAAGTATTTACTAGAAGGAATCTCCCTCATTATATGTCCCGTCTTTTTGCTTTTTCTTTTTTTTTTTTTTTTTTGAACACTTTGACCCTATTAAAAGGACTTCTGGATTCCTGAAGGAGTGACCCCTTCACCCTTCACCTTTCATTCACTGACTGCTTTACCTAGCAACCACCTCACAATAAACCCTAATTGGTTTAGTGTCACAGCCAATCCAACAAAAAATGGGGGGGGAAAAAAAAAAAAAAAAAACCCTAACCCTCTGGAAAATCACATCATGTCAGAGGAGAAAAGGGGGGGAAAAAAACTAAGAATATATTAAAATAAGCAGCGACAACGATGAAGAATAAATTACATCTTTTCAAACATAAGTCAAGAGAGAGCAAACATCTTTCAAAGCTATTTCTTTTTCCTCACCGCAGACAAATAGGCAGACGCATCAAGCACTGATGCATTCTGCATATTCTGACATGTTCCGCAATCTCACATTGCAGAATAAAGCAACGTAAAACTCAGGTGAGCGTTTAACTTTGAAAGAAAAAAAGTGTGCGTTTGCAACAGAAGGAACATCCACTTAAAAGGTAAAATGATGAAAGGACATTTTTATGGAGCTGTTAAATATCTTGAGATGTCAGCCAGGAAGTTAAATTCCTGGAAGGGGGGGTCGTCAAAGTACGCTTCTGAATGACCCCGATCGTGACGCGCAATTAAGGAAAACAAAGTCAGTGTTTTGAAGTGGCAAACAGCAAAGTCCTGATCACAGCTGCAGAGAAAATCTGAAAAGGCGAAGCTCACAAACACGACTAAAAACACACAGAAAATGCAGTGAAAAAAAATTGAAAAGGTGAGCAAGAACCTGACTTTGAAGCAAACAACACAACACTCTCTTTCACCTTGCGCTGGCCTTTAGTAAACAGGAAAAAAAGGAAAAACTGAAGCTGCTCACTTTGGGACACACTGAAGGTGTTGTTCATTTTAATCTCTGCTGCCACCTTGTGGACAAAATCAGCAAAACAGCTATAAATAAATAGTCTTAGAGCTTCTGTTGCAGGTGCAGTGTTTCATTTTGTTGCAGAAATGGTCAAATATTTGCAGGGTTGACATAAAACTTGTCACCGTTACTGATGACCGAACAGAACCAGTGAAAGCCTCCTGTGCAGAGAGACGGATGCTTCCAAATTAGGTGCAAATCGAAATCAGTGTGGGAAAAAATGCACATAACACACTTCTTATGAGTATATATATGGTCAGCAAACTCCAGTGCTAATGAAAATATAAATAATAAACATCCAGTCTAATAGGCATGATCAACTCTGGGATGAAATATAATTCAAAAAGCAACTCAAGCGGAAAAACGTTGCATTTTTAGTAGGTTTCCTTTTTGAAGAACCAAATGTGACTCCGAGGATTTTATGTCAAGGAAACGATTCCCCCACCCCCCAAAAAAAAATTGTTCAGCGAGCTAAGGAATGGAGGAAACACACGATGAAGAAATCTGTGTGCTGCGTTTCGATCTCTGAGTTGGTGCGCGTCCATCCAACGTCGACCCGGGTTGGATGGACAGACCGCGGACAGGGCCGGTCCTCTGACCGCGGGGCGGTCGGTCTGCAGAGGTTAACAGAGACGACCTGTTCTCGCACATTTGCGTCGCCAGCGGTCAATGCGAGCCTGTGTTGGCTCTCTATTTCCTCTGAGATTTATCCTCCTTCCTCCTGAGCTGCTTTCGAGGCAGGAAAATTTGCGGAGAATAATTTTCAACGACTGGCCGAGTCAGTCAGACTGACAAAAAAAAACAAACAAATATACAAAAAACAACAACAACAACAGTGTTCTGTTTAAGTTGTTCTCTACAAATACTTTATTTAGATTTTTTTTTGTTTATGATAGCAAAATGGCAAGACAAAACTGAAAAGAAGCAGAGATCACAAATAAAAATCTGAAAGGTTTATGGCGATGATGTAGTCAAACCCCCTTAACTGTGGCCCTAACCCTTTCTTTCTTTTCCTCCTCCACGTCACAGTTTGTCATTATTTTGTGTCGGCCTGCCATTAAAAAAACATCCAAACAGCATTTATTGATGTCTCTAGTTGAAACCAAGGAAACGGCGAAAGAGTTCAAACGATTCGAATACTTCTGCCAATCACCGCGTCAGTGACAGAACAAGAGTTACCGAGCCAGATCTCCGCTAAATGGAAAGTCCCGCATTTGTCAGAAATGCTGAACTGGATTTGTTTGTACACGTCTAACAAAACGTTGGAGTTTAACTTGCCTGACTTTGTCACTTAAGGCTCCATCCCCCGAGAGGCGGCACCGGAGCCGTCAGTTTGTGGGTTCAAGCGCTGACTGTAGCAGAAGGTCGGCATCTGACCGTTTGATCAAATCTCCTTTGTGTCTCGGACAGCAGGCGGCAGAAAGAGTATCTGTGGAATGTGGCAGATGATAATAGACGTGCACAAACACACGTGCACACGCGCGCACACACACACACACACACACGTTTGCACGCATGCAGACATTTCCCACCAACTTCCAAGAACCTTCAACCAACTTCTTGGGGGAAAAAAAGAAAAAAAAAAATCATTTCAAATCTGTGGACAATTTCAAGGCTTCACTGCGTCTCATCCGGTGTCGATCACAAGTTTCTGTACCGGAGACACAAGTGTTTGTGTTCGTCACTGACTTGTACTGAAGATGTGTTCAAATTTGATTTGTTTGCTGAAAACATTCGGATGGAGACAATGAGAGCTAAAAAGAAAAAAACAAAAAAGGACCCCAAATAGACTGTAAATAAACTATGATTTAAAAAAGTAAATAAAACTAATTGCATTTTAGAAAGTACATCTCACATAATTTAGAAGCGCCGCTAGGAATAAAGGTAAAAAAAAAAACACAACTTTCGACGGATCTTTGACATGCAGTAACTGCGCATCGATCTGATCGAGTTCTTACTGAAGTCTTATGTTGTCTTTTCATGTTTTGCAGATAATGTTCACGGTTAAAAAGCGATCTTCCTGCAGAGTTCGGCGCCTAAAGGTTGTTCCGAATCAGCCCAAACATGCAACAATAAATAAATATGAACTCATTTCAGAAACAGCTGCATGGCTGTTCATTTGAGTGACGATATGTTGAAGTAATGCTACTTTTGCCTGAGTCCAACTCTTGGCCACTCTGCCCACCTCTGGAAATGATGATACGACTTTGGCCTGCAAAGACACGTCGTTGTCAAGGCGACAACAAGCCACTGAGCTCATGCGACTCATGACTTTGGCGCACAGACCACAACCGCCACACAGACACAGCTGCGCTCAGTGACTCGCTGTAAGGCCCACTGCTCGATGCAAATGGATGACCTCCCACTGCTTGGAGTCAGTGGGAGGTCAGGAGTGGACATCTGCTGAGAGACGCTTTCCATTCGATCAAATGTCAGCGTTTGTTGCTTCATCCGTTGCCTCTGGCCTCAAACGTCCCTCGTCCTCTCACAGTTGAATTCCTGCCGCTTCGTTTCTTTAAACGTTTTCACGCACCGCTCCTGTGCAGGTGGAGAAAGATCGGGAAGTTCCTCAAGCCTAGATAATATGAATTAAGAAAAATGAAATCTCGAAAGTGATCAGCAGTTTTGGATTTTGTTTCTCTGCTTCAGGAGGTAAACGTTGTGTCCATCTTTTGTTTCTCCTCTACTTCCTTCCACACTTCCTCGTCCAGTCCCCCAAATCCTTTTCCCCCTTAAGGATTTGGGGAACTTTTATACTTCCTTTCCTTCCTCCATCCCTTACTTCCATTTCTTCTATGTCTTCTTCTGTCCTTTCTTCTTCCTCCTGGTCTTTATTTCTCTTTCTCTATTTGTTGAACCTTCCCTTCTTTCTGTCTGTGTTTCTTTTGGCTCCCTTCTGTCCTTCATTTTCTCTTTGATGTGTCCTTCTTCCTCTTCCTTTTTTTCCCTTGATTGTTTCCTCTATTCCTCCTTTCCTTGTCGCCTTGTTCCCCCCATCCCTTCCTTCTGTTAATGTTAAGATTTGAAAAGTATGTACAGACACAATCACACAAGTAAAATGCAAACAATCACTTTCAATGCAAATGAAGTTTATGCCAATAATAGCTTTACTACGTCTTATCTGCAGATGAACAAGAGCCGATCCTATAAATCTTTTCAATCAATAGTCCGACATCATTTAAAGTGGCTTTAAACTCGGCTGCAGACGGATGCAGCCGTCTGATTTACGTTTTCCCGTCGCACGTCAGGCACTGAATTCTTCTCAGCGTGTGTTTGTGGAGTTTGATCAGCGGTGAGCGTTGTTCTCGCAATGAAAGGCCACCATTTGCAGAAATGTGGCAGGAAAATATTAGCTCATGCTTGTTCCACAGTCCCGCTGGCGGAAGACCGTCCACAGACCACAACGGGAAGGAAACCGCAAAACGCTGCCGGCGTTTGGCCCTTGTGCTGCCTTCCTGTCTGCGTACCGAAGGCCTTCTGAGTAGATCAGAATCGTTTATGTTTGTATACAGAGAAAGACTGAGAATTCCTGTTTGCTAAACACGCTACGTTCCTGCAGCTCAGAGGCGAGCTTTCTGAAAGCTCAGTTTACAACACAGCAGCTAAATGTTGACAGTCGGTTGAAGATGCAGCATTTGAAGTGTTTATGACTGGAAAGAGGGCGACACACACTCTGCAGGGACATGAGCTGCTCAACGCCCGGGATTGTTCCACAAGCGGGACTTTATCTGACGCGCCTGCTGCTCCTTATTCTTCATGACGTTTGTCCTTTAAAACTTTGAGGTGTTCACACAAACAGCAGCATTTACGCTGAGATTTGATTGAAAAAATATGAACATGACATCCCTAAAATTAACGCCGCATCACATTCAGGATCATCCGGTTGGTATTGGTGGAGCTCATGTCTGCGGCGTAATGCTAATAGCTATATTCTATTGAGTCTTGTGCCGTTCAAAATGTCCTCTGAAAAGACATTTGCAGATTGGAACAATCGGGATATTTTCATTCGCCACCATCACGTTGCACAAAGAAGTGAAAGGCGGGTTGTTCAAAACGTGAGACCGTAAACAGTCTCTGCTCACGATTCGATTTAAACTGGCGTAACTCAGATGTGCTGGTGAGCTTTGGGTCGCTGTGCGGCTGCGGTTTAAAAGCCGATTGCAGGACGTTCTCCTGCAGGATCGTTCGATGGAGAGTTGGAGCAACGAGAGCAAATTGCAGCTCTTACCGTCACGTCTGGCTGTCGGTGCGACGGCCTCTTTAGTTTTACGTCCGATGTGATGGGGGCGCGCAACTTCCAAAAAGTTAAGACCATTGTTTCTCCAGTTTTTGTGCGTCGTCAAGAGTTTTATGCGAGTTACGCCTCTGTGTTGGCTTTGGATGGTTCACAGACGCCATGTTTGCCCAGACGTTTCTTTGATTATCCGAAGTGTTTATGTGTCACAAACAACTGAAACGAGGGTGAAAAATTCCCGTTTTACCAAAATGTAAGAAAAGGGGGGAGAGAGAAAACAACTAAGAAACTTGTTTTACACAAGAAAGGTGAATCTCAGGTCCAGTCACACAAACGGAACAAGCACCATTTCAACCAATTAAAAGTATATTTTAAAGCCTTAAAGCTGCTGTCTTTGCCGAAGCGTCGAGAGCGACGAAGGCGTCTCCACTGACAGCCATTCATACACGACCCTTCAGAAAGAAACCATGGCAACAGCGCAGACCAACAAAAAACAGAAGACCACCGGCATCTCCAGGGTTTCCTGTGCTTCCGTGACATTTCGAAGCGGCTGTCTGCAGTCAGGTCAGCTAACGACCGACGACGGCTTTTCTTTTTCATTTTCACCCCAGGTACACGGTGCTCCCCCCCCCCCTCCCAATGCTAAAGGCTGGCGAAGCTGGAGAACCGCACGGTCGCTATGGGGATCGCATCATGGAAAGTGTGACGGAGCGCAGCAACACAAAAAGAGGCCTTATTTTCTTCCTTCCTGAAGGAGAGAGAGAGACAGAGAGAGAGAGAGAGAATGATTTTCTGTTTTCACATCACATTGAGTTATACGTTGTTCCCCCTAAAGCAAAGACACCTCTCACAGTTGATCCATTGTGTCCAAAACGCGTTCGAAACCAAAAGTGGCTTTGGACCAATGAGCGCATTCCAGACCGAACGGCATCAGAGTGTGGGTGTTCGGTACGCCGACGACTTTTGGGTGAAGGTTTGTTCCATGTGACTCGATGAAGCAGCTCCTGCCAGGTCACTCAGTCGTAAAAACGCTCAACGGAGCTCAGAGGGGCTTTTCTTCCTGCGACCAAACAAGGTCGGCGGAAAGAAGGAAAATTGGTCCAAACGAACACGAACAGCAGTGAAATAACTTTGCAGTAAAAATAATTGGATTTTTTTTTTTTCCTCTTACTGTACAGGGGCCAAAACAGATTGCCTGCTGGGCTCACCTTAGAATCAGTTGCATCGGCTAAACACGAAATCCATTCAGAGCAACTCAACCAACTGTAAATGGAAAGTGAAGGTGCCCACATCCAGACAAAAGGGTTTCCTCTCTGTTCTCTTAAGACGGGGATGAAGAGTGAAGCCGGACGCGTCGGAAACCCAAATATTAAAATTCCGCCGTCGGCCCCACAACACGGGGACAAGAAGGAAGGCACGAATCGGAGGAGGATGTGGATCTGCTCACGCGAACGGACGTCTCCTGGTTGTTTCAGGGAAAAAAAAAAACTGGAAAAAAAAAAAAAAAAATGTAACGCGCTCCGATTTTGAAGCATTCACTGCACAGACACTGAATTTGACCAAATTGTTTTGGTCCAGTTTCAATTGCAAGCATCTCAGTAAACTTGAAGAGACAAAACTAACTCAAAACAAAGTGATCAGCAAGATCAATGAGCTTGCTTTAAGCAACTAATTCCTGAATGTTGATGAAAAAGTGCTGGTTCGATTGGCGAGTCGTTTCACTGACAACACGAGAAAATCGTCTCGCTATCAGTGAAATAAACCGTCAATGCAACTAGTAGATTTTTTTTAATCAATATTAAGGAATTGCTGGCTCACAATAAGCTCTTATGTTGCTGAAAAGTTCCCCACGAGTTAATTTTGCCTCATTTCAAGTGTACCGAGATTATTTGCGCTAGAAATTAGAGCACAAAAACCTGGATTTTGTGTTTTTGCCGTGTTCTTTTGTCCGTGGTAGGATGATGCCACAAGCATTCCCTCCACAAGAATTAGATGCACAAGTTTTAATTTGGTATTAAATGAAGTCGGTCAAAATTAGAATTTACAACTTATACCAATACAGTCAAATAAAAGCCCAGTAAATCTTCCTCAGCAGGTTTCAACCCAAGGGACATGTTTGAGATAATGAATCAGGAAGTCTTTGTAAACAAAGTCTTCCTTCAAATAAAGGGTCTAAAACACCAGAATGAAGAATTTTACCATCCATGCAGATGAAAATGACTGAGCTCATTTTAATGTACCAGGTGATTCATTGATTTATTGTTTATTGTGAAAGGCCTGTTTCTACATAAGGAGTCTGGATTGGATGACCAAGGATCGAGGCTGGATGTCCATCATGATGTACAACGAGAAAAACCTTCTTCATTCAGCAATCGAAAGGCAACATCAGTCATGAGGAAATCAAGAGATGTTTCTTATTTGTTGGTGGGGAAAACCAAACCGTTTGCCATAAAAGTTCATTAATGCGAGGCTGATTACTTGCAAACCCATCGGTTTGTATTTAAAGCACCGAAAGTGTTTGGACAATCTCCAGAAACAAAGTTATGGCGAAACATAAGTTGCATTTTCAATACATGTCTCCTGCATGTTGACGCGCCGTCTCGCTGGTTCTGAAAACCCGAGGTGGAGAACCAGACCCCCTGTGTGATGTGTGATGTGTAACCTGTAGTGTTTCCTGATGCCGTGTTCAATGTGATTTGAAGTGATCTTACAGCCTAATAAAGTAAAATTTACATAATAAGGTCATCAAACTTTACCAGCTCTGACTGCAAGCTGCAAGAAAGCCAAAGAGGAAAAGTTTACTGTTGTGCTCAGCAGCCATGCGAGCTACTGTTGTTTTCGCCGATCTGTCAGTTGCAAACACTGAATCACGATGTGTTTGCGTCGCAATGTGGTGAATCGTTTGTGTCACTTCGAGGTTTGGTTTGAAGGGACACAAACAGCGGCGCAGTAAAAAGGGGGAAACTCCAAACACTTCACCTCCCACCCTGGTGTGGTGTTTGCCTTGTCTGCCACTTCCAGCTACCCCATGGCACACACACACACACACACACACACACACACACACACACACACACGCACACACACACACGCACACAAATGAGACAAAGGGGATTGGAGGAAAGCAGGCCGATGGCCAAACAAACTATCACTCTCCCGCAGATCTGTAGAAGAGGAGCAACACGGCAGGGGGTCACTGAACGACAGCTCAACCTATACAGTCATACCACTGATATCGTTATGGAAGTGTGAGAAGATTGTTACTCTAGTTCGAGAATCCTGGTACCTCACCTCTGTCAATTTAACAAAAAAACCCCAACAAACCCCCCCCAAAAAACCTGAACTTTAACGATCAGTGTTGTCGCCTGGACGCAGATTTTCTGCTGATTTCAGTGGGATTCTTGTTTACACAGCCTTTGAAAGACACACTTTATGGAGATTAAAAGTAACTTTTTTTTTTTTTACCAGCAAGTCATAGTAAAATATGTTAGTTAGCAATGAAAATAGAGCTAACAAGCTAAGATTTCCATGGATTCTTGGAAAAGAAATTTAAGCTGAATTTTAATCCGTCGCTGTGCATTTTTTTGGTGCACAAGCTTTTTATTTGTGTTTTCTGTTCATTCATTCAATTGCAATTTAAGATGAACATGTCACAAGGCAACACAAACAAAAGTTTTGAATGAAAAGGAGCAGTTTGAATAAAAAAATAAACACAAATCTTGTATTTTCTACTTGTTCTCCAAACATGAACCACCGCAATCAGCGTAATAAGCTGTGAGCCGCGCTTCTCCTCGCGTATTTGTTAAAGCTGACATGCTTTCAAAGCGGAGAGAGCGTTTCCTCCATTTGCTGACGTACAGCAGAGATCATCAGCATAAGGAGTAACATTTCTCTAAGGAAACTCACCCTCCATGAGCTGCTGGGCTGCAACCATCCTGCACAGCAGGGCGAGAAGAAGGGCAGGAGGCCACCTGTGGAGATGCAGCAGACACACACCGTGAGGGTCGGGGTCAGACTTCAAGGAACATTCGAAACGCCAAAACCAAAGGAAAAGTCCGTATTCTTGATTTGAAGTAGCTTTTCGTGGGCTGTGATTGAAACCAACGCGCACAAATAAAAAAATTAAAAAAAAGCCAATAATCCCATGTGGGTTCTGAAGTGCAGTTGCAGTACAAAAACTTTCTTAAAGTCGTTCAAGTGAAGAACGTCACACGCCTCACAATAAAACAAAGGACGTCGTCTTCTTACCCTTGACACATTTTGCAGAGGGAAACACAAAAACGCTGCTTTGGCAGGCAATTCCAGCTACATGTGTGTGATGAAAGTGCGGCAAACTCTGAGCTCCTCTGTCCTCCCTCACTGTGCAGACCTGAAGTCACACTGCGACTCTCTCTCTCTCTCTCTCTCTCTCTCCTCCTCCTCCTCTTTTTCTCTCTCTCCGCACAAAGACTCTCTCAGTTTGGAGCCGAGTGACTCCCAGGATCCACGGACGAGGGAAATCTGACTCTCAAAAACAAAAAAAAATCCCCCCCCCCCGTGTTTCTTCAGCACGCTTTCTCCTAACCTTCTGCTTTATGTCATTTTATGGCTGTTTGAGATTATATCATGTCATTAAAACTTACTGCTGTAGATTTCTTTGTCATCTTTACTTGTTTAAACATCCGTTGGCTTGGAACAGATTGGTGAATCCTAAAGTCAAGAAAAATGAAAGTGTTGAAGTAAATTAGGGTAAACCGTGCTGTTAGGTTAGGGTCATTATGTATTCCATGTAGTTATTGATCATCCATGAGCACAGGGACAACAATGACATGTTGTTTTAAAAGGCCTCACTCTATCTTTACTTTGATGAAACATCTGGACCAAGACAAACTTGGTCCAGATGTTTGTCCCCTTTAGACCCCGAACCGTCTAAAGGGGACGGTTCGGGGTTTATGAACCATAAGGATCTAACGTAATGCATCTAATGCATTGTTTTTGTTGTTTTTTTTCTTTTTTATGTGAATGTGGATTAGTTGGTCCCGGAGGCTAAAGCTATCTGCTAATCTGTCGGGTACCAAGACCAAAATGGTCTTCTGCCATTTTGAAGCGACTTTAAAATCCCACCCTGATTCATGGTGACACTATTTTGTCAACATATTGAAACATTCCTTCATTTGCATTGCATGTCTACTGACACAGACGACACAAAACTGAACGGATCATATTATATATATAAATATACGTAAAACAATATTGCAGTGGTTTAGGTAAAGTGGATTTTTTATTTCTTATTTTTGCAGTGTCACGCTTTGAGTGAAAATGTTTTGCATGTTCACCTTTCTATACGAGTTTCCCACAGACTCATCATTTATTGCATGTTACGGATTAACCACGTTCAGCGGCTGCAGCTGTTACATTTGTTCGGTGCAAATGTAACAGGACGGTTTGTGCAAAAGGTGTTCAGATACACTGCTGTAATATTTTTGACCTCGGAGATGAAGTCTACTTTGTTTTCAGACGAGTCATGAGCCTCAGCCTCTGGGACCAGAGAATCTGGAACTCAGCTAAACGAAGAGACTTTAACAAAAAAAAACAAAAAAAAAAATCTAAACCCGTTTCCTCGTTTTCAAGGAGTCATGCTATATATATATATATTTTTTTTAAGATGAAAATTGAATCAATGGAGGGTTTAAATCTAGGAAAGCTGAGTTTCATTGTCTGGAAATCTGGAAAACAAGTGTCTTCAATCCCTACACAAAACGTCGCCAACCAGGAAGTTTGATTAGGTGACTGCAGCACCTGTACAAATTATATCCTAAGTCTTTCACAAAAAACAAGGTATTCAGAGGTTCACGAGGGGGAATTGGAGAAACAATCCGTCTCGGTTCACACCTCACTATGAGAAGGATGCTGGAACGATAACGGCTCAGAAAAAGAGAGGATCCCACCGCCCTCCTTTCTCCCTGCGGCTCTTTCTTTTGCCGCTCCTCGGCTGCATCTGAGCTCAGAGGTCGGCGGATCCACCAAGAATTACTGGAAGGTTTCACTCAGAGGTCAGCGGAAGCCGAGGGAGAACGAGAACGAGTCGTGTTGGACACAAGACATCGAGTGCTGCACCGTCGTTGTTCACAACCTTCTCCTTAGCTTGGAGAAACAGCTGAAAGTAGCACATGATCCAAGTTTATTTTGGGATTTTTTAGGTTTTTTTTTTCGTTTTGTGTTGACCATTTTCTGCAAAAACCCATCGTCTCGTGAAGTTTGCCGGATCCGGATTCCAGAATACAATCACTCATATTCTGACGCAAACAAACAAGCGTTGGTGTTTTTTAATTTCTTTGGATGTGAGCAAGAAAGCAGGAAAAAACCCATCAAAGGAGACGGATAAAGAATCCCACAAGAAATGTAGACGTTTGTTTTCGCAGTAACTCGCCAAAGTGTTCACACCCGTTTTATGCCGCGTTCAATTTCGCATGTCACATTAAGAAATGAGCAATTTGTTTTATGCTCATTCCAGTCATGAAATAAAACAGATGATGTGTTTTATGCTGTGCAAGGAAAAAATGGTTTTATGTGAGTTTAAAACTGCCATTACACTTTTCCTTTATGCACTTTTTTTTTTGTGGTTGAAGTCCCAAAAACACGCAGGAAATGCTTGGGGTTCGCAAAACCTTTTTCCATCCTCAGAGACGCCGTCGTTTCATGGGACATAAACTCCGTTTTTAGTTCAAGACTCTTCGCGCCGTTTCCGGCTTTACAGGCCAACATTTTCAGTGGCGCAAAGAACACCGCGCCAAAACTGTGGTTCCTCTCGTAAACCTTCGCCGCGGTTCCACAGTCTGACAGACGAGTCGCCGGGGCCGCTGTGGAGACGGCGACCCCGGCGTGTCGCCGTGTCGGGTCCCTATTGTCGCCTCTGTGCGTGCCGACCCAGCGGGCCGCTCTCTGAGGCAAAACAGGAAGCCGTTTATCCTCCGGACCGTGTCCGCTGCCAGCTCTGAAGTTTCCCCTTCGCTCCTTTGTCATCCAAACAAAACAATAATTATTTTAGGATTAAATTGATTTCTGGAGGCCGAGCGCCGGGGCTGGTTACGTAAAGATTTGACCGCCGTCCAGCTCTTGTCCCCACAGGACCGGGGCCACCTGCTGGAAGCGACAGGGGGGGAGTTTCAAAATGTCAGACGAAACGTGTTGCGGTTTAAGATTTAATGCATAACAACAAAGCCTTGACTGAGACTGACGTTACATTTTAAAATTGCAATCATTTTGTTTAAAATGCTAAAATGCACTCATTACAGAAAAACTTCAGTTTTAGGGGAAAAAAAACAAAAAAAAAACAATTGAATACAATGAACTTAAAACATGAAGAGTATCTACCAATGAGACAAGTGGCTTTCTAACAAAACAACGTCTAAGAGATTCGTTAATATACAGGAGAAGAAACGCAGACGCTGCATTTACATTTTGTTACTTAGTCATAAAGAGAACACAGTCAGAAAAGGCGACAAAAAGCTCAGCAAAGAAATCCAAACTATCGACTAGCTCATCGTCAATACTTTTGTGTCGCTTTTTGACAAACTGTGTGGTCTGGAAAAAGTCCCAAATACGTATGAAACTGGCTCTGAAATAAATAATAAGTGTTCGTTTGGTCTCCATTTCACTGTGAACTTATAACAGCAGGATGTTCTCCGGGGAAACGCTCGTCGCCGGATCAGAAGCCGTCGGTGTGAAATGTCGGTTCTTTCATGAGTCACACGGGGTGTTTTTTTTTTTTTTCCCCCCCGCTGAGGCCACATGACGGCAGAGTGAAAACAGCAACAAAGCGAGGAGCGATGGAGAGCTTTCTTTACAAGCAGACAGACAGATAAGTCCTCCTCCCCTAACAGCAGGACCGCGACACTAAAAACACCGGCTGGATCTCGTTTTTCCGTCTGCGACGGTTTGGAAGGAAAGATCTGTCCCAGCATCAGCGCCATGGCGTTTGTTAACCTCCGGCCTGGTTTCCGTCTGCGCCGTCAAGTTCCCTCCGAACGCGGAACGAAGGAAAGCCGCTGGAGGCTAAGAGTAGATGGTGATGACCTCCCGACCTCCTCCGCGAACCAGCAGCACACGGTCCAGGCCTTCCATCAAAACCTCCAAGAACTCCATGTCTGAGAGACGCTCCGGGGTTAAGGACAAATCGTACACATCAGCCGGTTCATCCACTTTCTAATGATTAGCTTCCGTGCACCACAAACCTGGAACAAACTTTAAAAAAAAAAATAGCAAAACAGCCGAAACACTGAGTTTCTTTAAATCTAGACCCACCTATTTAGAGTTGCTATAATAAATGACACACCAACAACATTTTGATGTTTCAGTTGTTGATCGCTGTGTTTTCATGACGTAAAGCACTTCGAACTGCCTTGTTGCTAAATTGTGGTTACGCTCAGGCTTATACACATCATCGAACACATTTCCATATGAATGACTGACTGACAATGCAAAAGCATGACTGCTAGGTTAACAATCTCTTGTTGGGTGGGTACGTGTCTCATTGTTTGTCCCGCGTGTCTCCGCGTCGCCCTGCGACGGACTGGCAGCCTGTGCAGGGCGAGCTCCGCCTCCCGCCCAATGGCTGCTGGACAGGCGCACCAAACCTGGTGAACGACACGGACGTCGCAGACAAAAAGGATACAGTTCTCGTCGCCTTTCTTGTTCCTCGGTGGGCCCGGCATGTTGAGCAGGACCAACTGGGACTCTTTGGATTTCTTCTTCACCACCCCATTCAGCTTCACAGCCGTGTGCATCCGCCGCACGTTCGCCTGGTTGCTGCAGCAAAATCGCGTTAATGACAACGTCGCCGAAGTCGTAAAGCCGGCGTCGGCGCAGAGCGAGACGAGCACGGGCCACAGCCGCGATTATGACGTTAGCAGGTGAACTCGCATCGAGTTTTTAAAGCC
The DNA here is from genome assembly GCA_922788865.1 of Poeciliopsis turneri. Taxonomy (NCBI): domain Eukaryota; kingdom Metazoa; phylum Chordata; class Actinopteri; order Cyprinodontiformes; family Poeciliidae; genus Poeciliopsis; species Poeciliopsis turneri. The sequence continues at coordinate 847,704 of CAKLNU010000650.1, read as the reverse complement.
ATTTTTTTTTTTTTTTTTGCCATCATGCACCCATCCCTCCCTTCGAGGCGAACTGAATTACACGGGCGTGCATGCAACAGTTTCAGCGCATGCAAGCAAAAAACTGAAAGACGGAGCAACTTACAGATTCTCCCACTCACTGGGGGAAAGGAGCAAAAAAAAAAAAAGAAAAAAAGAAAAGCACAATCATTCAAAATTGTCACCAAAATATTATTCTGTCAAATATATTTCAAACTGGAAAACTTTGAATATATTGAAAAGACAGCCCTTGTTAATGTTAGAGGTTCAATGAACTTAAAAACAAAACGGTCAAAAGAGGCAGGACACACTGACCGGTTCTCGAAACCCAGTTAAAAAGGTTCATGAGGGATTTAAATGCCTCCTTTAATCTCGTTCCACTCACGGCTTTATGTTGAACATGTCCTTCACCGCCATGCCTTCCCTGTGCTTGTTCCTCTCGTTCAGCAGCTTGTCTTTGGTCCACGTCATGTGGACGTGCTCCGGCGTGGCGCCGGCTGCTTTGTCGTTGCTTGCAGAGTGAGACGCCGTGTTCCGGTCGTGGATCAGCTGGGCCTGGGCGGCGCACGGGAAATAGAAAGTTGGGTCATTGGAATGATTAGTCGAGGTCTCGAATGGCGTCCTGAAATAATCTGCACAGACGTACATACAAAGTGTCGACACGAGTCTAAGTTTGCACGCGCGTTTTTGGACGAGCGCCGCCAGACTCGGCGATCCGCTCACTCACTGGAATTACAGTTCGATTACCCAGTTATTGCACAGAAAACCTTACTGACTTTTACCGTGTAAAAAATGAGAACCGATGAATTAAAGTTGCTATATTGGCTGTCAAGAAACATTTCTAGTCCAAGCAACCCCTGTGATGTTGTTTTGTTTAAGTTTATGTGGCTTAGTAACTGTAACAAAAACGGATAATAATAATAATAATAATAATAATAATAATAATAATAATAATAATAATAATAATAATAATAATAATAATAGGTGACATTTGCAAATCTAAGTTTTAATTTCTTTTTTATTTAACCTTTTCTTTTCTATACCTGCAGTTCCAGTTAGAGACACAATTCCTAACACAGACCTGCGTTATGTACAGTATTTTTCCTTTTCAGTACAAAATAATCACGGTGCACTATTTACCTTTTCTACATTGAATTTGCATTAAAGTGTAACAAACTGTGTGTGTCTGCTGAGGTGAAAAGTTAAGGCAATCCACTGAAACCAGTGCAAAAAGCGAGTCTGGAGGCCTGAGATGCTACCGCGTACAAAAGACGCATCAAGTATAAATGAGTTACGGATGATTTACTGCTTCCTTTGGTAGAGTTCAGGCGTCTGTATTGCCTGTGCGATCATACCTCTCTCTCCCTCTCGGTGCGGGACAGCTGCATCTCCTTCAGCATTTGGGACCTCTGCTCCATCTTCAGAGTCCGCTCGTACGTGAAAGCCGAGATGTCACTGTCGTGCTGCCGAAACACACAGAACCCCTTCAGACTCAGGATGCAGGGCGACTGCGACTGCGGTGGCGCCACGTCGTCTCACCATCTCCACCACCTCCACCTCCGCGTCCAGGCGCAGCTGGTACAGAAACACCTGCAGGTCCTTCTTCATCTGGATGGAGTTGTCGTCCAGCTGCGCCACCGTGAAGATCCGCATTTTGCATTTCCTCCACACCTACGAAGACGCCGGCGTGAGAAACCGCTGATGGCATTTTGAGCATCCTGCAGGTGACTGGGTCACAAAAGGACGCGCGGCCCGTGGCGAGGACACACCTTGTGCTGCATCAGCAGGAATGGCAGCAGCATGAGAAGCCCGCCGTCGTGGACGATCCACCACACGTCGATGGCGCCCTCCTTCAGACGCTCGTGGTTGTCGGGGAAATGGTCGATGTTCTTGGCGACCAGCAGAGCCTGGTGGGCTTCTGTCGTCTCTCTCACCGTCTCTGGATGTGGAGGAATATTTTCAAACAAGCCTCAAGTTGCTGAATATCTACTGCGCTCATTTCAAAACTTGTCCAAGACAATCAGGTTACTGTCTTCAGTGATCCAATTGCAATTATTTTATTTAGTTATTTTATTTCTCTGCGTTATTGCGAACTAGACCACGTGGAAATCCGAAATTTTCAAATGTGACCTGTCCATTACAGGTCACATTACGTACAAGCGGGGAAGAAAACCAGCAACCACAAACTGCGCTTCTGTGTGGTCTACCTATGAAGTTCCTTTGAGCCAGGGAGTCTCTGGCCTGTTTCCAGCCTGTGGGCCAAGCCAGGAGGACGGCGTTGTGTTTCATTCCTCCCAGCCCCGCTGACTGGATCAGAATGGAGAAACCGTCTCGCAGGCTGGACGACACGATGACGTGGGAGAAGCCCTTGGTCCGCTCCGCGGCCATGGCTGCCTTCATGTTCTGCGGGAGAAAATATAGTGCAAAATAGAAGAATCTATTTTCCTTGTTTTCCACATTATTTGATATTGCAACCCATCCATCCATCCATCCATCCATCCATCCATCCATCCATCCATCCATCCATCCATCTTTTTACACCCCGTGCTGGTGTCACCCTGGACGGGTCACCAGTCCATCGCTATCATGTCACAAACCATAAACTCCAATGTTTTTTAATCAGTATTTTACACAAGAGACCAACTGAGAACAGTGAATAATTACGTAAAAACTTGTACTTTTTTTTTTTTTTTTAAACAACAAGGAATCTGAATAATATATCAATTTGTATTCAGAACCATCTTTCCTGCAAACTGCAGTTTCTTTAAGTTGTTTAAGGTTTGTAATTTTCTCTTTGTTTTCCTTGCACTAAACTGTACATTGTTTAAATTGTCGCAGCGCTAATAATAACTGCAGGAGCAAATTCTGTTCTGTTTCGTTTTGGGTTTTTTTTTTGTTTTTTTTTTAATAATATGCACTTTCCAGACGTTTCTCTCCCACCATGCCTGTGTTTAGATTTTGGTTGTAACTGCATTTCATAACAATGACAGCAAACCATGACCCTTCTGTTGTGACCCTACTTGTTCACTAATGTTCTCTGAACAAAAAGCTGGATTGACAATCAGATTAAATTATTTACTGCTATGCTGCCTATCAATACGGCAATATCTGATTTGATTCTTGATTTTATTTAAGGACGTCGGATTAAAAGGGTGTCGATACATTCCAGTTTTTATGTTTATTGAGAAAATACTCCAATCAAGCACGTCGACGTTTTGGGTTGTAATGTGACGAAATGTGCAAAAATGGGAGTTTGAACGGATTGGCAATTCAGTGTCACTTGCGTATCAAAGAAAAAAAAAGAAAAAAAGAGACTAGTACAAAGTCTGAGTGGATACAAAAAAAAAAACGCAAAAGGTTTTGACATGAGAAGCCACAGCGTGCAGAGCAGAAGAAACGCACCTGCTCTCCAGCGACGGCGTCCGCCTTGCGCGTCATGTACGTTCCCTCCAGGACCGAGCCGACGATGGTGAGTCCTTTACCGGCTTTAAGCTGCGAGGTGAAGGACAGGAGACGGGGATGCTTCACTTTCAGGTCAGAGTTCAGTTTGCACAACACCAACAGCTGTGGTCTGCAGAAAAAATCAAATAAAAAAAACATAAAATTAATATATTTGTTGAGTAGAAAGAGAAACACCGTTAAGCACATCCGCGCATGAAAGTCGGAGTGATTCTGTGCAGACGTGGGAACGCCCACCTCCAGTTCTTGGTGTGCAGCGGCGCTTCCTCCAGGCGGATGAGAGCGTAGCGTGCTGCGTTCAAGGACAGGCCCCTGATCCCGTCGCCCCACTCCTTCACAGCTCTGCGTTCAACAGGAGAGAATCAGCTCTCCACTCGAACGTCCGTCTCTGAATTACATCGATGTTGTAATGAATTCATGCGCTTCACTAACTGCAGGGCGATCTCAAAGACCCGTAACAAAGTGAAGATCTGCTGATTTTCAGTCGGGTCAGTGAGGTCGACTGGGACATCAGACGTCATGACTAAATCTTTGTTTAATAGCCATTTTAAAATAAAAATCTCTGCTCTCGAACTTCTGAACTCACCCTCTATATTCGATATATTTGTAAATACAGCCAGCGATCAAAATGGCACCGATGGCGTAATACCAGGAGCAGATGAACATGAGGGAGAGACACAGGCTCATGCCTAAGAAGGACAAAGTCCTGCAGGGAAAAAAAAAAAAAAAACAAGACAAGAGGAGGGAAAGATCTTCAGGAATAAAGGATGCAAGGAAAGGTGGAATTCAAAACTCTTGAGTTGCTTCGTCTCTCACCAGTGGTAGAACTTAAAGCGCGGCCTCCAGTTGGGAGTCCGGAGCAGCGTCTGAACGGCACAGGCCAGGTTGACGAACAGATAGCACATGAGGAAAAACCTAAAAGCACCGACGACACGGAGAGTTTAGAGAAGCAAAGTGCAGTGGGCAACACAAGAGAGAAGGCGAGTGACTTCCAGCAGCGCACATGGAGAGGATGGGGGCGACTTTGTCCAGAGAGGCAATAAGGATCCCGATCTCACAAATCCCAACCGTGAGCAAAAGAGCCCAGGTGGGCTCCCCGTTTCTCTTCCCGTGACCAAAGACCTGAGAGAGACAGAAGACAAGAAGACAAGAGACCGGATGAGGTTCCTAACGAAGTACTCTGTTGCTTTTGGAAGTAACCTTGATCAGAATCAGACTCTCTTCCGAGTGACACTCGTGCGCCGCCGACCTGCAGGAAAGGGATGATGCCGTCGCGGGCGATGGCCTGCAACAGACGGGGGGCGCCGGTCAAGCTCTGCAGCCCCGCGCCGCAGCAGGAGAAAAACGAGCCAATCACAATCACCCATGGGGACGGCCAGGCGAGAACGCCGATCACTGGCATCGTTTTCACCGAGAAACCAAACCTGGAAGAAAGCAGAGCGTACTTTGTACGTTTGCCTGGGCTTCGTAGCTGGATTTTAGCGTGGCGACCAAACTGTAATAAACGCTGCTTTTTTTCTACACGGTGTGATAAGTGTTATCTAAACGCCGTCTTACTTGTCCCTCAGCACCACTCCTTCGATGCAGGCTCCAAACAAAATAACAAAGGAGATATCTTGGAGGGACATTAAGAAACCGTCACCGCCTGGAGTCTAACACATGAGCTCCACAGAATGAATGAGAACCACAGCAAAATCAAAAGCAATCGATCAGAAGCTCATATAGAGGATACAGAGGAAAGAAGTGGTGAGAATTGCCAAGATGGTTCCCACTGGGATGGATCTCTGAGCGTCTCTGAGATCACCAGATCGGTTTGAACCGGCCATGATTCCTAAAAGGAAGACATCACGAACGTACGCATATCAGAGGAAGGTCAATCTGAACGATTCTGCATTCAAGATGACATATTTCCCTTCTTAATCGTCCTTTCTGACAATGCAGCTGATACCTGTGACAGAAGGGAAGTATATCCCAACGAGCAATGTGAAGTATGTGGTGATGTCATTGATGACATAGTACTGATCCTTGCTTCCAGCTTTGACCGAAGGCGATTCGGGGGAGACTTTCTTCTCTATGATCATGTCGGCGTCATCGTAGTTGCTCCACAGGTTTTCTGACGAGCGGGCAAAGAGAAGAGCAATCAGCTGAAAACCTCGACTGATGATAATAAAGACGCATCATTTGGTATTGACAATCAGAGAGGAGAACGTCTTTTGTTCTCGCCTTTGATAACGCCGCTCCGAAGCCCGGGTATGGCCACGATCTCGCTCATGTTGTTGGAGTCGAAGAAATCGCAGGTCGAGTTGAGGCCGCAGAAAAGGCTCGTCACCAGCTCCGTCTTTTCGCATTTGTCAAACATTTCGTTTTTCAGGGCGCGGTTCCCCAGCATGCAAACGCTGCAAAGAGGAAACGGGCAGATTGTAGCGCAGCCGGTGGAGGCCCGGTTCTTGATGTCAGTGATCTTTCTGCGTTAATAAAACTCTGCCTTTGAAAGGTTTTAAGAACAATCTCAACGAGTACCATTTAGTGGTAACTGATGTTAGCACGTTTTACTGCACTTGTGATGATCTATGTCTCCTTTAATGTTCTACACACACTGTGCTATCAGTGCCATTATGTTTAGCAAGGCATTTGCTATGGCGTTTGAATGCATAACATGCTTAGATACAGTTTGTTGTTGAAGCTTTTGATTAAGTCATAAGTCGGAATCAGACTTTGTATGTCAATGAAAATCCAGCCAGTAGTGTCTGGTGTCGGTTTCTTGTATTTGTCTTGCAAATAATTATTGCCAGCAATTTTTTTTTGAGCACCAGTAAATCACACCAGTTATCTCAGTAATACAATAAATCATTTTTCCATTGATAAGCTCACAATTGGTATTTTCTCACAACAGCACACCATTTCAAATACAACTGTTTCCATGCTGTTCTCTGGGGGCGCTCACTTAAACGCTGGCGGCTCGATCAGCGTCTTGGCGGCTCCCGCGTACGTGGCCATGATGGAGAGAGCCACGCAGGAAAGGAACACTAAGGCCAGCTTGTTCACATATCTGCAGAGGGGAAACGACAAGTGATGATTGCTGGATGATTGTTGCCGTGGTTTTGTCGGCGCGGACACTCACTTCACCCCAACGAACACGACCAGAGCCATCAGGAGGAGGCAGCACGTCCCGTAGATACGCATGTCGTTTTCGTCCAGTACTTTCATCGCATCGAAAGGAACGATGTACATCTGGGAGCGGGCGAAAAAACAAACAAACAAACAAACAAAAAAACAAAAACAGAGCCAATGAATCACAAAGCCACAGCTGATGACTGCAGGTGAAGCTGCCACTGCGGGCGGATCTACCAGCAGGATCTCGATGGTGCCCAGTATGTACAGCGATCCGGCGAAGGTGGTTCCCAAGTAGAAGCAAAGACCCACTGCTCCTCCGAACTCTGGTCCCAACGACCTGGAAATCATGTAGTAGGAGCCGCCAGCTGCAAAGAGACGAAATTCACAGTCGTGTTGACGAGACTCGCCGAAAAAATACGACGGAGGCAAAATTATGAAAAAGATGCTCCCTTCATTCAGTGTTAATAAAAAAGATATGATTACATAGACTAACCAATTATCCTGTTTCATTATACCCCATCAGCTACCCAGACAGAAACATCCCAAATAGAAATATTTTCAAACATACCATAATCTAGCAAATCTCGAATTACTATATTTGAATCATTTCAGCGACTGCAACAACAAATATTTTGCTGCGCGATTCAAGTATCATGTATTTGCAGTGTTTTTTTTGTTTTTTTTTTTTTTTATACTTCAAGATTTATATTATCCTTATGTTTTGCAGTGTTTTACAAATACAGTAGTTTTCAGGGTAGCTGCAAATCCCAGAAATTGAATTGAACCTACCTGGTACGACGCCATTAGTTGCTATGGCACTCATTGATATGGCGGTGAGGAAGGTCTGAAGGACAGGAGACAAGATGTTTAGATGTGAATAAAAAAGCAATTAATCAATCAATTGATCACATGATGGATAAATTGATTTAAGCTGTGTGTGTGTGTGTGTGTGCGTGTGTGTGTGTGTGTGTGTGTTTTTTTTTTTTTTACTTCAGTTTGAGTTTTTGTGGGGTTTGTTGGGTGGCATTAAAAATATCTTCCAGTTCTTGTGTTGTGTTCTTTACAAATTAAGATGGAATGGTCTTTGAGAAGGCAAACTTTTTATTATTATGCCATCATTAATATAGAACTTAAAAATGATCTCAAAACATCACAATTTATAGTCCGGCGAAATCTGTTGTAGAGTTATAGATATAAAGTTAGCGCCCAGGTCGGTGTGAGCTACATGCGTCTCTTTAATATGAATCTTTAAAAAAATTGGTCTAAGAACTCAAAATTGTCTTTTTGTGAACTAAAGATTTTAATTTCATCCTCAGATCGTAATTAAGAAAGGTATAAAAGTCATGTTGCAATAGAAAGATAAATAAAACACTTGGGGTAATTTAGAGTTTCATGCCCCCCTCTTTGGAAACGCTCGATATTTTATGCACATTATTACTTTTAAAATGTGGTCACATCAGTAAATTAACCGCGCTTTAAAGCTCAGTGAGTTTTCTTGATGTGCCAAAACCAGCTGCAGTGACTTAAGGAAGCAAGGGGTGTTTGTGTTGCTGTTGTGTTCACATTACATCACGAGTCCTGCTCAAGTTTATTTCAGACTTTCCAAACACTCGCTGCTCTGTTTGGCCGTCTGCGAGCTGCTGGCGTGCAGGACTTTACAAAAACACAAACTTTCTGTTCTCTTTGTGAGGAATCCCTTCTGAACTCGAGACAGGCGTTCATTTCCACGCTTCGCCGTGCGTTCGGCTTGGCCTCAAACACGTAACGGCTAACGAGTTGGACTTCATGGAGTGATGCAAGCGGGCGCCCCCCCACTCCAAAAGGATTCTGAAAAACTCACGCAGATGCAGCACATGGAAACGATGGCTAACGATTCTAGGATCCCTGCTGTGCCTACGATCCAGGTCAGGCGGAGAAAGAGGATGACGCCTAAAATGTTCTGCATGCAGGGCAGATAGACCCCGATGAAGGTGCCCATCTGAGGAACCTGGAGACAGAAACACAGACAAACGTGTTGATCACAAACTCTGGAAAGAAACATAATTCCTCACAGGGGGTTGATGTAAATATGCATACAGGTCAGACTGTGTCCAGTGAAAGGAGGCACGCAGGATCCGCAAAGGGTTAGACTTTGTGCAGTGGCAGGGGGCACGCAGGATCCGCAAAGAGGTAAACTTAATGCAGAGGCAACGCGCTGAGGCAACGCGCAGAGGCAACGCACTGAGGCAACGCACTGAGGCAACGCGCAGAGGCAACGCACTGAGGCAACGCACTGAGGCAACGCGGTGCGATTGGTCCGGCTTTACATGCATAAAGTCTTCTATCTTTTAAGAATAATCTGCTCTGCCAGTGAAACGCTCAGAGCAACAATGACGTTTGCAATCCGACTTAAAAAAATAAACATAAATAAACATGACACATAACACAATAAAACATAAACAAGAAAGGCTTAGCCTGGCGGTGGGGCTTGGAAAGCATGGCAGGCTGTCAGGCCTGCAACATACTGGGGGAAACCATGATAAAACCTTAAAACAGTAACCTTAGCATTAAAACAGAAGTTTAGGATCACATCCAGGGAATGTTGGAAAAAATGTTTTTTTTTAACGGTCTCCAAGAAATAACTGGTGGATCAAACATCATCACACCTGCTCTGTCACTTTCCCCAAACACCGAAACATACATACCATCTTCTGACTCAAAAGCTCCTCGACCTGTGCCGTCTCTGCTGCACGCAGCGGTTTCTCTAAATGACGCAACGTGCCTTTTGCGGAGGTGTTTCCACGTTTCCCACATCATCTCCCCCAAGTCGCCCTGCATTTGCCTCCCGCTCCGTCCGTCCTTCCTTCCCCTCAACCTCTCTGCATCGTCTGTCTTACTCCTGCTGGACTTCAGCTTCAGATCTCCTCCAAGTGCTTTAAGACATCATGCAGGGGGCGGGTCTTGATGAACACACAATCGATGTGTCTCTACACATCGAGAGTTCAAAGTTGGAGGATCTGCTTTCATCAAACATTCGACACGCTGGTGAACAGACTACTTTTGTTGCAGATGTAGCGAGTTATTTCTAGGGGAGTTGCCTCATTTGAACATCTGCTGAGTAAACAAGACGCCGTGACAACAATGTTCATATATACTCACCATTAAAACATTCAAATTCGACCATTTTCGGAAGATGGTCGATTTGGAAAACTGTTGCTGGCCCTTAAGCTAGTCATTAAACAGGGCAGCTAAATTCATTGCAAACTATACTTTACTATTTTAAGTACAGTAATCAGAGCAGCACATCATCTGTGATTACGGTGTAACACTAGATCATCACACACTGCATAAAACCTAATGTATTGACAAAATTTTACTTTAAATTAGAATGATAAAAAAAGTTCCCAAATCTATATGACGTGTTGCATTTTTTTGCTTCCAGTTTCTTTCTGGCATTCGCCTGTTGGCGCTGATATTTTCATCAGCTGCTTTACTCATTAACTTAAAGCGACGTTACTGATTATGACGTGCGAGCTAAATGAATGAGTAATCAAACACACAAATTACAACAGCAAAGCCCTTTGAAAATCAATTCCCTTCAAATCTTTGGGAACGCTCGGAGGCACCGGTTTCTCTCACAGACAGGGAATTTCTCACAGGAGCAGCTTCTTAAAATAAAAAAATTTAATTAGTCAATGCTCTTAAACACTCCCAAGACAAAAAAAAAAAAGAAAAAAAGGCTCAGGAGGATGACTTTTGTACTTCAACAAATAAAATGTGTCCTTTTGGCAATGTGTTTATGGCAAGTCTTAATGAAGCGAAAGGCTCCAATAAAAGAACACACCTCGTTCTTTTAGCATAACTCCAGTAGTTCATTTTGGTTATGGTTCTGTGTTGTAACGAAGCGAGATCAAAGTCCACTCCAGACAGAAGCGGATGCTGTTCTCGAATCACTTGGAAGCAAGACTTTATGTTTCTATAGTCGGTACTAGGACCGAATCTCCATACCATGACGGCAACCCTCCTGACCCCGTCCTCGGCCTCCTCGTGCTCGCGGACGCCCTGGGTGAGGTTGGTGTAGGTGGCCAACTTGTTGAGGAGAGACGCTACCATGGGGGTGCTGTCCATTTCCTCCTGAAGGCAAAATAGATCAATGTGTGACTGTAAAGCTGAAACAGATCCGACCTCTGAGAAACCAAACGTGAGCACATCGGTTACCTCGTACAGGGCCATGTTTTTGCCCTCGTAGCTGCAGTCCTGGTTATTGTTTGAGTTAATGAATGGCGTGGACTCTTTGTGATTTTCATCTATGAGAAACATTCAAAAGAAAAGAAAAAAAGAAAGAACAACATAACTTAACAAGAAGCAAGACAGACAACAGAAGAACAAGTTATGTCCTACTCACATTATTGTACTGGCGTCAACATTGGTCAAGGTATTTCTATTGATTTTCAATCTTTACCTACACTTCTCTGTACATCTTAGTTTTTGGAATCTTATTTATTTATTTTTTTTATTATTTGCGTTTTTTCCCTGTCGCTTGTGCGTTCTGATGTCATCTTTTTGGATTGGATCTCGATGAATTATCGTGTTGGGTTGCATCCCTGGTTTGTTTACGTTGCTGTTGCCTCGACTCCCAGGTTGCCTCGCATCCTGTCGGTCGTTTCCTCCGTTCAGTTTTGGTCCCTCACAGCTGCACGCAGCTCAGCAACCAACTCTCCAGCTCAAGTCTTTCGGTCAGCATCTGTGTCGGACACCTTCGGCATGTCCACTGGGCCTCAGTCAATGCTCTTTCCTTCATAATAAACGGCAGGCCGTGTTCTTTTTTTTTTTTCTCAATTAAAGGATGACATTTTCCAGCCGCATCTCTCCTGCCTCCTCTTTGCGTTTGTGTCGTATTCTGCGCTGCTTTATGACATTTGTGTTGTCCTAGAATAAATGTAGGGTACCGTGGACCCATGTACGGATACTTCTACGGCCATTATGAGTTCACGTTGACCTTTGCTGCACGTCTTACTCCGCTGGTTCGCTTTCCTATCAACTCACTGTCGAGTAAAAGCTCCAGATCCAAAAGAATCCTTCAAAAACATTTTGTACACAAGCAAAGCAAAATTTCCCATAGGCTCAGAGAACTTTGCTAAACCTAAAACTCCAGTGAAGGACAAACATAGACTGATTTTTCTAATGTCAGCAAATTGCATTGAATTAAATGGAAGGAGGTAAAATGAGTTTGTGGCTTATTGTGGAACCGTGATGCGAAATGTGCCGGAGTCACACAGGTGTAAGTATGAATGTAGCAAAGGGATGGCAGAAAGCAGGCGGGGGCAGAGAGGTCGTCGACATGTTCCAGTCAAATCAATAACTGAGCTATAAATTCGTCATGACCTTCTGAACCGTAATCAGATCATTTCCTTACAGTACTTAAAACGCATTCCACCAGTGAGGAGATTTAATTTGTCTAAAATCTTCATCGACACCCTGATTTTTTCCCCCTCTCTCTTCAGACGAAGCGTTGGGAGTCTCTGCAAATAGACTTAAGAGGACAAATCCTCTCTAAACATTGCATCAATTTCCAGTCGGTTGGCAGAGCAGGCAGAAAATGGGTCAGAACAAAAACCTGACCTAAGCAGAACCCTGTTAGAAAATGATGGTGCTGAGATGGTGTTTATACAGTTAGCATCTTGCCTCATCAGCACTTGGCTGAGGGTGTGAATGCTGGTGCACAGGTTCAGACTCCTTCCCCCACAGCAGGCATGCAGTGCAGAGTGAGAATCATTTTGATTGGACCAAATTCTATATTATCCTTGAAAAAAATTTTTTTTGTGTGGATTAAAAAATATATATATATATAATTCTCTGATTTAATGATAAAATTTAGATTACAAGCATGTCACATTTATTTGATTGAGTGTTTAAAATCGTCTGTTTTGTTTAAAAATGTTCGGTCATGTATTGGTGCATATTTCTGCTTAGATGACGAAAGATTGATCACTGTGTTCTCCTGTAATCCTACTGTGTACGTTGCCATTTCTAAACAAAAAGTTAAATATTTTTAAAATTGCGTCTGATAGTATTTTGCTGATTCCTCCACGCCCTGAAACATGGACGCAAACGACAGAGGAGCTGCCGTGTCAAGCTGGTCGGCCTGCTGAGCATAAAACAATGACGAGAGAACAATTCAGTCTGACACTTGACCTCCACTGACTGGTAATACCAGTTTCCTTTATCTTGTGGCCTTCTCGAGTGAGAGTTTTACTGTTACAGTGCCCTGTGGCGGCATTCATATCCCTTGAACTTCTTCACATATTTTGAAACTGCAGCCACTTCATTACCTCCAGCAGAAACGCCCCCCCACACAATGTTTTATTTTGTTGTTGTTGCAGTTTTCCACCTCTATCTTCACATCAGCCATGACTAACTGTCCCTAAAAATATCGAAACGATTCCCCTACAGAGCCATAGTTCCACCACCGTGCGTCGTGCATTCACGGTGATGTCCAGTGTGACGTTTCCACTATCTATGTTATTTTTCTTTTTAACCATCCACACCCACTTCACTGTTGCAGGGAGATGGTGTCTGTTTCTAGCGGTCATTGAGTGAGAGGCCGAGCACAGCCTGGACGGGTCACCAGGCCATCACATAACGGACAGACAGCCATGCAACATGACAACACTGCAACTCCAATCTTCAAATTGCGTCTTGGCATCCCTGCAAATTCTACAAAGGCCTGACCACAAACCATTCTTTTGCTTTAAGACTGTTGGCCTGCATCCAGAATTTGCAGGACATTGAAACTCAAGGACCGGAGTTGCAGATCCTTGATGTAGAGCAGGGAAGGGCAACTGCAGGCCTCGAGGGCGGGTGCCCTGCAACTTTTACATGCATCTCAACGGAGTTAAATAATGAGGACATGAGCAGGACTCTGGAGAACTGGACATCTCAGAGTTGCAGAACGCCAGCCCTCAAGAACCGGGATTGCCCACCTCTAATTTAGAGGGACCCACTCACCAACAAGTAATGAGTTTTTACTTGACCTGGACTCTTGAAAGCGTTTGCTTTGCTATAGATTTCATTTATGGTCGTCAGTGTAAAGGCTGAAGAAAGTAAAATCAATGCAGGCTGGACTTTTCGTATTTAGATTTGTGGGTAGCATGCACGATTTTCCTTCCTTGCACTACATTTTGTCGGCCCATGAAAATCCCAATAAATACACTGAAGTTCTTGGTTGGTGACAAAATGTAAAACGCTCAAGGGGTTCGAATCCAGTGAAGACACTGCAGACAATACATGCTCTCATGCTCTCAGTGTTTCCCAGCCTGGGACACATTCTCTGGGGATCAAATCATTTTGGCTTTTGTCAGAGGATTTGTTTACATGACGCGACATTTTGTAGAAAATTAACAGGAAAAGCATTTGGAGTTCATGAGTGGAAGAAAAACAAAACAAAATCTATGTAGTTTTTTTTTTTAAATTGCTTCTTTCGTGAAACTTTCAGGGTAGCTTAAGCTTGTATTGCAGTTAAAACAAATCACTTAGGACTGCAATAACCAGACAACACAGGGGCCCTCCGCCCAGATGCATCATTCAAGCTCAGTGCAAGTCAAAGCTGGTTGAGCTCTTTAAACTCCTTCCTCTGTGTATGAAGCATGCGCGTGTTATGGCTTGCACTCGCCAAATGTCGGAGGAGTTTTGCTTGTGACGTCCTTACTCACAGAACAACTCTCTGTAACTTCATCAAAGTTGCACACTTTGATGAAGTGTCCTGGGAGGGAAAGCGCTTCTGTTTCAGCAGAATCCTCCTTTAGTTTCATTTAACACCGAGCTGCCTTTACCTGGCTCTGGTTCCTGGGAGTTGTCCACATCCCCCTCTTCCTGGAAGACCTCGTCCAGACCCATTGGCCTGCTGCCTCCAGCTGCAGCTCCGCTGTTGCTGCCGTCCCCCGTGTCCTCCACTTTCACCACAGTGAAGTTTGTGGGCATCTTGGCTCCTCTGTCAGGTGTCCGATGATGAAAACAGAAAGAAAGACAGAAGGAAAGAAAGACAGGAAGTGGGCAGAGGTTTGACCTCTGCCACAAAGGATGATTTCCAAACAAGAGTCCAGAACCCTTTCGGGGGGTGAAGAGTGTTCAGGCTTCAGTGTCGTCACAACATGGCCAAAGTCCCAAAACCTTCTGCTTGGAAACGTCCTCTAAACGAGGGGAAGAAAGTCTGGCTTCCTGCCATCAGACAGACAAAAGTCTTCCACTGTCGTGTCGTAACTCCTTGTTGTTTTCCCTCCCTTTTTGCCCCCCCACCCTGAAGACCTAAAATTGCCCCATGTGACCATCTATTTACCATCTGAACAAGAGCCCTGACATGCAGAGCACTGGAGCTCCTCCCTCCACTCCAAACGTCCTCCCTCTTCCTCTCTCTTTCTCTCTCTCTCTCACACCTTTGGAAAGCCAAAACCTCCAGAATGTGACTCCACTGTCTCTGTACAAGAGCCAAACAAGCCGGCAGTTTGGAAACTGTGACAGAAATCCCTCTGAAAGACAAAAACACAGGTGAAAACGTTCCTCCTCCAGTCCAGACGCTTTAGTCCAGACGTTCTTCCTTCTACCTTCGGACTGACAAATTTCTTCTCGGCTTCTCTCCTGTTGGGGGGGGGAAAAAAAAGAGAGAGAGAGAAAAAAAATGGGTGTTAACTTTTCCAGTGCATTCTGGGTAACAGTGAAGCGCTTGCCGGTCACCAGATAGAGAAACTTTCTCATGCCTTAAAGGAAACACCTTGGTGGGGGAACAAGGACCAGACGAGCCACGAGGGGACAATGAGCTCGAGGAACAATGGTCAGCCGTAAACAGAAAGTATTTTTACTCTGTAAGACTCATCTCTCTGGATTGGGTCTTTTTTTTTCTCTCCTGCAGCTTGTGTATGTTGTCGTGCTGGTGCCCTGCTGGACTCTGTGTTATTTAGGCCATTAAAAAGTGATCATGATTCACAATAACAAAGCCTGAACTTTCCACTCTGGGAAAAAGAAAAATCCTGTTCATTTTAAACTCTTGATTACTTGAACTCTTTGGAAGATTTACTTCATGTTGTTTATCACACACTGCAAAGTTTCTTCCAGTGGAAATATCTGAGAGGACTTGAAATGTGGCAAAACAATCTTATTAGCGCCTTTTCTGCACAAAACTCGCAATTGTTTTTAAGTCAATTTCTTTATATTGATGAAAAAATGCTCGTTCTACTGGCAAATATTTTCACTTACAACGCGGCATTTTCCCCCACAAAATAAGTGCAATAATCTGCCAGTGGATGCAATACTTTTTCATCAATATTAAGGAATTATTTTGTATATTACTTAAGAGTTTCTATGTTTGAAAAGTTATTTGTAAGTTAGAAAGCTTGAAATAAGACAAAACCAGGACATTTCGACTAGAAAATTGACAAGTAAGACTTTGTTGTTGTTTTTTTTGGAGCGTATGCTTGTATTAATTTACATAATGAATTCTTTCCATTGCAATTCAACAGAAAACAACAATTTTGCAATATTGCAGCAGATGCGTGCCTGGAGGATGCACACTAAAATTTAACATAAATTGCAAAATCTGTGTTTATTATTCAATAACATGAGCTGCATTAGCCCCAGTGTCACCTCATCCACATCATGATTTGACATCTAGAAATTAAATATTTATATCTCTTATTACATGGAATCAGTTAAATGAAGGAGAAGAAGTTTAAATAATTTGGCCAGGACAGAAATGGAAAATCTCCTTCAGCTCACAAATTCTCACTCTTATTATCATTACCCTTGACTATCCATCCATTGACTACATATGCAAGGTCATAGCAGGGGCTGGTGCCTAACTCCAGAGGTCATCTGGTGTCACGCGGCAGCCGCCGGACTTGTCCATCACAGACTCCAAAAATGTTTCACCGAATGGATTTCAGTTTTCTGTCTTCCCGTCTTGTACCTGCCTTGCGTTTCAGTCAGGTGTCGGCTTGGATGTTTTGAACCAGGTACCCAAATTATTATTAGTAGTTCACTTACCTCATTCAGAAAGACGCCACGCCACCATGAGCTTGTTGAAAATGTCAACATGGCCTGAGGTGGTGGGAACTAAAAGCTAGTTTGAGCTGCTTCAGTGTTTCCATGCGGCGTCACTTTCGGCTGGGATGTTTGTTAACTGCAAAACTCTTGAAGCTGCTGCACAACTAAGAGACGTTCTCCAAGATTCGCAACAAAGAAGCAAAGAATCGGTGAATTCGTTTATGATGCAGAATGTTAGATTCATGGGATTCCATCTCAGTTCGCCCGAGTTTGACTTTATGTAAAGTCGTTCACGTGGCCTACAGACAAAATGTCTGTCAACCGAAAACCGATTGTCTCAAATATCTGGACACAATGGAGCTTCATGAGGTTATGAGGAACTTCAACAAGAGGTTCACATTTTAAACAGGAACTACATGGTTACAGATGATTTTGTTTAGTTATTTTACACACGGTCAGAACTCCTGCCATTTTTCACTTTTCTGTAAAGGAGACTCCAATGTGGCCTTTTAGTTTTTTATGACATGTCATAAACCTTCAAAGAACTGCTCAGGTATCGACAGCAGAGGGAGCTGTCGGTCTACGGCAGCCAAACCTGATTCGATCAAAACACCAGAAACCAAACAGACGCCAGATACTTTTGCAGCAAAAACCCTAGAATCAAAAGGTCGAAGAATGAATGCAAACGGCGAAGCACTTCACTTCCTTTTTCGCGCTTTCAAGAATACCTGTCATCAGAAACAGTTTCAGCTCAAAATACAAGAACCCGTGCTTCGAAAGCAGCAGAAGTTCACGCATCTTTGCTGGAAAATGCCAAACATTCCTCCACCTCATTAACGTTTTATCACTTGGCCCACGACCGAAATACCACAAATTCTCGTTCCTGGACAAAACTGCCATTTTATCCTCCTCAGGTGGTTTTAGAGGGAATCTAAGAAAAAAAATAAATAAATAAAATAAATAAAAAGTAAAAAGGAGCGAGGTGGAGGTGAAATCAAATCCCTTTAGCAAACAGCAAAAAGGTCAGTGCTGACGCAGGCCGGGGAACAGGGCGCCCTCCCTCCAGACTGTATTCTTAAGTGGCTATAGATTCTATTTGCAGCATTTTACCTGTTTACCGACTCCCTCCCCCCCCAACTCCAAAACCAGGTAGCTGCGCAAACACGCTGGAGGGTTTGGACGATGTCTCGTGTCATCAGTCCGGGGGATAAATTTCAACTGAGTCGCTGCTGTGCCAGGCCGCAAAACGCAGCATCGGGAGCACCGAGACTCCCGTGCATCAGGGCATTTGTGGAGATTTTAAAGCATCACTCTGTGAAGCAATGCATCACATCTACAATGGCCAAACTCTCTTGATGCTTTTAAAGCTTTGATTACGAGAAAAACGTTGCCCTGTGCATCTCCAGATACGGTCAGTGGCTGCTTTGTCAAGTATATCCGTTCAATTATGTCTTAAACAATCAGTTTATGACAGCGACTCAGTTCACGTTGCCATTTAGACTTGGTGAAGAAGACTTCCTGGAGCTCAGACTAAACATCGGGATGCGGAAGGAAAGCGGATTCAAGAGACTTTCAACTTAAAACGGTTGCTGGGGTCAGATGGGAACGTATTGCAGAACTCGCTGATCTACAGAAAACTAATAACTTTCAGAGCGTCGCCATGTCCTCGGTCGTCTGAAGTCTTCACCAGGGATGTGTGATACTATCGGCCGATATTAGCTGTGAAATTTAATACCGGACATCGCATCATCCCGTCAAAATAAACTAACCGATATAAAAGCCGTTGTTTTTATGTGACAATGATGCCTGCAGCACAGCACAACTTCAAATCTGCGCTGCTTGGCTGCTGTCATCGTCTTAGAGAGAGCAAACGTCATGAATAAATTTGGCATTAAACATAACGCAAGTTGAAAGACGCCTCCTTTTTTATATTTTGCGTTTGATAGCAGGCTAAATTGACAGAGATAATGCAGCATGGGCCTGCCACAATAATCAATAAATCAATTAATCACATGATAAATGAAAACAAAATCAATCATTTCCTTTGGCATGACTCATCGCTCATCTCTTTTGTTCCTTTCCTTCTTTCTACCAAGAACTGGACGATAAAAGTCTTCAGTTTGGTCCTTTGGTCTCAACGAGCCCTTTCATTTTTTGTTTATTTTTATTACTTAAAATCTCTTCCAGTTCCAGTGTTGTATTATTTTGTCATTACCGTTATATGATCTAAAAATGGTCTCAAAACAACAATAGTATCGTTTATCGCAATAACCCCTGGAAACAATTTATCGTCCAGGAAACTTTGTTCTGTCGACCCCGGATAACCCTAATCTATGCATCAGTTGTTTTCCCTTTATTGATTTCTTTTCATTTATTCCCTCAGCCAAGCCGAGACTGTCGATCACGTCGATTTGATTGGCTGTTTATGATGTGAACCGTGTGTATGTATATCTGTAAACGACGAGGACCATTTGAAGGAACCAAAGGAGCTTTTTTCTTTCTTTCACTTAGACTCACTGCAGTCAGTTAAGTATTTTTCGAATTTCATAAAAATTAAAGTGCTAAGAATTGACTTTCTTTTATTGATAATCCAATAACATTTTTGGCCACGCATCATTACGTTTTGTGAGCACGGACGATCAAACAGCTCCCTGTCTGTCTCCGTCCCTCATGGACACGCTTGTTCCTGCCATACGCAGATACTTGTCAACGACACACATGTGATTTCTCTTCCTAAATCCCACCGTCTGCCAGTTTTTCCTCACCAAGACTCACAACTCAAACTGCTCCCTTCATTGAGGGCAAAAAAAAGAGAGAAATAATGCATACATTTTGTACCTAACGAAACTTTGTTTGTACACAGTCTACCGTAACCAGGCAGTCTGAAAACTGGCCTGCAGTCTGGAAACTATTCTTGGTCCGAGTGGAAAATTTTGTTCCTCAGGTGGATCAACAGCGAAGGATCCGAGTGGACGAAGCAAGAATATGAATCTTGTGGCGCTGTGGGAGCCAGTGACCCTCTGCCACGCTCTGCTGGCACTGAAAGTCTCCCTGTGGGTTACCAATAAAACAGGAGGAGAGGGATGCCGAGCCCATAATATCAGTTTGGGACCGGTAAGTGAGTGTCAGTGTGTTTGTTGTGTGGGCGGTAAGTGCCGATTCAGCCAGAATTAATATTTCTCAAAATACATTCGAACTGAAAAAAAAAAAAAAAGCCTTGCAGTGTGATCTGAAGCGGCCAACATTAAATCAGTGGGTATTTCTGTGTCAGCACTTTGAAATGAGACAAACATGGCAGGCCACTCATGTTTGTCTCAGAGGTCTGTGCGAGGTGTTCTGTGATTGGTTAGAAGTTTGCTCGTGCATTTTATTGTCGTTTTTATTTGACATTTTGCTGACATTGTGTTTCAAGTAGTCCTGTTTTGGCAACTTTTAGGGAGCGTTTATCACTTGCGGCCAGGAATTATGTTAATTTGTGCGATTTTTCACAAAACACCAGTGAAGGTGATCAAGTGGATGGAAACTGAAACCTTGGCGCTCATGGAGGGGGTTGACTGTTTCGTGACATGAATGCGGCGTGAACTACCCAGCAAGAGACAGGCTGGAGGGGAGCCCCCCAGCTGGTCTGCACCACGTTTGAAAAGTGTGTGTGTGTGTGTGTGTGTGTGTGTAACACGAAAGTCTCGCAAACCACCTGACCGCTCATCGGCCATTCAGCTTCGGTTGAAGTTTGGGAGAACCTTCCAAGATCTGTTTGCGAAAATAAAACGCACACTGTTAGTTTATGTTCTCATTCTCTTTATCCAATGTCTGCATTTATAGTCTATACTCAAAAGGTTTCAGTGCCTTTCTCTAGCATTCATTGGGCAAGAGACAGGCTGCCGGTCCATCACAAGGCAACACAGAACAACCGGCCATATTCACCTATACGAGTCATTAATCTGTTACGTCTGGATGAGACTAAGACAGATTTTGTTTTAGCAACCTCCCAGGTGGATTTGCCGTGAAACGAATCACGAAAACGTGGACCAGCATCTCATCCCAGTAGCTAATGGCTGTCCAAAGACCCTGGGAACATTGTTACGATGCGGTCGACCTTGAAAGCGTGGTTTCACTCTTAGGACGGACGTCGCGCGACAAAAAAAAACATGGTTTGAAAACGCTCGAGCCACATCAAACAAACAAGAGAAGGAATTGTCCGTATCTAAAGCCTCTATTAGAGCAAATGGAGTGACACAACGACTAACCGGGGGTTGACTTTGAGCAGCTTCCAGGTCGGTTTCTCGTCATGAGAAAGTGGAGCGAAACAGTCCCCAGATATAAATACACCTCCACCATCAGAGATGTCCGTGGTGGGAAAATGAATACTGTGCTTTGCCACCAAAAACACAGCTGCTAAGTATGTTAAAATAATAATATCATCTATATCTGTGAGTGGTGGGGAGCGGAGAGGAGGTAGTCCAACCGCCCGCTCTCTCTCTCTCTCACACACACACACACACACACACACACACACACACACACACACACACACACACACACACACACACACACACACCATAGCCATTGTTGGCCCACGTACACGGTGTGTGTCCGCCCAAAACGTTAACCGCCGGCTCAGCCGACAGGACAGCGTGAGCGTGATTGCCCGGGACATATTTAGAAAAGGACTGCCCAGAGCACACGCACAATTACGCATTAGTCCGCGGAGGTGTGTGTGCACATAAACACGCGCACGTCTCCGCATGCACGATGGCGTGCTTCGGGCCCGACCAGCTGCGCTCAAATTTAAACCATATCTCAACCCCCCGCCACCTCGCCACCCCGCACGCAACGTAATTGCCACGTCTTTTTGACATTTCTGTGTTTTAGTGGCCAACACACACAATCAAAAAGACTTTATCGCTAAAACTGGCAACATGGGGGTATGTTGTTAGTCCTATGCACACACCAGGAAGCTGTGTTTATTCACTTTCTGTGGAAAGAACATACATTTTAGAGCTGTAAGCCGGAGGCCTCGTGCAAGCAGGTTCAACATGCAAAGATTCAACGAGGGGTCCCGAAGATACACGTCGTTCCCTTTTATTTAGCTTCAAATAACAGAATGTTCAAGGGATGATGATGATGATGATGATGATGTATAATTTCAAACTCTTGCTATATAAAGAAACTTAAAGGGGCGTCTAAGAGATTTAAGTACAGTGCAACATTTGGCTCCAGTTTCTAAGCAGATGTAAATACGGCCTTTTTGCTGCTTTTTTTCAAACGCCACCTTTAAGCTGGAGCAGTATTTTCCGAGTTTATTAACTATCAAAGAAACGTACCAATTTAAAGCAGGTTAAATTTAACGTGAGGAGACAAAATTACAGAAAAATTAGAATTACAAATGCATTGCAAGCAATGTAAAGTCACCAGGTTGCAGTGCGCTGTGAAAGTGTTTATTCCTCTTTAAATTCTTTTAAATCCCTCGGCATCCACATCCTATGTCTAACATATTCGAAGTCTGCCTTTTCTCTTCATGGAAAGGATTTCCACCTGATTGCTTTGCTTCGTTTCAGCACCATGTAATTCTGTTACTCCAATTTAAAGCAAATGTGTCAACTTATAAGGTTGATTCAACTCATTTACTGTAGTTGGACCCAATGTAATTTAATAGAGTCAGCCCAACCAATTTAAATTTTTGGACCAATTAATTGACTTTACTTGATTAAGATAAATGCAAATGTAGTTGAAACCAACTTATTTTACAGTGGTACCTTCACACTACTTAATTAAGTTGATAAAGTTGAAATTAAGTTAGCACAACAAACATGCTTCATGCTGAAAGAAAGCTGTTTAATCTTGCGGAAATCCTTTCCGTGACTGAATGTAATTCAAAGACATTTTTTAAGTGCTATTAGATTAAGTGTTGTAAGACAGCACTGGGTGAAAGGGTATGAAGAACACTCAACAATTAGAAAAAGTACAACAGAACTGTATTTTCAAAATTCTTATCCATTTTCTCTTGCATGTGCAGTGAAGGAACTTTAGTGCAAAAGGTATAAACTCTTGCCGTACGGCAACCCATCTGAACATGCATTAAAGCTAGTTTAAATTAATAGTTTAAACAAAACCTTTAAAGTCAGTGTTTAATTAGCAACTTCAAGATCGTTCAGTATCCTGCAGTACTTAAGTGCCAATAGTGCCCTGCAGAGAAAAACAAATAACACAGCACAAAAAACAGCTGAGTTGAACGTTGATGCTGGAAATGCTCACATTCCTAGATTTGCACAACCATCTGTAGTTTAATGTGAAACTAAAAAACAACAAAAGGTTAAAGTTTTGTTTTTCCAGCCAAAACTGGGCTGTGTTACTTACATCTTCTGTGTACAAATAATTCTCAGATAAATGAGATTTTACCAGCTCAGCTCTGCCTATTTTCAGCTCATCTCAGAATGAGTTTTTTTTTGTTTTTGTTTTTTTAGGGCTCTGTCACTTTTATGCAAATGAGCTGTTATTGGCCACACCCCCTCCACCCCGAGCTCCATGTTCACACGCTTGAAAATGACTACAAAGAGATGCATGCAGCTGTACATCTTTGTGACTTTATAATCGGGAGGTTTTTGAAATGTTGAAACTAAAATATTAACTAAAAAATATTAACTGAGAATGCCTGGATTTTTCTTTCTCTTTTTTTGGGGGGAAAAAAATAAAATAAAATCTGGCATCTAGAAAACAGACAGCTTGGTTTAATTGATGAATTGGTTTAATCGATTTACATTCGTTTGATTGGTCACCCACTTGCCTGACAATGCGCCATTTTCTTTCTTTATTATAACACCGGTCGACTCTGTTGCTGCTTTCCTAAGCAAATTCGTTACCTTTCTGTTCAGTGACCAACGTGAGCGTCAAAATATGCCCCTGTCACTGACCCAAAGGAAAAGCTAATTGAAAGGCTGGTTAAATGGATCCGTTGTGATTGATGAGTTGGCCAATTGGCCAGAGGGGTCCGTGCGCCAGTGGCAGCCCCTGCAACAGGCTCTTGTGAATTTTAGCAGGGCTGCGCTGCTCCCTCCTCCAGGAAAACCTGGCCCAGACCCAGTCAGCACATTTTATTCTAGATTTCTTCATGTGATATCCTTCACATTCAGTGGGAGGCCACGTCCACTTCAAGCAGGCTTGTGTTACTGTTGCAACAACTTGTCTTTCTTTTTTTTTTTTTTTTTTTGAATGCAACCCCCTCGGTATTATACACCCGTACCCACATGGATCATTTTTGTAGTTTCGCAGAGTGATTTTGTTTGGGGGCGCGCTCCGTCTGCAATACAAGTCGATCAAAGGAAGATCTGTGAGCCAGGACCTCAACACATCTGAGCCAGAGGAAGGAGAGGAAATGCATCCTGGGGACGATAAGAGAGTCCCAGCGATAAGATCCACAGCACACAAAGTTGGTCTTTGTGGGTGTCGGCCACTGCCACGGCGAGAGGAAGGGGGCGAAGTGCTTTTACATCTCTTCACTCACAGGGCCGAGATCAAAGGTCGCCCGCTCTGCCAGCAGAGGCGATAAGAAGCGGCGCAGGAAGCGGCGTGAAAGATGAAACCTTTAGTGCAGAGTTGTGATTTTCGTCTTAATGAACCCCGTAACCGTCACAACATAAATCGTATTCGCGACCCTAAATGCTTTTGAGATCCGCATCCGAACAGCTTACGCGTGTTTTGATTGGTAAAAAAAAAAAAAAAAAAAACATTTCTGCACTCTGCTTCAAACACACAAAAGCAGCTAACAGATAAGATCCTTGGCCCCGGAGCAGCCGGGTTTCTGTACCTCTGCGGTCCCCTCGGTTCCTGGAAACACGCAGAGTTCTCCACAATTTGATCTGCAGCTGAGCTTGGGACTTCTGAAGCTTTAACTAAACGGTGGGACGGACAGATGTTGGTGTGATATGATCGCTCTAATGCACATTTAAAGTTTTACATCATCAAAAAAGGAAAGTAATACATAACTGAAATATATACTAAGAAGCGGAGCGATCTCTTCACCTTTCATTTGGGGTTAGGAGGATGTAGCCTTGCAAAAGCATTTATACCCATTCAGGTTCTTTATTTTTTGATCACACATATCAAATTTTACCACCCTTTTTTTTGGGACTTTATTCGATTTTGCATGATATACTGAAATAAAGCAGAACACGAGAGTAAGGTGGAAGAATAAGGATATAATGAATATTTAATAAGTAAAAAGTTCTTTTGGACTACAATTTATTGATTCTGTCTGTGAGTGACACGCCTGGTCTTTTTGAATATGATCATTTCCAGGGAAGTTAAATATTTTGCATCAGTCTGATAAGTTGAGTGATTGATTAGGTGAGACTGATGACATAAAATAATGTAATTATAAATAATAATCTGGTGACTTCAGAAAGTCATTTGTTGTTGTTGTTGTTTTGGGGGGTTTTTTTAACTGTAAAAAAGGATACATATAAATGCAATATGAAACCATTATTTTTTATTTATTTCGAACATGATAGAACAAAAAGGAGAAGGAAGATGTAAGAAACATAAACCCATGCAACACTTTCAGATGGACCCTCGTTATTAAATAATAAACTTTGTCACTACAGACTTTATGTGAGTGTATCTCCCAACCTTCCATTTATCCTTTTTTATTTAATGTGATACTAGATTTTAACCCTTACTTTACACAGAGTTAAATGAATCCGTCGGTGAGTGTCTGACAAATGAATAGTAGCGACACAAAGAGGTTTGAACTCTTTTAATCGTGATTCTGCCATGCAGGTTCCTGGCCAGCCAGGATTAAACAGAAGCTGAAAAAATATAGCGAAAAACATCAAATATGTTACAAATTTTGTATACAAAACTGACAGTAGGGTAGATTTCTTAATTTATGGAAAGAACTGCATATGTTGCAAATATATATCTTAGCATGCAGGTTGTTTGACTTTCATGATTTTGTACGTTTTTTTTTTTGTACAACAGCCTCCAAACGTTTGAAAAAAAAAAAAAAAGTAGACAGAAATAGACAATAGCAAGCATGTCAAGCATTATGTACAACGAAACCATGTACAAAATATACAATGTGCCTTTTAGCCCATGTTATGTTTCCGTTCAGCAGTCGATCACTGCGGCCTGTTTGGTTATAAGTGGACATAAAGAGAAATAAATAAAAGTAGGACTTCTAAAGTTAAAATTGACATGTATTTCGTTCATATATTTTCCCAGTCAGAAGTTTACATATACTCAATGCTGACATAAACTTTCTGATGATTTATTTGAAGCTTTTCTCCAGCAAGGCTGAAATGTATTCATACACCCCCACTTTATATTTGGACAAATATTCCTCAGTATAACTTGCAGAGTTCGTTGATGTTGCTCTCGCTATTTGATCCAGAGTTTAAAACATCGTTTTGCATCTGCATTTCGTTGGTCCTGGGGGGTTAATTCATCTTGTTTGAGACTTGGAGACAGCTGAGTGTTGCGTCTGATTTAGGAAGGATTTCGATTAGAGTTTTCTGAGTCTGTGTCGGGAAACGGACCAATTTAAAACTCAACTAAAACTCGCCTAAATCAGAGGAGCGGTTGAACGTCCGGTCAGAAAACAATGCAACTCGCCAAGGATTCTTGTGACCAAATAATAACAAGGAATCTGTGTATACATCAGAGGCTGAATGCATAATGTCGACCGAGTGGATTAGATTCTTGTTTGGAAGATTAACGTTTCATCCATCCATCCATCCATCCATCTTCTAACCACCCTCCTCCCTAACGGGGTCGGGAGTTGCTGGTGCCTATCTCCAGCTGCGTTCCGGGCGAGAGGCGGGGTTCACCCTGGACAGGTCGCCAGTCTGTCGCAATTAACGTTTCAAATAAATCTTGAAAACCTCAACGTTAATAGATAATTCATGCCAGAGGTGATCGGAAATGCATAAACTGAGTTTAAGTTTCTAAAACCAGTCGTACATTAATGGAACTGTGTGCGTTTCTGCACATTTTGATTACCTCAAACTTGAATTTCAGAAAGCTTGTGTCACAATGCTTCCCACTTTAATGCTAGCCGAGTCATTTTTTCCCCCTTATTTAATAGAAAAAGACTTTGGGAGCTCTGAAATATTCTGACTAAAAGTGATATCAGGCTTTAACCTTAATCCCTGAAATTACACACTGGAATTGCATAGCTGTCTGGTTGCGTAATACTTCATTTTTAAGTGTTAAAAAGCATGATGTCACGATATCACGGCAGCCACAAGTGCGTTGTGGGCACATGTGTATTCTGTGGCGAACTGAAGGTTCAGGCCAGAAGACTTTGAAAAACTATAATTCTAGAAAATCCTTCGCCGCAGGCTGACTGGAAAGCAGTTCACCGATGACCTAAGAAACAAGCCGATCCTTGAGGAAAAACACACGCAGGACTTCAAGTGTTTGAGTCAGACAAGTTGAGTTATTTACACCGGGGCAAAATTATCGGTTGTTAATTTCACGCTGGGTGGGCTTCTCAGATATGATCGCCGGTACTTTGTCCTTTCGGGTCTTTTTCTCAGACGACTGCAAAAACTCTGAAGGCTTTTCCTCCTGTGGGGCTCGGTAGGCTGAAAGAACACGAGTCAAAGAGTGAAAAAGACATCCTGTCGTGAACGCTACGCACTTAAAACAAAGCACGAATGTTGCGTTATTAACCAACGAATGCAACTGAAAACAGATACGGGAAACGTAACTGATGGCCACTCAAAACACGGATTTTGAGATTTCGAGTGGAACGGATTTGGCAGTGTGCTATTTCAGCTAAAGTTAAACTTTTTTGCTCAATGTCTTAAAACTGATTGCCAATATTTTGGGAAGTTCACCAGCAGGATGCTGCAACCCTCGAGGACGATGTTTTTAGGCTGCCGATCAAACCTCTTTCCAATTTCTTTGAATTTCTTGCTTCTTCCTCTCAGATTGGTCTTTCAGTCCATGTTAGTAAAATACTTGTTTCATATTTCTCACCAAAACACATCCATCTCTGGGACTCGGTACACGTTTCCTTCCTGAATAGCATTATTACTAAATATTTGCCCACTTGCACATAGTTGTTTGAACAGAGGAGTGTAAGGTAAGGTAATTTTTCTTATATAGCACTTTGAACTTTGGGTTCAAAGTGCTATATATATATGAATTGGAAAGAAATACAAACAAAACCAAAAGAAAGCCATAAATGTAAAAGTATAAAACTACATATATTGGTTCCTCGTGTAAGAATAAGAATAAATCATCCATAATTTATAAACTAGTAGAGGTTTTCCTGGATTCTTGCTTCATGTCGTGTTTACGTGAGTCCCTGGAGACCTGAAGGTGATCTACCTCTCTGAGTTGATCCCGTTCTGGTAACTGCCACTGTACTGCCGCCGCGTGTCCACTGGCATCACATCCAGGTAGCCGCCTGACTCACTCCGGATCACTCCTGCGTGGATCGCTGCTCTGCAGATACTAGATCTCTTCACAACATATTATAAAGCAAATTATTCACCGTTCTGTAAAAGGTGAAGACAACAAACAAACCAGTAACAAAGAACAGGAGTTATTAATGATGGAAACACTTACATCTGTGTAGTACTTTGTTCCAATGACTCGAGCTCCACTATCATGCAAACAGTTCTTGGGGCAATAAAACCTGGAGAAACGCAAAGTGGTAGGACATTTCCTGATGTTTTTTCAATTCACGGCAAGAAAAGTTGAGTGAGTGAATGAATAATCAGAGACTTAATTCCCATTTCTATTTTGTTTTTCTTTTCCCATTATCTCGATGGAAAAGGGGGGGGGGGACGAAAAGGACACTGATTTCTCCACGATAACTTCATAGCAAACCTCAACTTTGACAATTTGGCCATCACAGTTTTTCTGTGGTCCCACCTCAAAGAATGTGATGAAAGATTCAGGGTTTTTTTTTTTTTTCTCCCACAGAAAGTACTCCTGATGTCTGAGCTCAACTGCGTCTCTTTCCTGAGCCCAGCTATTGCTGCCCTTACCTCCTCCCGGTTTTTTCTCCCAGCAGAAGTTGCTGCTGTCCCAGTGTTTTAATCGTGTGTCTTTCGAGAACAAAAACTGTGACTCTGTCTGCTCTTTATTTTCCTTCCCAGTAAAGGTTGCCGTTCATTGTTTCGGTGCGCTCCTGATCAGATAAGAGAGAGCGGCTCCTCCACTCTGCCCTCACATGCTTGCTAAGGATGAGGGATTGCTGCAAGGTCAATTGCTCTGTAATCCGCCGCCACTAATTTTTTTCTTTTTAGATATTTGGAAGTATCACCTGGATTTGACTGCATATAATGTAATTTCATTTTGACTTAAAATTTGGATTATATTGCAATGAATTGGACTGATTTGAGTTTAAGTTCATTTCCATGTAAATGAACCTGTCATGTCATTTAAAGTGCCTTGGGATGGCATCTGTTTTTTTTTAAATGGGAGCAATATAAATATGTTTTATTGTAAACAAGACGTCTGCCGGTGAGAAACTGATGCATTTGACGCAACATGACGAGAAAACAAGATGGAATTGATGTAAAAGTCTCTGAGTCGTACCTGGGACAGTGTCGAACGGGCTTCTTGAAAGGACAGAAAAGTGCCACTGTTGTATCGCATCTTATTGCTTTTACTGGAAAGTAAAGCAGATGCAGCTAGAAATTGTTCTCCAGGATGTCCTTATGCAAATAATAGCAGCAAAAGAATTAAATAAAAAATTCTTACCAGGTACTGATTCCACTTTGAAGGAATTGGCACTTCTGTTTTTCCTGCAAAGATGATTAAAGGGGTAGTGATCGGGGGGAAGGATGGTGCTTAAACAAGTACAGGGTAAGAGATTTCGTAGATGTCCATATGGGCACGACGTTAAATTCCTTACCCAATGGATTGGACACCGTTCTTGTATGATTTGGTGAATAGTTGTTTTCTACCCAGTCGGGTCACATCCAGCCATCCCCCGTCGTTGTCAATGACCCCAGAGTGTAGCCCCGCTCCACACACACTGGATTGCTGAAAGACGAGTCAAAGACTATCTGAGTCTTCACAAACAAGGCGTTACAACATGCAGTAATGGCACACTGGTGGTTGTCTCCAAGTGAAAATTCAGAGCTTTTTTTGGGATTCTAGTAAGAGTTAACAGCAACTGGTGACTCTTTTCCCACCTTTTAGCATAAATGTAAGCTAATTGATCCCGGAAGATAAAGGTAATAACACCACAGTGTACTTCTAGCAGCTTAAAGTAGAAATTCAAAAGTATCGTAGCGGTTTATATAAGAGATATTTTCGGAACCTCTCAACTCTGATATTGTTTCCCTAATGTAGTCGTTTCCAAACAATTTACAGAGGAAATGTATTCTGGAGGCGGTGCACCGCCAATGTTCTTCCTGTGTGAAACATGTGCTGAAAATGCAACATTTATACTTATATATTTCCTCTCAGAGTATCTGTTTAACAAAAAAAATAAAATAAAATAAAAAATTAAAAGACTATTCTGTGCTTTTTGCTTTTAACACACTTTACTGTTACACCAGTTACTGTGAGAGGGAAAGCCCTTTCACATTCTCCTCTCAGTACATGTTTCACACACAAAGATCACTGATGGCAAGTTGCCTCTCACCTCCACATCCTGTGCATACAAACTGCTGTGACACACAACCTGCTGACTTCAGCAATTCATCTGGATTTACCTTTCTAGACTTGAAGACACCAACAGAGTCATCTACTGTACGTCAGGCCAACTGGTTACAACCTTTCGATAGGACTTCATTCCAAAACACATGAACTGTCTCCGTTTAAGTGACCACTTACCATGTCGTAGTAAGAAGTCCCGACTACTTTCCCAGGCCGCTTAAAGCAACCGGGCGGGCATTCATATCTGTGGACAGAGGCCGCTTGTGGGTCAACATTCCTGCAGCGCTGATGTTACGCAAACATGGCGAAAACGGTTCAGGCACTAGAAACGGATATTCTTTCAGCTGACGTTTTACCTGTTACAGGTTGTTCCCTTGCATTGATCTCTCAGCTTGGTCTCACACTCAACCTGTTGGGCTTGCGAGACAACGAAGAATCACTTTAGTCAGAGTCAAAACGTTTTAAGAAATGAACACAGACGTATCGGTAAAGAAGGTTTACTAAAGAGGGATGTGCATACACATCTGCTCTGTACTGGCAACTTGGTTTCCCTCCGTGTTTGCGTTAGGTGATGGGTCTGGTGTTCGGACCCTCGGTTGGGGCTCTCTGTCTCTTACTGGTTCTGGTTCAATGTAGTTGTTTTCCTCCGTTTCAGGAGCTGGACGCCGTTCAACGCCACCGTCTAGAAACAATGCAATGTCGTATCATTCAAGTGTTGTGCCACGTCTTGTTACATTTTCTTTATTCGTCTAAGTTGCATTGAGCGATGGTTTTCAGAAATGAGAATAAAAAGATTCACCTGCTTAGATAAAAGTATTTCGAGGTCACAACTGCTTCAAAATTGCATTACAAGGTGAAACGACCTACTGGGTCAGAAAACGTATTGCCCTTTGGCAGAGTTGGGTAGTAGCTAGTTACATGCATTCAATGTAAACGAATAACGTTTTGGAAAAAAATTACTTTTAGGAGTATTTTTACTGCACTGTACTTTTAACTTTTACTATGTTATAAGTTAACATAGTACTATGAAGTATCACTACTCTGAGTAAAATTGAAAGAAACTGATTCTGAAAAATCTTCTGATTGCCTGATCTTGTCACTTTGGTCATTAAAACACCAAAATTTACACTTAACTGTTAATCTTTGGTCCGTCTGATGATGTAGTTTTTAAATATTGACTAGTTACTCAGTAGTTGAGTAGACTTTTTACCAAATACTTTTTTAATCTTACTTGAGCAGCTTCTTGGACGGCTACTTTTTACATCTTGGTGAATAAAAATGTGTTGTAGTTGAGTACAATTGTTGGGTACTCTGCCCACCTCTGCCCTTAGGTGATGGTCTGCCCTACCTTTGTAGCATAAGTTGTTTCGGCAGCCACCACCGTAGCTGGCTGGACAAGCAGAACAAGGTGTGCCGTATTTGTATGGCGCGTGGCCCCACCAGTTTCCCCTGAGAAAACAACATTTGAATATTTTCTATCAAACTGCGAAAAGAGCCAGAACCACTTCTACTATCGATTGCACTTTGTCCACGAACTTACGGAGGGGAGTAGTTGCAGACCAGATAAACTGCTTTGGTCCAGATCATTCCCCAAACGTTCATGTTGTAACACGTGTTGATGGCACAGCCAATGCGATTGCTGGTGGCCCACACCAGCTGAAAACGAAGACGTTTAAACATTACGAGCTGCTTGAAGGCAAACCGAACACTTCGGCTGTCACACTTAGAAAACCATGCACCGACATGCACATTGATATAGACCACTTGGCTTTAAATGTATTTCCCAATGAGACTTCAACATGGGTTGGGTGAAGGTGGAATCAAACTCCCAACCTTCCAATTCCTAGACTATTCACACCAAAAGGCACAGTCAGTCGTCTATCGTCTAATATCACTTTAATGCGGAGTAGATTCAATGTAGTATAATAACAGATTATTGATGGAATAGATTTAAATATGTTGCTCAATTAAAGAATGACGTCTTTTAAACAAGCTTCGGTCAGTTAAGATAATGTCCTAATCACGTTCAATAACTTGATTAAGATTGATAAACTCTCGTTTAGCTTCTGAGAAAAGCGACATGATGATTCCTACCTGAGTGTAGTGCGTGCAAACCGGCCCCGAACATCTGAATGGACAGTGCGGATTACACTCCTGGGAGTACGGGTAACTGTAGTACCTCACCTCATCATACCAGGCCTGTACATGGTAGGTCGGGGGTCTGTCTCTAAAGTTCAAGAATTAAGCATTTTGAAACATAAAGAATGTCACCGACAAGAACTACAATATATATGATCAAGTATTTTATCTCGAGATGATTTTTTTTTGAAGATCAGTTTTTATTTAAGCGATACTATAACCAAGGATATACCTCATTGTCAGAACTCTTTCAGGTGTTCCAGCCACTTTCATACCCACCGCTGAATGAAATCATGCAGATTTCATCTACAAAGATTTTTATTATTATTATTATTATTATTATTTGTTGTTGCAGTCAGGAGTCTCCAACTCGTCATCCCGTAATTGTAAGTTCCAGCATGGTACGACGATGTGACAGCACCAGTGCAACACAGTCCAAGTTGGGAAATTTTCTCACTGCTAAATGTTGCCAGAGCAAGAAAAGGTGGAACCGAATGGGACTGCAACTCAGCCAGAAGTTCATCATGGGTCACCAACTAAAAGAACTGATCCAATTCTACAAAAACAGATTTAGTTTTACGTAGGCGATGGCAGCTACTGAAGGTGTTAGCAAAACTGCAACATTATTTCTCAATGTGTGCTTGAGCAACAACAGTGGAACTTTTCAAAAACCGGATTTACTTTGAAGCTTTCTCCACCAATACAGAAGTACCATTCCACTTTGAGTGAAAAAATGCTTAAGTCCTGCAACATCCGCAGTTGAAACAAACTTTAAAAACTATTAGTTCACACACACCTGCCCCAGTGCGTTCCAAGGTTTTGGCCGATTTGTGTCAGCATGTGGCTCGGCCCGTGCTCCCACCGGCAGGCGTGCGCCCAGTACTCCGCGCTCCTCTCCAACTCGTAATCCCATAACTGGAAAACAAAAGCACACATCAGCGGATGATGTTCACAGAGGTGAAAACGTTTTTTTTATTTTGACAAGGAAAGGTAAACTCGGGTCAGCGTCAGCACCAGTAAAGGTGGTGGGAGCATCAGCTTGCTGCTGGGAGAAAGTTTGATCTGAAAAAAAAATAATAATAATAATAATAAAAATGTGGTCATCCAGGGGAACCTCAAACTCCCTGCTGATTTAAGTCGACTAATTGGCCACTAACCGTACTTGTGGATTCAAGTGGTTCTCATAACAACTTGTTCGAACATTTCATCCTTCTCTTCAAGGACACCGAACCACCGTAGGTTCTACCAAAACCAGCTTGGCTCTAACCGTACATACATGAGGCAGCCTGAACCCGAAGGAGGAATCCGCTCTCTACTCAGCTTTTTTTTTCTTTTTTTTTTTTTTTTTTGCGATTTTAACACCAGGCAGTAAGAGCTGGGCCTCAACACACACGTTCGCCTCCTTTCACACAGACACGTACGTGCGAGACCACCACATCAGCTTGCAGCTGTGCGCTACTATTTGGTGTGGTTGTTTCATAGCTTGTTTCCAGTAACTGATCTTAAAAAAAAAACAAAAAAAAACAACAAAAAAACAAGCAACACAGAAAGTCTCTGTTTTGCCACTTGATGCCGTCTCAGATGCAAGAACCGAACAAAAAACGAGGGGAATTCAAGCCAACATACCTGAATGAAGTTCACTCACATCTTATTCAGAAGCAAACAGAAAAAATATAAAATTAAATAGACTGTGCGTAGGGGGTTGGGCAATTTAAATGCCATGGTGAAATTAGTGCACTTTTGACTCTGTTGGGGAGGGCAAAGAATAGATGCAGTGTTCACTGTTGTTGGCCTACCATTTAGCGGCATTATGCCTATCTTGTGTCAAGGGTAATAGGATAATGCTTGATTGTGGACCACCATAATGCTTACCATATGTTCCGCATAAAGGTAAAGCACCGGTGAAGGTTTATGAAGGGAAACCTGATACCTTTGACCCTTTTATTCTGCTACAAAAAGATATCTAAAAATAATAAAGTTAAAGGTTAAAACGATGCTGAAACCAAATCATGCGTCATATATTCATTTGTTCCTCCCAATCTAGAAGATACTGTTTCACTTTTTCAATTACAATTGATGACTTTGACACTTTGGGTTGTCTGCTACATAGACGATGGTCACAAGTCGACTTAAATCTATCCCTTGTGTCCTTAAGGTTCATCTTTTCTACTAAACCTCTGAGGAAGTACTAGAAAACCTAGATTTGTACTGGAGAATATACTAATGCTGTTTGCTCTTCAACGGTCTTATCAATCAAGTTGCCAGATACGGAGTTGCCTGGCAGCTCCCATGTCCAACATCCTCAATCTTATCTGCCTATCTTTCCCCAGAACACGTCAAAACCATCTCAGCCTTCCCTCTCTGTTCCTCTGGTGTCGTCCAAACTTTCTGCATCTTCTACTCCGCCGCTCCTGTTCTTTCGGCGGTGCCGCTGCTGGTTATGCGCCATTCAAAATTACGACCCAGAGGGAAGCTCTCCACAGTTACCTTAGTTTGATCATAACTGATCACATTTTGGGGGCGATCAGTAAATCGTGACTGCCCCCGAACTGCGAAAGAGAATCAAAAATACAATTAACTGCAATATAAAATCTCTCCTGTATACAGTTAAGTGAAATTATATGACGTTTTAGCATCATGTACTAATATGCACATAGATATTAAAATGGACTAACGACCAAGTGAAGAAAACCAGTAGAAAATGGTGCATTTACCTTTACGATGGAGGTAAGTGGAAACAATATGACACAGCATATAACGTACCTCTTTCACTCTCATTTTGTTTCCAGAAGACATAGTGTCATCAGAAAACAACACAGTTTTATTACCACATAAACCTGCCAGAGCTACATGTGTCTTAAAGTTTATTTGTACTTATACTCAGATGAACTCACTCTCAGAGTAAAGCTATTTATGTGATGAATTTCATTCATTCATGCCAAAGGAAATCATGTTCTTTCTACTGTACTGTTTTGCCTTGGTCTCTCTTTCACCTAAAGGATACGATGCTTTTCTCAGACACTGTGCGTGCAGCACAGCTGGTACGGTGCGCTCTTTTTGTTTTGTTTTTTTTTACACTTAAACAGTGGCAGAGATTGTTTCTTTTAACTCTGCTGGCAGATTAAGAGCTCAATGAGCCGCGTTCATTTGAAGAACTGGAAACCCCAAATCACTCCCTGGCTATTCATCGTTGCTACTTGCAAAAAAGAAAAGTTAAGATGGAGCCGTTACCGCGCCAACTTGACGGCAGTTTCTAACGATCCCTGGCATCTCGGCGTGTTCTTCATGTCTGTCTTATTCTTCCAACCCAATTATCCAGCTTAGCAGAAAATCGACTGCACAAATCCTCCCGGTGAGAGGTTCGCGGAAAATGACCGGTTCGTTTTCGCTTTCCAAGGAACAGAACATTTCAAAATGCAGACACACGTCCAGCTACAAATGTCATTGTAAAAATTAGTAGGAGGACAAGAACACAATCTAGATGTATATTAGAAATCATACTTTGCTTAAATATTTCTCTGTCTAGTTAGTTTTTTCTCAAGGTAGTATCTCAAAGGGATGAGATGATGGACGTTTCTGATCGTTTTTTAATTATCAAGAGAGTTTGCTGAGGGAGAACTGGCATGATTCGGCTCAATGAAAGTAATCTGTCCCCACGCCAGTGTGGTCGACCTCGTTGGAAACAAGTCCCCCAAAGTTGCGCCCAAAATCAGAGAAAGCACAGCACTGGTTTGAGTGAGCTGTGATGGATAGGGAGAGATGTGGCCCATGGTTGGAGAGAAAGCGAGAAACGGCGACGAAATGCGTGCAGAATAGCCAGTGAGTGAGGCAGAAGATTGAGCAAGTAAAGCATTTAATGGAATGATGGAGTGAGGGTAGGCAGGGCAGGAAGCGGAGGCCGATGGGCAGGGTGGTTGAGGTGGAGGACAGGACAACACTGCGGGGGTGAGAGCTGGACCTGGGCCAGGGTCAGTGAGGGCGTCCAAGAAGGAGGCATGACTTCGGGGCGAGCCAGACAGTAGCTCAGGCTTGCAGAGCTCAGTTTCATTATTCCCTGCTCTGTGCAGTCAGGAACCGACTTTGTTCTTGGGAAGCTTTCTCACTAAAACCTGACTTGGGCTTCCGTACATAGACACCTTTCAACCAACTGGCATACGCTGGAATAGACTGTCTTATAATACATGGAAGATCAGATTGTATTTGACTGTATTTGCATGAATTATCTTTAGAGCAGTGGTGCAGTAGGTAGCACTGTTGCTTCGCAGCAAGAAGATCTTTGGTTCAAATCTTTCTGCATGGAGCTTGCAGTCCTAAACCATGACTGTAAAATTTGTGAGGGTAAAAGTGTCATGATATATGTGCACATGTAGATTTAAACTGAAACCAGTTTAAATCTACATGTGCATGTAGGCATTTAAAGTCAATTGACTTTAAATGCCTAATATTTGTTAAAAAAAAAAAGCTTTTTTTGCTTGATTCAAATGTTCACACCTTGACATATATGAATGTACATTAGATATTAAATACACACATTTTATATATATATATATATATATATATATATATATATATATATATATATCTACCAGTGGAGAGATATTTATATATAAATATATGTTTTGTTCATTTGCCCAAAACAAATGAACAAGATAGTGCATGGGCATGTTAAGCAGTATTACACAATGTAAACAGGACTAACGCAATGATGTGTTTTGGTTGTGAGTTCATATTCAGAAAAATCAACATGAATATCCCATGATTCCCACTAACTCTCACCACAAAATGCAATATGGGTCCCTTAAAATGTACAAAAAAAAAAAAAAAAAAAGAGTCTTGGAGATAGCATTGTACAAACAGTGAACATGTTGCTTTGTTGCTTAGATGTTCGTATGTAAGGACAAATGGTTCAACTGGTGTTGGGAAAGTGGTCTTGAGCATAAAAATAAGAAGTCCTGTGATCAGTTATCAAGCATTTGTGTCAGTACGGCAAAGCAGTAAAGCATAGGTATCGGTAATTATGATGGCACTGGAACATGGTGCTGATTTTTAAGTGCGACATTCTGTTGCATCTATGATTGTGACAGTTTTGAAGTAAAAAGTGAGAAGTTTTTAAACGTTCCATAGCCTGGCCATTGAAATTGGATAACATTTTAAAACTTTGACGCAGTGCACGCCTCCAGGAAGTAATCGGTTCTCAGTACATCTCTAGGATAATGAGCTGGTTTTTAACCTAACGTGTTGATAGGATTGGAAACTAAAGGCTTCCTCAAAACACTTGGTTAAACATGCTTTGAAGAAGTTTTAAGATGTTTAATTGGCAGCACTTTGTGTCCTCAGTAGAAAAAGAAATTGTTTCAGACAAGATATGAGTTTTAAACACTATAAAAATACCACTAACAACTCTAAAGCTCCTGTTAGTGCTAAACTAAAGGCTATTTCACAGTTTTTTGGTGAGTCTGGGAAGCATTTGATTATGTCTCACTTTCAGTCTTATTATTAGTTCTACGCTGGGCAGAACTTTTTTAAAAGATAAAAAAAAACATCTATGAAGATCGGGTATTTTTAATGTTGTATTTTCAATGTTTCAACAATGTTTCGACTCCACAAATGTTTTTAGGCACTAGGAGTAGTAAAACTCGAACTGGATTTCTCGACACTGATTATGGATTTCTTCAGAACAATGCAGTTTGTGAAACCTTTCTTCAACTTTACTGGTGAAGACAACAGTTTTCCATGGATTGTGACCATCTCTTAACCTATTATCTTGGATTTCAGAGACGGAATTGCAGTTCAATCTCCCACAAATCACACAACCAACAAAGGGGTGGCAACTCAATATAACCGGAGACGTCAACTTCCCATTGACTGAGCATGAAAATGCATTAAAGCAACAGAAAACACCTTCAGGGAGCAACTGAAAGTGAATGCAATTTTTCACTATCTCACACTTGTGCTCCGCAACCAAACCATCTTCACACTGAGGTCAGTGTTTCGGTCTTCTATTCAGGACTTATGTACCAACTCAAGCTTGGTGAAACAAACACAAATCTTATAGCTGTGGTAAGGATCCTTCACAAACAGTGAATTAAAAGTCAGAAAACACTAGTATACACATTGTGACTTAACAAAAAGTCATTTGTTTTCCAAATGGCAACATCGTCCTTTTATGTAATCAGGTTGAGAAACATCACAGCACACACAGCTCGCTCTGAACCCACCATGTACTCCATGTTGGAGGCCGGAGGGTAGACCTGTCCCCGCAGCTTGTTGTGCAGGTCGAGGATCAGGTGCTTGTCTTCCTCGCTGATGGCCCTCTTCGCCCTCGACCTCGCCCTCCACCACCCGCCGTCCTCGCCCTTGTGATCGTCCAGGATCGAGTCGAGCCGCGTGGCGTTTGAGAGGAACACGGCCGCAGCGCTCTGGCTCAGGCAGAGCATCAGGCCCGCCGCTCTGACCCAGCAGGACAGGGGAAGAGACCTCCTCATGACGAAGGGGCGACGGACGCTCGATTTCTCTGCAGGACACAGGAGGTTGGTTTTAATTCAGCCTCTTCAACATTTTTGCCAGTCGGCTGGAATTCATTTGATGTCAAACCTTGGGATTTTTCTCCACACTCTAAACTGATATCTACTCTAATGCCTGAAGCAGCTTAACAAAAACAGAGTCATCTTGAATTTACTTTCGGCCCCACTTTAATAACTGCTTGAGTAGGAGGGAGAAAACTTCAAAACACTGAGCCTAATACACCTTCAGCGCTCTGAGTGCATCTGCAGGTCACTGCATCAGTACACACAGTGGGACCAGTGTAAACACAGCGTTCACACGACACGTTATGCAGCAAAGCCTCACTGCGCATGCTTAATTAAACAAAGATTCAGTAAAATCTTACTAGTTGGCAAATATTATTATTATTATCATAATTATTACACCTAAATAGAATTAGCAATCAAAGCAAAAAGCTTAATCTTAGACTTACAGGCAGCAAGAAGTTTTTCTTTGTCCTGAAAGTGCTCTTGACTTTCCGCCAGATTTAATCGTCCAGATGCGGAACAGTCGTGAGATCAGCGCGGACTGACAGCGAGCACTTCAATCCATCCATGGGGCATGACGAGCTCGGGCAGCCGGGGTCTCTTCCAAAGCTCCGCATCCACGCTGCGGCAGGACGGAGAGACGCTCAGTGTCTGTCGGTACCTGCTGAATTCCTCAGGTCTCTCAGGACGCCGCAGGCTGAGCGGGATCGCCGGTCATTTTTTGCACTTATATACAAACTGGCGCCTAGCAACGCGGGCGCGAGGCTGCGGCCGCGCCCCCTGGCAACGCGAGCTGTCCTGCAGTGTGCTCGCGCGCGTGCGCACCGACACGAACACGTACGCGCGCGCACGGGCCGATGGTGGGCAGTCTGAGAGTCCCGGTTTATCTATTTAAGGAAGAACAGGTTCCCACTCGAAGTGACGTGGTGAGGGTAAGTGAATGATGCCTTTTTCATACAGCGAGCTTTGCTGGCTCGAGGCTTTTAGTTTTGACATGTAGACAAAGTCAACACTTGGGTTGGAGAAGGAAAAACAAGAGTTGTAAGAGGGCGCAAGAGGTGAAAATAACACAAAAGTTTGGCAACCTCTCATTCAAAAACAATTAGAAAGCCATAGAGTGAATGAGTTAGCTATTTAGCTAACTAGTTATATTAGTCAATTATAGTTCATTCTTTGTGTCACACACCATTTTTAGTTAAAAGTACATTCAACTAAAAATATGTAGATACCTTCTGATATATATATATAAATATAATATATATATATATATATAATATATATATATATATATATAGAGAGAGAGAGAGAGAGAGAGAGACAAGAGAGAGAGAGAGGGTGCGCAATTGTACATATATATGTATTTATATTCATATTAGTGACAGATACTATTAGCATCTGTTTTCTTGACTCTGCTGCCCCCTTCTGGCTACAGAGGAACTCTTCAAAAACCACGCAGAATAGTACATTATTTACATTACTTATAGCAAAAACATGTCAGGCCAGTTGAAATAATTTATTAATCATTCAGAATTTAGGTTAAAATATTGACCAGAAGTATATGCACTGTACCAGCAAATAGTGCACTTATTAAAAATTAAGCTGTTTGTTGGACAGTATGAACTCCAACTTAGTCATGATTGCAAAACATGAACATACACTCAAAAAAATGAACTTTGGGGGTTATTACATGAACAAAAGGATATCATGTCCTCTTAACACAACAATTTCATGTTTCAAAAGGAAACGTGATCAAATCATGTTGGATCAATAAGACATTCAACAATTTAACGTTCATGAAATGTTATCATGTTGAGATAACATGATTCATTACAGTCAGACTGATCTTGTGCTGAAGACGACGCGCGAGATCACAGGAGATCATGGGAGATCATGGGAGATCACGAGAGATCACGAGAGATCACACGGGGTCACGCCAAATAATCGTTTTGCTTGCCCAGGAAAACTCCAGTTATGAGAAAACTAAATTGTCCTGGCATCAGTGAACTCAAGTCAGTGGCTAACATGTGCTAACATCACTTGAAGTGATGTTTAGCTGGCAAATAATTAGCGTTTCTCTACCATTTGCACCATTTTCTGCTTGTTTAATGCTTGTGTCAAAATGTTGAATTGAGATGGTCGTTGCATTTAACAAATGTTTCACTCTGCCGTTATACAGTGTGTCTGCGAATAAAGTATAAAAAAAACATCTCCCCCCCACAGGCAACAGACTTCTTGATGTGGAACAGTGATGTCACTCATCTTGTCTTTGACATCACTGGTAACCGAAAACAGCCGAAAACAAAATTTAAATTGGAGTAACAGAATTGCATAGTGCTGAAATAAAGCAAAGTAATCAGTTGTAAATCCTTTCCATTACTCTTTTATGCTCATCCAAAGAGTTATTTTTTTTTGAGTGTACATCCAGCCTTGGTCAATGTCAAATATGAACCATTTTCTGATTCTACTTGGGCTGCTCAGACAGACTGTCACAAGACTCAAAATAAGGTAAAGTCATGTAGGTTCATATTCCTTACTTGTCAGCATCTGACTGACCATTAAAATGACAAAAGCAAACCTCAAAACGGGTCTCAAGATGACTTGTTAAGGCTTTCTGGCCAAGCAGCGCAATCCCGCATGCTTCCTGTTTGTATTTCAGTGGAAACCAGCGCCCCCATGTGGTGCTGACTCAAATTGCTAAACTTCACC
Source organism: Poeciliopsis turneri (assembly GCA_922788865.1). Lineage (NCBI taxonomy): Eukaryota > Metazoa > Chordata > Actinopteri > Cyprinodontiformes > Poeciliidae > Poeciliopsis > Poeciliopsis turneri. The sequence continues at coordinate 806,101 of CAKLNU010000650.1, read as the reverse complement.
AAGTCAGGCTTGGTGCCAAGTCAGTGTTTTTAAGGGTCTGCAGTAACAATTAGAAATCTATATCTTATAAGATTAAAGCTCAAACTCATAATTTTTTTTTTTGAAGAAAAATGTACGATTTGCGAACCGTTTATTTGTATAAACGCAAGAAAAATCACATTTTGTATGCTTTTAGGCATTGGGAGTCACATTACAATGAGACAACAGTGAACACGCACAACATAGAACCGTCAAATCTGCTCTCAATTATTCTACAAGTATCCAAAAGCACATATTATATGTGTAAAATTTCCATGAAAAGATTGTTTTGATTTTTTTCTCACAAAATATTCAGTCCTATCCTTCAACCATCCATCACCCCAACCATCGAACCAACGACCAGAACTATTAAATAATAATAATAATAATAATAATAATAATAATAATAATAATAATAATAATAATAATAATAATAATAAAAAATAAATGTTGTATTTGTCTTTTTTAGTATGAATGCAATTTTCTGGCAATACTTCTTTATGATTCGGTATGAAAATATAAATGTGGGTTCTAATGTCTGATTTGATTGCTAGATGTCAAAAGAATGTAAGAATCGTACATTCTTGCGTGACATGAAAAACTGAATAAAATAAAGAACTGCAAAATTCATAAAATGAAGAAATTTGCAATATGCTTCATAAATCACTTTTTTTTTTTTTTTTTTTTGTATATGTTTGAAGCGCAGTAAAACGGCGTGTAGAGGTGGTGGCACAGAAGAAGGAGGGTTAAAAAGTGAAGGTTTGTGTCAGAGAAGTTAATCCTTAAAGCTGCCCGGATAAAAAAGGGAGGGTTAGGGCGGGCGAGCCGATGGACAAGTGTCCGCTGTTTGCTGCTTTGGCGCATATTATGCGTGGCGAGCTGAAAGGCGCAACGGTATGTTGCATCGCGCAGAGACCGATGAGAGGCGACGTGCCCGCAGCGTGCAGCAGTTTCATGGAGCCATGTGAGACAGATGTGCGCATCTTCGGGGATCTGTCATGGCGCACAAACTTCTGCTGCCCATCGGTGAGTTCGCTCTGTAACCTCTGACTGAAAAGAAAAATAAAAAATCAAGTGCAAACCATCTGCGAAGACTCATCAGCTGCTGCTCACATCCTGTTTCCCCCCTCCCCTGCTTCTCTCTTGTTTCTCCTTCTGTCTCTCTCTTCTGGCTCCCCAGCTATAGCAGCGAGCCTCATTCCACCTGAGCTGTGTGGCTCTACAGCAAACACAAAAAAAGCTCAAGGTATAACTTAGTGCAAGTGTGCAAATTATTGCAGATGGATGTACTACGTTTGATGCCTTTAGCCTCATTCGAAGAAATGAATTCCCGATTAGTGCTTATGTTAGAAACACTTCCTTGAAAAAGAATGTTTTTCTTTTTTAATTCAGATAATTCAATGAAATACCCCCAATGTAGGCTCGTGTTGTAAGTCAGGGGGCATAAAGGGGTTTAAAAGGCTTATGGTTTTAATCCTGTTCAGCTCAAAATGAAAAATATTTCATACTAAACGGAAATTAAATGTCGTATCATCCAAGTATGTTGAAACAGTCATTGTGAATTGTGGGCAGGATGAATCTCCGACAGCAGTCAGTCTCGCAACGGCTCTGAAGAGCTCTCTGACTGAAGTTAAGTTTTATTACCTTGTAGGAGTAATCACTTTGGTTGTCTTTCACATTTTTTTTTAACCTAGAATAAGTTTAAATACTTTTAAAAAAGACCGTAGACATGTACTCTCGAGAAAATCCACGAGAATCTCACATAGCCACGCCTACTTTTTTTGTAGCAGTCTTTTTTGTTGTAAATTAGAACTTCTAAACAACTTAAAACTAAAATCAAGGTAAACCTCAGGCAAACATATGTGAAATAAAACGACAAAACACAACCTAATTTATTTTATTTTATTTTTTTTTGTTAGTGAAAAACAACTCAGGTGTGACCCCTGCTGGACAGTGTGGAACATGGGTAAAGGAGCCCAGTGGAGGGTGCTTCACCTCTCCAAACTACCCTGAGAAATACCCACCTGAGAGGGAATGCGTCTACATCATAGAAGGTGAGACAAAACGACTCTCCCATCCCGCTGCCGATCTTCCCTCCCACTTCTTAAACGGTCCCTCTGCTGCAGCCTCGCCTCGGCAGTGCATCGACCTGTTTTTCGACGAGAAATACTCCATTGAGCCGTCCTGGGAGTGCCGGTTTGACCACATCGAAATCCGCGACGGGCCCTTCGGATTCTCTCCGATCATTGGCCGCTACTGCGGGCAGGAGAGTCCTGCCTATGTCCGCTCTAGCGGGCGGTACCTCTACATCAAGTTCGTGGCCGACGGCGAACTGGAGGCCATCGGGTTTTTAGCCCGCTACAACTTCACGCAAGGTGAGCAAGAGCTGGAGATATTTTGAGGTTGCACTCTCGCAGTGTGAGCTTGTTATGTCGTAGTGTTGAGCTGTGACAAAGCCTATATTAAGGATCGACTGGTGTAGGTTTGGGCACGATCAAACCCATTGTTAGAGAGCATAGTGACCTTAAAGCCGCGATATTAATCGTATTCTATTGTGTTTTGTTGCATAGACCAACTCTCGAAGCAATACACCGACGTGAAATGGGAGGAATTGATTGTGTTGTGCATTTGTATTCAGATTCTTGGTGTTACAATGTAGAACCACTTGTACTGAAAATGCTATGTTAAGTCTTTTGAGTTATGTCTGCCATATTTGCAGTAGATCCTCTCCAGTGAGAATAGTGAGAGAGCATTAAAGCTTTTCAATGTCCAGTTTGCGAACAGGCAATTTAGGGTGTTTTCACACCTTATAGTTCGGTAGACTCAGTTTGATTAGGAACCAAATTTGCCACATTTTACTGAATTTTCAGCTGGTGTGATTCAAGTGTTAAACAAACAAACAAACAAACCAAAACCTTTGGGAAAAAAACTGCTTACCTCCTCGCCTGTAGTGGCGCTGCACTAAGAACTATTGGAGAAAACAACATGAAAACCTCTGAAGGAGACACAACTTAAGAAAATTAAAATATATGTTACATATACATAAATATGGCAAGCTTTCTGTCTTTAGCTGTAGATTGTTGATCCACTTTTCTCCTCTTTTTTCCACTAAGTTTTTAAAATTTAACTCCTGTGTGACCAATGACCTTTGAAACTCGAAAATAGCATTGATCTTTCTCTGTATTAGGACGGTTGGAACAACCGTACCGGACACAGACTTTAGACATTTTGATGCAGGATCAACAGAAATAAATGGGGTGCATTTACTTCCCGCCCTCCGTCTGCATTGGGTGACTTCGGTGCTACGTCATCTGAAACCCAGCAATTGGAGTGGTCTCTGGTCTCCTTACATTTGCATGTAGCATTCGAACTGCGCCAGAACTGCACCAACCCCAAACGAACCGGACTTCGTAGGCAGATGAACTGGAGGCCGATTAAAGCCTCCTTCCAATTTCTCTGCACCCATCTGCCATTTTCCTCTCCCAACTAGATAATGCACAATTACTTAAAAATGCACACCTTTAGAACATTGTTTTGAGTCTTTGAAGTTATTTTAGCTGTGGAAATCGTAATTGACAAGAATAAAAACGGTCGTGCCCTGTGGGATGTTGTGCTCTTCGTTTTGTTGTGCAGGCAGAGCAGCTGCAGCTTTCAGGAGCAGGGCAGCACAGGCACATAGGCTCTTGTTCTGTCCGTCTGCCACGTACACACACACGCACATGCACGCACACACACACACACACAAGTTAATGAAAGCTTGTCTTCAGGGAATGCGGCTTGTCAGCGCTGAGCCGCGGTAGCAGCTTAAGGGTGTCCGAGGCAGAGGCTTTATTAACCACAGACTTTATGGGCCACCTACACCGACAAGGGGCAGAGATTAATCCGCATCCCTCTGTCCATCCACCAGACTATCTTTTTTTAAAGTCTGTTTTTAAGCATTAAAATGTCTCTGCTACTGTTTTTGTTCCGTCAAGAGATTACTACAGCTAGAACTTCCTCAGTCAGTTCTGAAGAATTTGGTTATAGATGTCCTGGAGAAGAGTTGAATATTATGTTTTTTGTAAGATCGCTATCATTTTGGTGACTCTTACATATTTTGAAAATTAAGAACTACATGTTAGGAAACCCCCTAACATGATTTGTTCCTTTGAGAGGACATTTTGGTTTTTGGGGCGTGGGGAGAAGGAAAGACTGGTATTTGTGCATCTACATCACATGTAATTAATTGTTCAAATCAGAAGTTAATCTCATCCCTAATTCCGGCCGTCTCATGAGGCAGGAGAGAATTTGACCGCCGGCGTGCGTGCTTCATAACAGCTTGTCAACCAAAATGAAAGAAAGTGTTTAAGTTGTTTAGGGTTAGTAATTAATATTCTTTAAAATATTTTTGTGAGGAGTGCAAGCAGTGTAAAATGTCTGTGAATAATGTATCATGGTCATGATGAAGTTGTGCAGTTTTTGTTTTTTTGTTGTTTTTTTTCATTCTGATGTGTTTTTATGTGTCATATGAGACACTTTGAAAAAAAGGGTGTCTCAATATTCTATCCTTACTGCATTACTAAATCAGTGTGTGCATTTGTGTTTTAGGATTTCTCACCTTCTAAGTTCCATCTTTCCGACTATAACGTTGACCAGACCCACTTATAGAGGAAACAATTTATAGGGCCAAAAGCCCAGAGCTGATCAAACTTGAACTAGGATTTTCCACAGAGAGAACAGAAGTTTTCAAAAAAACAATTTAAATCAGGGAGATTTTCCCCGATGTCCAGAAAAAAAATAGTTTTATCAATCCAGCCGTCTGTGTGTGGAGCAGTGACGCGGTGGATTCTTTATAAACAAATAGTCATTATCAGGGTTGAGCATTGACCCTCTTTCAGAGTTTGTTCACTCTTTCGCTGATCTACAGTCTGGGTTTGTGCAGATTTTTTTTTTAAGTTGTTAAACATCTTTTTTACCTTTTTTACCCTCCATCCAGGTCTTTGGACATGTGTCGAAAAATTATGTCTTTTTAAATATTATTTCCCAGTTTTAACATTTTGCATTCTAATATATACTTTTTTAAAGCAAACATCCAATCTTACGCCATTTTTATTTTAATTTTTGTAAACCAACTTGCTCTTGTGTTCCACATAAGGACAAATTCTGCTAAACGTCACGCATCTTGTTTTTACTTCAGCCTTACAGTTTTGCTCTTCTTTTTGGCATAAAGCCTCTTGAGGATAAATTCTTGCGTCTCACACAGATGCCCGCATGCGTGTGCACACGCGCACAGACATAGACTCGCAGGAATAAAAGTGAATAATCTGGCCTGGCCTGAAGCAGAAAGGTTAAGAAACAGAGGATTAATGAGAGTCTTGGTTGTTTTAAACCTCTCAGTCCATCACTTCACCTTCTTGCTTTATAAACTCTGTTGTTTTAGTTTTTGTGTGTTTTAGGTGGCAAAAAAAAAATCATAGATGTGAAAAATCATTCTCCTTTTTCTAAACAGTTCTGTTACAGCACACAGACTCTTACATCAACATAAGAGATGTTTTTTTTTTCTTTGTTCTTTCTTTTTTCAAATAAAGCGTTTCATAAGAGAAGCCACAAGTACCAGTGAATTGTATCGCCAGGTTGGTAGAAACCACTGGAGCCTAATCTGTCCTCGACTAAACTGGTCTGTTGAAATTTTTAGTGCACAAAGGGTTCAGGGTTTTTGTGATTTTCTTTTCTTCTTCTTTTTAGGAAGAGCATCACGGTCTTTGAGTGTTTAAATGAGGCCAGCAGAACTGTGCCGCAGCGTCAGTATTAAAGCTCCGGCCAGCTGTGTGTTTCATATGCCTGGAGTATTACTGTTTCAACTTTTTTTTTTTTTTTTTTTCCTTTTTGCTTTTTAATCTTTAGTCAGTGATTTTGATCCAATCTCATCTTAGTGCTTTACACAGCACTAAACAACAGATGAAATACATTTCTTAAGTTGGCGGCACAATAAAATCTGTTATTGTAGTTACAATGTGCAGAGCCGTGTATAACTTGGTAGAGAAATGAAATGTATAGAATATGGACAGCTAGATAAACTGAATTGAAAAGGTCAAGTGACAGTAACAATTTTTTAAGAATAACAATATGAAAACAGCGGTTCAAGGTTTTGAAGAATATCTGGATTCTTCATGCGTGTACAATTTCCCACACCCCCTCAAATATTGCTCTCAATTTCAGATCCCGAGTTCGAAGAAATTGGAGAATTGCCGGCTCTACCGGGTGAGTCATCATTTTACTGGCCACATTTTACCATCCAGGCGAATACAAACAAAATCCAACTTTCTGACTCTGGAGTATTTTTTATTACTCATCTTCATAGGAGATAAAAATCTGGGTTGATTCGATTATTTTTTTTTTTCTTTTGCTACTGTTATTTGCTATTCAGCCGCTTATCTTACTTTTCAAGTGCCTGGTCAGATGAGTAGTGACGTGGCTTTGAGAACAAACCCACCTTTTGACACGCAGCATCATTGTCTTCTAAATTTTGACTACATTTGTGTTATTTGACCATGGCATCAATCAGTTTGTATGGTTTAAGGGATTAGTGGGACTTGGGATAAAGTGCTCATGTTGAGAAATTTCATCATTTTTTTTTTTTTTAGCTTGAAGAGAGAATCTGTTACAAGCTTTCCGATTAAAGTGGATTAAAACAACATAAAGATAATATAAACATATTCTGAAACTTGTTGTTTTGCTCTTTGTTCGGTCACTCTTTTTTTGGGATTGGAGAATTTCTCTTTTCTTTCTTACTTTTTCTTTTTTTTTTTGCTTGTTTTTGTAAAATGGGTCAACACAGTTTTGAGTCCTGGTTTAAAAGCTTCAGATAAATTTGCCTTTTAGTGTTTGTGCAGCTGCAGTTTTCTGCTTTACCTCTTTTTTTCAAATTTCAATCTGGTTCAGAGCAGACTATCCACATGCCCCAAAATAAAAACACTACAATGGATCTATAGTAGCTCTATGTTGGTTTATGAAGGCTTAAATTTCCCACATACTGAGAGCTTTCAGAACAGTAAACAAAGATGTTATTGCTTGATGGACAAATGAAATACTACAAATTTCTTTTTCTTTTTTTTTCTTTTTTTTTTTTTTGACACAGCTTGTGATTTTGAGCTGAGCGGTGCAGAGGGCTTCGTGGAATCCACACAGATAGCCAAAGAGGGAAAGGCGCAGCTGACTGAAGCAGTGGACTGCAGGTGGTACATCAGAGCTCCACCAAGAGCGAAGGTGAATGCTGGGCCACCAAAAAGTATAGTTTTTGCCTTAAAAAATAAAACACAAGCAAGAGAATATCGGCAAATTGACAGTTATAGATATGTTGGTCTCCCATCGACCACACGTGCAATTAGGAGGCGTGCGTGTCCCCCCTCCTCCCCATTTGGATTTCTGTCCTCGGAGCTCAATCTGTGTGTCGGGCTTTTGTTGTGCGTGTGTGTGCTTTGGAGAGTTTCAGCTTGTTGGTTTGCCCTTCTTCATTCCTGCTCCCCTCCCGCAGATCTACATGCGGTTTTTAGAGTACGAAATGCACAACTCAAACGAGTGCAAGCGCAACTTCGTCGCCATCTACGACGGGAGCAGCGGAGTGGAACACCTGAAGAACAAGTTTTGCTCCACAGTGGCCAACGACGTCATGCTGGTGACCTCTGTGGGCGTGGTGAGGCTCTGGGCGGACGAAGGCAGCAGGAAGAGCAGATTCAAGATCCTCTTTACCACTTTTCATGAGCGTGAGTGAAAGTCAACACATGCACGGGGAAAAAAACCCGCATGTGCCTGTGGTTCAGCTACAGTTTGCGTTCAGTTTGTTTCTTTGATGAATAAAAAAAAAAAAAAGGGAAGTGTTTTTTTGACACGATGTGTGTTTGTTGAAGTCAATGAGTTGTTCCCACTAGTCAGAATAGGACTCTTTTTGAACCAAAAAAACAAAAATATTTTGATAACATTTTCATGGACTTTTCTTGCTTTAAGTGTGATCATGTGTTTCTTCAAGAAGACATTATAGTAGTTGATCAATGTGGGCAATATTATTGCAATTTACTCTATCAGTTGTTTTTTGTGGTCTTGTGCTGGTATGATGCCAAAAGTCCTTTCCAACCAATCACAGGGATTATACGAGGGTTTCTTTCTTGTTCACTTTTTGACAGCGCTGTCCCACTGCAAAACATTTGAAGGTGTCTTAACTTGAAAATAAATGTCCAACTGCTGCCTTGAAACAGGTGGACAAGAAAACTGGTTTGGGTTTAACTCAGAAATTAAAGTTCATGAAGTTGATTTAACAAGTTGTCTCTTGTTAATGAACTTTTTTTTAAGTTCATTAATCTTGAATTGTGAGTTTTAACTATGTCGTTACTTTACCATAAGCAAGAAAAAAACTGTCCTCATCTAGATAAAGAACAAACATTTTTGTATTATTTTCACACACGATATCAAGTTAAAATGACCTGTTTAACTTTAGAATAATTTTAATTCTTGTTTTATATTGTATGAACAGAGTTCCTTATCTCATAATAAATTTCATTGAACATAATGACTTCTGCTAAAAAATACTTATTGCAAACAGTTTTGCAAACTGACAGCTGCATGAAAATGTGCGCTCTAAGACAGTTTAACACATTTTTATTTCACTCACACAGGATACAAAAATATGGCACTATGCACATTGGGAAATAGTTCCCACTCCTGTCTTTTTCTTTCAATTTTTTAAGTGCTAACCTAAGAACCCTTGTTTATTCAATTCTTGGAGGTTTGACAAAATGAACAAAAAGTTGTACGTTTATCTTTCGCAAACCCACACATTTAGGTTGAAAATCTAAAACTCCCAAGTTTTATTTGACTTAAAGAGCAGAAGATAGTAGATGCAACTGAATGTGGCTCAAATGTTTTGCAGTGCATATGTTCATCCTTTCATAAGAACCTGCTCTAAACTCAGTAAAAATGAAGCCACACTACACTGCCTAAGTTTCACACTTCAAATTTGTCATGTAAATAACAAATAAGCAATCAGTTCAAAGTTCTCAAAAATCTTTAGCTTACATATGAACATGTTTGTACTCAGTGATGTTTTTTTTGTTTTTTTTTTAAAGATCTGTAATGGTGAGAAGTAACAGACTGGATCTCTGAAATAGTCTAAATAGTTTGCCTTAAACTTTGACCTCTGCATGTCCATCGTCTTTCGTCTTAGCTCCATGTGAAGGAGACACCTTCTTCTGCCACAGTAACATGTGCATCAACAACACCCTCGTCTGCAACGGCGTGCAGAACTGTGTTTACCCCTGGGATGAGAATCGCTGCAAGGGTGAGCCGACGAAAATTGCACTTGCAACATCGTTCTTTCTTTCTTTTGTTTTCGTTTCCGTCTGCTGAGCCATGGTTGTTGTCCACTTGAAGAAAAGAGAAAAGCCAGCATCCTGGACACGCTGGATAACACCAACCTCACCATCATCGGAGTCACGTGCGGCCTGGTCGTCATCCTGCTCGTCATTTCTGTCATCATTCAAATCAAGCAACCTCGCAAGAAGTACGTCATCCGCAGGTGAGGGATGAAACCTCTGTGTAGTGCGCTTTGCTACCAACGTGTTTACCGACAATAGTTTACTGCGATGTGGAAGTTACGAGCTAATACTTGCCAGAGGTGAGTGGTGACAAGGGACATTTACTGAATTACTGTGGATTTAGTTTTTTGGGGGAAAATTGTACTTTTAGGAGTATTTTTTACTGTGCTGGACTTTTTACTATTAGTTGAGTAATTTTATTATGAAGCTTTTCTAATCTTACTCGAGTAAAAGTTCTGGATTTTCTACCCACTGAATGGAAAAACGAACATGTTTTAAACAAAATAATTTACCACAGACACACACTTTTGTTCAAATAGCTAAGTTTTTTTAAAATTATTATTATTGAAAGTAATGTGGACATTTTTTTGCTTCATTTTGTTATATTCTGTCTTATATAAAATATTGTAATCTTGGTCCTTAAAATACCAAAATTTCCACTTAACTTCACATTTGATCCATCCGATGATGCCATTTTTCTACAATATAAGATTACTAATTTGATCAGTTACTCAGTACTTGAATAGATTTTTTTATCACTTGAGTAATTTCTTGGACTGTTACTTTTTTACTTTGATTTGGGTAAACATATCTTTAAGTACTCCTACATGTGTACAATGTTTAGATACTCACTTGCTATGGTGTCAAAGTTTTACTTTCACTGCTCCCGTCACATCTTCCTTTGGTTGTAAACAAGCAAACGAAACTAGTGAAGTCAGGCTCACTGCAGACACGCATGAAACTCTCAGCTCCGAACCTTCATGAAAACTTCATTTGGTGACAGGAACTGATGTCACCGCGTGTGACCTTTACGTCCAAAACGAACTTTATTCCGCCGTTTTCATTGTGTCACCGCCCACAGTGAAGTTGTTTTCAAGTTGGATATTGGATGTCTGCGCTCCGCGGAGTAAGGAGCGTTTAGCTCTAGGTTGATCCGATTTATGAATGCTAATTCCGGCCAGTTGTTCTCTACCGCTCCCTCCTCAAGCGCTCGGAGGTTCACTCGGGGACCGTCAATTTGCGAACCAGACACTCTTGTAAATAAACGGCTTGCTTTGTGACCAACTGATACAAAAAAAAAAGTGTTCATTCTTGCTATTACGCGAGGCACACGCTCCTCTATTGAAATTTGAAGTCATATTCAATATCTTAAATAATTTTGATATTAAATAATATGTTTCCAAATCATGTCCCCAATTAACTCAAAATCTGTGTGAAATTGTTCTATTAGACTGTATAGATGAAGCACACTCATCTTTATGACATTTTGACCCCCTTCTTTATTTTTGAACTAATTTTATATTGTAAAAAATATTTTAAAAAATGTTCATAAAATGTAAAATATTGAATATGACTTAAAACTTTAATAGAGGAGAGTGTGCCTCACGTAATAGCAAGAATTTATTATTAAAGTTACAAATATGTAACTTGTAACTAGCAGCTTGAACAAAATGCAACTACATAGCATTTTTTGAGAAGTTTGGGTTGCTTTATGTGTATTTTGCACGTTGCTTTTGGCTGTTGCTCGTGAGGAGAGACATTTAAGTAATCAAAAACTGTGGGATGTAAAATTCATGAACAGTAAATATTGTGCAAGTTATCAGAAAGCAAGGCAGTTGCAAGCCTTTAAAATTGTGACACTTTTGATGGGTCGGATACACTCAAAAAATTGCAACAGCAACTGCGTGGGGATGAGGGGGCAATTACATTTTTTGTCAGGACGCCCAAGATTCCTGGCAGCTGCCCCCTGAATTTGAATACGTAAAAGAAACACCAGGAGCTCACCTTCTTCCAAATCCTAACGTCATCTTATTTTCATTTTGCATCCTAAGAGATGACTTTGACCCAGCCCTGCTCCATCCTGGTTTTGAGCCGCCACACTACGAGCTCTGCACCCTGCGCCGCGCTCCTTCTGGCGACCTCACCGACGCCGCCCTGGCAGACGACTTCGACAAGTTCCACAAGCTCAGACGCTCGGAGAGCAAGTGCATCCGCGACCACCACTGCGGCTCGCACCACGGAAGCATCCACGGCAGCATCCACGGCAGCCGCAGCAACCTCAGCCTGAGGGACGCCACCATCGCGCCTGATGGAGGGGCTGCCGTACCCCCGATGTCGCCGAGGTTGGCGAAGCAGATGTCTCCGCACCTGTCTCACCACAACACGCCGGCGGGTCGGAGGAGCATCCTGGTGATGAAGCACAGCTACTCGCAGGACGGGGCGGAGGCGTACAGGGCGGAGGACGAGGAGGACGATTTGATGATGGACGTCGGCCCCACCACCAGCCAGCACCACATGCACCACCACCACATCCACCACAGCACCCCCGGGTTGGACCGTACGTTGTCTAACGACTTCTAATTTATCGCAAATTAGAAAATCGAGATATTCTGCAATTGGTTTGCATTGAAATCGGTGAGAGATGTTCTCGGGGGGTAAAAGTAGTTTGGGACTTTTTCTTCTCAATGGGGGCTGAAAATCCTGGAGTTTTTAAAACTTAGTAGATTCCTTTGAGTGCGTCTTCCTAAAGTCCCTGTTTGACATGCAGCAAACAGAAAGAGCATTTAAAGATAGTTTTAATATATGTTCCCTCAAGCCAAAGAATCAAGTTCGGTATTAAATACCACGCTGGTTGTGGCACAAATGACATAAAAAGAAAAGAAAGTAAACTGCAACAAAGTTGGGTCAGAAGTTCGACTGGATCCCAGTTCCCTTTTTTGTTCCTGCATTTCTGCCCAGTTTATCTAAAGGATAGGCATATACTGTCCTGTTTATTATTTTATGAACAAATGAATGAATTGACATTTTTCCGTCACCAAAGCAAAAACAAATGTTTTATTGAGTACTAGATACTTTACCATCTATGTTTTCACCCAATTGTTAATTGATTTGATTAGATGTTTTGTTTTGTTTGTTTGTTTTTTTTCCTGAAAGCTAGCATGGCATTGTTCTTTAAATTTCACACCCATTTTAATTGTGAAAGTTTGTTTTATGTCCTTGAATTTCTACCACTTAATCATTCCCACATTTTATTACAACAATAAATGTGTTTCAGTGGGATTCGATGTGATGAACTGAAATTAGTGCTGAATCGTGAAGAAGTGGAAGGAAAATTATGTAAATATTCATCATTCATCAAATATTCTAACTAAAACATATAAATATACATGAAGACGTATGTGCATTTGTAATGGAATTAATGTGACTAGAAAAGTGTGCTTGTGAATAGTCGTACACTTAGACGTGAGGAAGAGATTATACTTTTTGTGCAAATACTTGAAACACCTGAAGGACTTTGAAGAGTTATGTTTTTCGAGAGGAAAAGTTATTTTGAAAAGCGGTTTATAGACGGGTCTTATTGTAGCGGAACCATGAAATTAACCAAGAAAAATCGATGTCCGGGGAAGAATGAACAGGGGAGAAATGAAAGGCTTAACAACTGCAAAACACATTCCATACCAGCAGGTGGCAGTCACGCACCACTCGGCTTACAGTCAGAGCCGAAACAAATCCCCGAGAAAAAAAAAAAACTAATTCAGTTCTTATTGGTTGTGGAAGGACATTAAAAGTGGCCGATGGTTGATAAACAACTACTTTTGGATTTTGACGTAGTGGGACTTTTGAATACCTGCTAGCACTTTAGTAAAAAAATAAAAATAAAAAAACCCTCTGTTCATGGAGGTTAGCTAACGCTAGCTGACTTTTAGCTTGGGGTGACACGGTGGGGATTAGCATCATGTCACGACATGAGGACGTTGTGGACACCGGAGCTGTCAGCGAGGGGAGACGAAGAAGTCGACTCGGGCTGGTCGTCACCGGGCTTGTTGGAGGGTCGCTGGTCGCTCTGTACGCGGTGGCCGCTCCGTTTGTTGCGCCTGCCCTCAGAAGAGTCTGCCTCCCGTTTGTTCCGGCCACCACGGCTCAGGTGGAGAACGTTCTCAGGGTGCTGCGGAGCAGAACGGGGACTCTGGTGGACATCGGAAGCGGAGATGGAAGGATAGTAAGTGCAGAATATATCTATCTGTCTGTCTGATTCAAGCTATTTAACTTGGTCTGGCTTTTTTTTTCTTTCTTTCTTTTTTCAGTTCTTGACCCCATGAGTTAGCTTTTGTTCATTTCGTCAGGTCTGTTAACGAATAAAATTGCTGACAGGGGGAAAGCGACCGCCTGCTTCACTTGCCTCAGCACTAAGTTATTTAATTCATGAGTCAAGTATGTGAATCTGCAGAATGTGACCATCTCACGCAATGAAGTCAGATCCCTCTAATCTCATCCTGCCAGAAAATGGTTTCTCCCCCGTTTTAGGAAATTAAAACAGACAGAAAAAACTGAATGGGTGTCCTTAATTATCTTCAGTACTGCTGCATCCTTGTCCTGCCAGAAGCCGACAGCAGCTGAAAAGTCCACTTGTGTTTCACAATGGCTTTATTAAAGCAACAAAAGTAACGTACTTCTAACTTTGCTGTCTCCTCTCTCTCTCTCTCTTTTTTTTTTTTTTTTTTTGCAGGTGATAGCAGCAGCAAAGTGTGGATTTCAGGCTTCTGGTTTGGAGCTGAACCCTTGGTTGGTTTGGTATTCTCGCTACAAAGCCTGGAGAGAAGGCGTCCACCGCTCCACCTCCTTTCAGATCTCAGATTTGTGGAAGGTTGGTGGCTCCTGATCAGTGGAGCGTGTACGAGTGTTCGTTTAGCGCAACACGTAAACGGTAAAACTGTGTAATTCTACTCTCTGAAACCGAAATGTTTTTTTTGTCCTTTTTTGACAGGCGAGCTTTGCTCAGTATTCCAATGTTGTTATTTTTGGAGTTCCTCAAATGGTGAGTTTGTAACTCTGGGATAAAATCTTGCTGGGCGAGAAAAACTCCCTAATATGTTTTATTTATTTTTTTCCATGACTGCAGATGGATCAGCTGGAGGTCAAGCTGGCGAATGAGCTGCCAAGTTCAGCCAAGGTGGTCGCCTGTCGCTTCCCCTTTCCCACATGGGTCCCTGAAAGCACTGAGGGGGAAGGCATAGACACCGTGTGGGTGTATGACGCCAAAACATTTCACTCGGATCTGCACAGAACGACGGGCAAAACGTTAGGACAAGAATCGCATCCACACTCATGAGATCAGTGTTTCCTAAAGCTCCTGGATTTAATTATTTTTTTTTTTATTTGCAAAAATATACTTTAAATTAGCTGCCCACGGCATCCCTGTCCAAAATTTCTCTATGAAGAAAATTGGATGACTTGAGTAATTTTGTATGTATATATATTTTTAAATGAATTCACTTGTGTTCAAAACGAGACTCTAATTCAAACATAGTGACGATAGGTTGAGAAAGCTGTGTTTCTCACAGCAACAGAGAATGCAGCTCTCATTAATGCTTGTATAATTTATTGTTTTTGTGTGTATTAAATAAAAACAAATGCTGTAATATATTTTTTAAAAAAATGGGTCCCGTTGCTCTTTGGTGCCATCTAGTGGTCAACAAGCCGTACCATCTCGTGTTGTCGCTTTGAGAATGTAGTGACCGCTAGCCGAATAACTATCAATAAGCACACGGATTATTATTTTTTTTAAAGGCATGTCATTCTGGCCGTTTGAAAGTAAACACGGCGCCAAAAATGTTTACGCGGAGATAGCTGACGGCTGTCTCTTGTCCACCCCACCGTCGGGCTGCATGTGTGGAGCTTAGCAGCCAGCCAAGATGGACACCGCAGAAGAAGGTAGCTAATGTTCTAACTTAAAATGTATCTAATTTTGTGATGCGACGTATTGTGCCGCTCGTGTCGAAGCCTCCCCGCGGAGGGTCATGTCATGGTTTGTGTAGGTCTAAACCAACGAGTCGAGAGGAGGGCTTCATGCGTTCTGTAGAGACGGGCAGTGTTGAGCGAAATTTAAGAAACCGTTAGCCAATTAGTGTTAGCTCCGCAGCTAACGGGCATTAGCTTCCGTCTGTTAGCCCAGAGCTGTAAAAACAAACCGCTGCTGTTTCGGTTCGGCGTTTAAGAGACGTGACAATGAAATACAGAAAGGTTCCACTTGAAGACCCCCTCAACTAGTTACGAAATACAAATGGACTCTTGTGCAATAACCCCGTGCAAAGTTTCTCTGGGTTTTTTTTCTCCGAGATAACGTTGATTAAGTTGCGCCGTTATCAGACGGTTACGCACTGCAAGAAGCTGGACACGCACACGATTAATTAGGCAACATTGTTTTGTATTGTCTCTGCACTTGTTACAGTCGAAAACGCCACATTTCCACATTTATGCTGATTTCCAATCGGTCTTCTCATACACGCTACATTACACACTACATAATTATGCAACCTTTAAAAACGCCCAACTTGCTGCCCTGATGCCTGACTTGCAATAAATTGACATTCACGCTGGTAATCGATAGCGGATGACCACCGAGGCCATTCTGAATGCCATCACACGGCAACGTCACCGGCTAATTATAGGTTGTTTTGTTGTTGTTGTTTTGTTGTTGTTTTGGTCACTGAACTACAAAGGGTAATCCAAGGATTACAGTTTGGCGCTGTTGCCCTGTTCCTCTTCACCTGCCAGTATTACAGCACATATATTTCACTTTTTAGGCTGTTGACTGGTAACACTACACAAATGTGCAAAAAGTGGCATGCTGTGTCTTTGATTTGCAAAGTCAGTCCTGAATTTCAGACTTTTTTTTTTCATCTTAGTATTTTTGTTCTTGCTGATTGAATGCACATGGAGTGGAAAAAAATGGAAATTGAAATACTTTTATAATCTGGACCTGTGGAACGTAAACTGGCTCTAAAATTCAGAATAATTTATAGTTTTCTTTTCTTCTAGACATTTATGCGTTTACTATTTAAAAAACAAATCAATAAAGCCACTCAAGAACTTATTGAACTTGTGCTGATCGTAGATGAGCTGTCAGAGAGAAATGCGGCGTCAGGAGTCATTTTGACAAAAACATTCCAAACCTTCCTAATTTGTGTTTCATGTGTGCCTTTTACAGCGGACATTTGTCGAGTGTGTCGCTCGGAGGGCACCCAGGAAAAGCCTCTCTACCACCCTTGCGTTTGCACTGGCAGCATTAAGTTTATCCACCAGGAATGGTATGAGTGTGAAAACATTAATGCGCTCTAATGAAGGTGCATTCAGCTCCATTTTCGGTTGCTCTCGGTGTCAAGCCGTTGCTTTGAATACGCACAAGTCATGTCAAACGTCAAACTCAAAGACGGAACAGATAATGCTGTCGCACTCATCCTGTTGTGTTTTGTCTTCACAGCCTACTGCAGTGGCTGAAACACAGTCGGAAAGAATACTGTGAACTATGCAAACACAGGTTTGCATTTACACCAAGTGAGTCGTTCTGTAAAAAAAAGGAGGAAAAAAAAACACTGCCATGCAGAAGAATTCACACCCCTTCAACTTTTTCACATTTTGACAAATTTAAAAGTCCCTTTTTAAGTTCGCCACTCAAGTTGTTTACATCAAGGCTGTGTCTATGTGTTTGAATGGCCCAGTCAAAGTCCAGACCTAAAGCCAAATGAAAAGACCTTCCTAATTCGTGCTCCTGACCTGACTGAGCTCGTGTTGTTTTGCAAATAAAATTACGATCGACGCACTTGGTAAAATGTCAGTGTCAAATTTATTGATATAGCCCTTTAAAAGCAGGTTTGAAACTGCGCCAAAGTGCCCTACAAAAATGATCATAAAATGAGTTGATGAAAAGAAACGAAAAATACAAGAAAAAAATACATGTATAATATTAAAATAAGAGTAATAATAAGTAAACAAAACAAAACAAAAAAACCCATCACAACAGAAGAGCTACAGGACCAGGCCTCAATTAAATGTCAGAGAATAAAAATGAGTTTCAAGGAGCAATTTAAAATGATCCAGGCAGATCTAATCTGGAAAGGTAGATTACTCCGTAGAATAGGAGCAGCAACGGAGAAGGCCCGATCTCCTTCTCTCTTAAGTCGAGTCCGAGGATTATTTGATCTTAAAGCTCTGGACACAGAATGAAGTTTCAAAAGATCCTGAAGATAAGGAGGGGCTAACCAATTCAAAACTTCATAAGTTGTTAAAAGAATCTTAAAATCTATTCGATATGAAACAGGCAGCCAGTGTAAGGAGGCCAATATTCGACTAAAGGTGGCTGGATAAAAATACACACTGCACGTTTTAGATTTCTATTTGTTGCACAAAACAAAACATGAACTTCTACTTTAATTTTTATGTGCCAATTTGTATCAATCTGTCACGGCAAACAAAAAAAAGAAGAAATGTGGTCGTAACGAGTCAGAATGTGAAAAGGTTAATCAGCATCTGAGACATTTAACTATCTGTTATGAATATCTGTTTTTTCGTTTTTTTTCCCTCCAGTCTACTCTCCAGACATGCCGTCCCGTCTGCCTGTCCAAGACATCTTTGCAGGGCTGGTCACCAGTATCGGGACGGCCATCAGATACTGGTTCCACTACACTCTGGTGGCCTTTGCCTGGCTAGGCGTTGTGCCTCTCACCGCATGTAAGTCCAAAAGCAGCAAAAAGCAACTCAAAATAAACAGAAGAAGCGAGATCAGGCTTTCGCCGCGCTGTGTTTTTGCTGACGTTTTGTGTCTTCCTGCCAGGTCGCGTCTACAAGGGTTTGTTTACCGGCTCCGTGAGCTCTCTTCTTACCCTGCCATTAGATATGTTCTCCACGTAAGTCTCTGTCCTTGAGTTTGTCTTCCTGTTTGTGGTTTTTGCAGCTCTTCCCTGACCGTCGTGTTGTTGAGCTGTCAAAAAAACAGTGACGAAATTCATTCCTCCATTCGTTAAAAAAACTAAGACAGTTTTTGATCAGACGGTTTTAAGGCAGTGAGCAATGGTGGATCTTTCAGGAATGGTGCCTCCTTCTGCCACCCTCAACTAAACGCACGCAATTATCAGATTTAGCTTTTTTTCCAGCAGAAACCAGGTAATGTAGACTTCCACGACTCAGTAGCAAGAACTTCACATTAATTTCTCTTATTTCAACAATGAATTTCCCTCTGGGATCAATAAAGTATTTCCGAATTGCTCCTCTGCACAGACATATAATTAGCAGAAAACTTGTTCAGAGTAGAGCTTACAGATATTTTATTTTTCAGTTTTTGAGCGACCCATTCCTTTATGATGCCGCCCTGAGCATCTGCACGTATCAAAAACCACCGCTGGCTATCAGCATTGAAATCTCACTGGAGAAATTTTATTTATTTATTTTTTTGCTTTTAACTTTTGCAAAGCAAGTAAGTAAGTAAAACAAATGACGTGCAGAGAACAAATGAGTGCTGAAACCTAAGATTGCCTTCTATATTTTTTTTGCATGCTAAATTAGAAGCTGCCCTTTATATGATTATTGTATTTTGTTTGTTATGCCAGATTGAATAGCTGCACTCAGTAGCTGTAATGCCTGACTAACTCCTGTTCAGTCTGAAAATGTGTAGAAATAGACTAAAAGTATTTCCAGTTCTGAATAAGTTTGGAAATTAAAAAAAGAGTGAATGGAGTGTTTTTAATACTCTATTTTTTCCCTAGACTCAGTTTTATAAATCCTTTGACCAAAAGAATACATTTATAAAAAAGTAATTTTTTTCTTAGTTTTATAGTGAGTCTGGAGTTTTCTGGTGAAAATGTATAGAAACCCCTCTGCTGTATTTTCCTAACCAAGTTTCCCTCTAATTGCTTATTTCACCAGTGTTTTCATCTTTCAGATATTTCTCTCTCTTCATTAGATGGATCATGGAGCAGATTTCAACATTTTTTTTTTGTTTTTGTTTTTTTGTTACTCTGCAGGCAAAACCTGCTTGCCGACTGCCTCCAGGGCTGCTTCGTGGTCACCTGCACGCTCTGTGCCTTTATCAGCCTGGTGTGGCTTAGAGAGCAGATTGTCCACGGCGGAGCCCCACAGTGGCTGGAGCCCAATCAACCCCCTCTGGTTCCAAACCAGCCCAACCGTCCCGCACAAGCTAACGAGGTGAGCGCCATCCACGCCGCAGGTCGGCTACGTTTTCGATTTTCCTGCACGTCATGTGGACGCGCTCAACTAATTCCCCGTTTGTCCTACGTGAACAAGCCACAACAGCAAACCGATCTGAGAAATGTGTATCTGAATGATAGGAAAACTGTTGGTAAAATTGTTATTGGAATTGAGGTTACATTTAAGTGCAGCTCTTCTAAACCATTCCAGGCCTGAAGCGGGTTTCGAACTGTTCAATCGAAACCCGCCTCTGGGAAATCTGAAGGTGAGGCTGGTCGATGTGGAAGTAGGAAGCTGAATATTTTCTGTACGCAAATACACTACAGAAAATCGAAATCCTAACAAATATTTTACATAACTTGAAATAAGACAAAGGTAACTTACAAATAACTTTTCAGCACGATATGGGAGCTTATTTTAAGTCAATAATTCCTTTAACATTAATGGCAAAATTGGCAGATTATTTCACATATTACATGGGAGAATGCCCTGTTATAAATAAAATAATCTACCAATGGAACTTGCACTATTTTATCAACAGTAAGGGAATTATTATTGATAACTGAAAATTATTGTTCTTACTGAAAAGTTACTTGTAAGGTTGTTTTGCCGTATTTTCAAGTTTTCTAAGATATTTACTGCAGAAACTTGACATAAAGACTTGGTAAGAGTTAGATTTTTTGCAGTGCAGGATGAATATATCGGCTGCACAGTCCCAAACTCGTCTCATCCGTTCAGTCAATGCTTTTTTTAACAATTCTCTGCTGTGCAGAATCCGGCTGACGACGCCGCAGCAGCCGATGTCCCGGCTGCAGCAGATGAGGCAGGGCGTCCCGGAGAGCACGGCCCCGACGAGCCGGATCGGGCCAATCAGCAGGAAGCCGGAGACGAAGCGGAACTGGACGACAACGATGGAGAGGACGAGGACGACGATGGGGAAGAAGACGAAGAGGAAGACGAAGAAGAGGGGAGGGAAGAGGACGCCGCTGATGCCAACAATGCGGGGCAAGGTGAGGAAAATAAAAACGATTTATTTTAGTTTTTTTCTTGCTCCATAAAAAACTGCTTTGTGATGGTTTTGTTTCAGCGCTCAAACATTTTTTTGTAATTCTTGCTCACCGGGATTTTACCGCATTCTGTAAATGACACTCAGTGGTGTACAGCTAATTAGAATTAGCTGAATTTAACACAAAGGAGTCCTGAGATTTACATTTGGATAAATTTAAGTTCTAACTCAAAGTGGCTAAAACAGTATTCATAATATTACAAAAAATAAAGAAATTTCAGAAGGCTGTCAGTACTACTTCCTGTTTCTTTAAGCATCTTCCTTCTTTTCAAAAGATTTGAACTGGAACGCCCTGGAATGGGACCGAGCAGCAGAGGAGCTGACCTGGGAAAGGGTAGGAATCTTTATTTCCCTTTTTATTTCTGCCCTTGATTTGATTTTATTTAAAGTTCTTGTTGTAAATTGTACAGAAATGCAAAGATCAGAAATTTTGTGGCCAATTTCCGAGCTCTGATGATTGTTTTAACTCATTTCTTTAAAAATGATAATAGATTTTTTTTTTTTTGTTCTCTGCTTGCTCTTGTGAAAGTCGTTATTATCCGCCTTAAAAGCAGAGGCGCTAGGGCTTAAAATAAGGTTTTCATCATCTTTGAAAACTAAGCCAACAATTTCAGAACTGCCATCTCAAACCGTCTTTAGCGTCTTAGCATTTTAGAAAAACAGCAGCCTCCATCTAGAAAAAGTAGAGTAGCAACTGTGACGTTTCCTTAAGGCTGCCAGTGTTTCTAAATCCAACCTGTGCTCTGATAGAGGTTGAAAGGTCAAATGGATAAAACTGCTTCTTTCTGAACGGCTTGCTCTCTGGCAGCCGGAATGAACTGCACACATGTCTCGACAGACATATTGTTTCAGTTTGGCTAAGTTTTGTTCTCCATTTGTTTCTCAGATGCTTGGACTAGATGGTTCCCTTGTTTTCTTGGTAGGTGCATTGCTTTTCTTGCACTTCTTCTTCACACGTAATTTGAAATCTTGTTGTAAATGAGATTAACATGCATCTTTAAAAGGCCCAAAAATTCGGACATGAAAGGCTTCCATGAGATCTGCAGTGCCGAATTAAGCCGTGCGATTTTAAATGTGTGTCCGTTTCTAGGAACACGTCTTCTGGGTGGTGTCTCTCAACACGCTCTTCATCTTGGTGTTTGGTGAGTTCAGACGGTCTTTATAAAGAGTCACAAGCTTCGACAAACATTTGCCTCTTTGATGACATGAGGGCCTTTCCGCATTTTCTTCCAGCTTTCTGCCCATACCACATTGGCCATTTCTCAGTTGTCGGGCTGGGCTTTGAAGACTATGTAAGTTCACCAGAATACACAATGAGGAACTTCTGACTAGACGGGATGGTAAAAAAAAAAAAAGAAAAAGAAACGAAATTTCTTTTCTATCTGCAGATCAAAGCCTCACATTTCGACGGCCTCATCACCACAGTAGTGGGGTACATCCTCCTGGCTGCTGGTCTCGTCGTCTGCCATGTATCCTCTTCATGCTGCACTATTCTCTTTGGAAATGATTGTCACAAAATCTTGAAATCTTTTAACATTTATCCAAAAGGATTGCAGTTTGAGTCAGTGTTCCTGTCGTACAATGTCTTTCAAGTATTTGCAGCCCTTGGATACAGTTTGTCATATTACAGCCGCAGACTTGAGTGTGTTTTATTGGGGATTTTATAGAATTGATCAACACGCAGAAGCTTATGCTCTGTATGCTTTTACTCGTGAAGTGCAAGTAACAGCATGGAGAGTTTTCAAACATCGTCAAATTCTGTTGTCCATTTTAATAAGTCCTTAATTGCGGCTGCTGCAGGCTTTGGCTTCCCTCTTCAAGTTCCAGTGGCCCAGACGCCTGCTGGGTGTCTGCTACATTGTTGTCAAGGTAAAGAAACATTGGAGACACTTGCTCTCCATCCCTCTCTCTACACACACACACACACACACACACACACACACACACACACACACACACACACTTACTTTCATTTCTAGCAAAGCTTTCAATCTCAAAGGCAATTTGGATCATTTTAACGACATCAAAACAAACTTTAATTACGAGACTCTGTTTTGCTTGTTTTTTTTTTTCCTATCTCTCAGGTTTCCCTTCTGGTCGTCATGGAGATCGGCTTGTTCCCTCTCATTTGCGGCTGGTGGCTCGACATTTGTTCACTGGTAAAGCAAACGGGTGGAGAGAAAACATTGCGGTCGTGCTGCTTCAGTGGCGTCCTGGGCAGCACGAAACGTTTTGTTAAAATAACGCCGTTTAAATGTTAAACTAAAAAGTAATCATTACAGGAGATGTTCGATGCGACGCTGAAGGACAGAGAACAGAGTTTCGACTCTGCTCCCGGTACAACAATGTTCCTCCACTGGCTGGTCGGCATGGTGTACGTCTTTTACTTCGCCTCCTTCATCCTGCTGCTCAGAGAGGTAAGCCACAGCCACTCACACATGCGAAGAGTTGCATTTGAGAAAGGCGTCCTCCGAGAAACGTTTTTTGGTTTGCGCGTGAGCAGGTCCTTCGCCCAGGTGTGCTGTGGTTCCTGCGCAACGTGAACGACCCAGACTTCAACCCAGTGCAGGAGATGATTCACCTCCCAATCTACGGACACCTCCCGAGATTCACACTCTCAGTGGTAGGTTAAAAAAAAAAGAAAAAAAAGAAAAGTCCAACAAACAGTTGCTGTTGTTCTCAAGAAATACATTTATTTCTACTAGACAAAATCTTTTGTCTGCTTGCAGCCTTTAAAATGTTCTATTATTTTGGATATGCATTCATCACCAGCCCCTTTCCACTTTTAAGCTAATGCCCCTTAATGAAAAATCAACTAATCGCATGATAAATTAAAACAATCTGAATCATTTCCATTTGCATGATTTACCATTTTTCTACTCACATTCAACTGTGTGTGTGTGTGTGTCTCTGTGTGTGTGTGTGTGTGTGTGCGTGTGTGTGTGTGTGTGTGCGCGTGTGTGTGTGTGTGTGCGCGTGTGTGTGTGTGTGTACGCTCCCTCCAGGTTGTGTTCGGTTCAATCGTCCTGCTGATGCTGTGGCTTCCAATCAGGATCATTAAGCTGCTCTCCCCAGCCTTCCTTCCATACAACGTGATGCTGTACAGGTGCGGCAAATTCAAACCAAGCCTCATTTGGCGGTCCACGCATAGGGAAAGTGAAAAACGACTAGTTGTCAACAGCGATATTACCATTATGTAGTGACATAGATGTGTGGCTTCCACAGTGACGCGCCGGTCAGCGAGCTGTCGCTGGAGCTGCTGCTGCTTCAGGTCGTCCTGCCCGCCTTACTGGAGCAGGGTCACACCCGGCAGTGGCTCAAACGTCTCGTCCACGCCTGGACCTTCATGGCTGGATATGTGCTGTAGGTCTGACACACAAGCTAAGCCTTTACATTATAAACACATAATCCAGTGACCAATCGTGAACCAAGCAATAAACATTACATTTTTGGCATAATTCTGTCGTCATCAGGGAAATGTACATCAAATATTTCAAACCAGGTTGGGTTTTTAGCCCTGATTTAAAGGAGTTCAGTGTTTCGGCATCGTTGCGGTTCTCTGGAAAGTTTGTTCCAAATTTGCGGTGCATAAAAACTGAACGCTGCTTCTCCGTGTTTGGGCAATAAACATCCTGCCAACAGCGACCTTCACTCGTACCTCCTGGGCGACCACGAAGACAGCGCCAACCAACCAAACAACGCGCCCAATCGACTGAACAACAACCGCAACCCAGGGATCGAGGAGGGGCTTCACGCCGCCCACCAAGCCATCCTGCAGCGGGTCGGTCCTCTGGTGTTCCAGCCCTACCAACGGCCCCCCCACTTCTTCCTCAAGGTGCCTTTTCACAGACGACTTCAACAAATCCACGTCAGTTGTGTCGCTCTGATTTTCAAAGCTCTTCTTTCATATGTTCTTGTTCAGATCGTTCTGCTGGTGGTCTTCATGTGTGTGACTCTTTTACTCGCGAGTCTAATCTGTCTCACACTCCCAGGTAAGCACTGAAATTAGAGCAACCACAAATAACTTAGGCTAATAAAACGCACATTTTGGCACCCTATGTATATTTTGTTTGCAAATACATGTCATTGTCCATTTCAGGCCATTTTTAAAGATTTTAAAAAGGACTCTAAAAATGGATTTAACTTATAGCGTCAGATTGTAGCCATGGTAACGCTACAAACCAAACTATGAAGATTTATTTTTGGCACTTTCGCAAAGTAAACTTGCCAGTTCCTTTGAATCTTAAATAGAAATGTTAAACAAACTTTACAACCAACAGTCAAAATGAAGTAATGAAGTGATTTTTCAGCAGCAGCCCTAACTCACATAGCTGTCTCTACAATCTGCAAGTCGCCATAACATCAAGATGCTGCTCTGTCACTTCAGTCCTTCACAGAATACACCAGATAGCTTTGAAATGACCTAGACAAAGGATATCAGAGTACCATTACTCCCAGTTGTTACATGTGATCTGTCTGCGTTGGACCTCCACTCCTCTTCCTTCGTGCTCCGTTTCCCCTCTCAGTGTGCGTGGGTCGCTGGCTCATGTCTCTGTGGATGGGCAGCGCAGTGGTCCATGAGCTGTACACGACGGCGAGCGGCCTGTACGTCTGCTGGGTGTCCGTCCGGGCCGCCACCGTGCTGCTGTCCTGGATGCCGCAGGGCAGGACGGCCATCATGCTCAAAGTTCAAGAGTGGATGCTCATGGTAACGTCCCGGTCTCTGCCGCAGCCGATGACGAAAACCTCCGGCGAGTGAAATTCGGGTCGTTTTTATTTGGCTGTTTTCGGTGGCCGCAGATCTTTAAGACGGTGGTGGTAGCCGTGATGCTAGCCGGGGTCATTCCTCTGCTGCTGGGCCTGCTGTTTGACCTGGTGATCGTTGCTCCTCTCAGAGTCCCAATGGACCAGACGCCTCTCTTCTACCCCTGGCAGGTAGGAATACACAGTGAAATACACGGTGGGATCAAAGTGATCAATTTTATCATTTTAATTCTGTTTCTTTTGGTCATTTTCACATAACTTGTCAGTTTTTGTTTAATTTTAATGCAGGTTTTTTTGTTTTGTTTTTGTTTTTTTGAGCTACAAAAGAGCTTAACATGAATTTCTTCTGATAGTTACTGTCCAGCATAATTTTTCCTTCTTGTTTCCTGACTGACTAGTTGTCCACTTTACCAGGTTTTAGGCTTATAAAATGTGGGTGATAAATTTGAACTTTTCTACTGCAACTTCCTAATTGATGCCAGAAAAGAACTGGGTTGGTTTCCTACAGCCTCTAGAAACAACTCTAGTTTTTCCTCCAGTTAATACAAAAGCACATTTGTTTTTTGTTTTTTTGTAAGGATAACGGTACAAGAATAAAACTTACCTTCACAAATTAGAATATTTATCTCAGAATCCCAGCAAAAAAAAAAAAAAACCTACTGAAGCTCTGTTACAGACTACTGAAAAGTTACGGTAATTCAGTTTATTAGTGTGGAAGCGCTGTCTCTTTACAGCTTTTATTGTCTTAAAACAACAACTCCAGAGTTTTAAACATCTAAGCCTGCCACCAGTTTCTTTTTTTTTAATGGTCTGTAGATACATTTTCATGTTTACACCGGAGAACTGGAATAAAGTTACGAAGTTTTAAAAAAACTTTTTTTTTTGTTTTTATTTTACTGTAAAAAAAAATATCTTTATAAACTAAAAAAGCACAAAATTCTACCAAGTACTTTTGGTCTAGTTTCTGGTGTAAATATTTTAGTGCACTAGAAATAAGAGAATACTAACTAATAGATAGCCTTTCAGCAAAACATAGGAGCTTTTTTTAAGTCAATAATTCCTTAATATTGATGAAAAAGTACCACTTGCATAGG
The DNA here is from genome assembly GCA_922788865.1 of Poeciliopsis turneri. NCBI lineage: Eukaryota > Metazoa > Chordata > Actinopteri > Cyprinodontiformes > Poeciliidae > Poeciliopsis > Poeciliopsis turneri. The sequence continues at coordinate 779,612 of CAKLNU010000650.1, read as the reverse complement.
CAGATTATGTAACTTAAAACATAGAAAAGTGCCTTGTTATAAGTGAAATGATATGTCATTGCTGCTAGCACTTTTTCATCAATGTTAAGGAATTACTGACTTAAAACAAGTTTAGATTTCTATCTGAAAAGTTACTTGTAAGTTGGTTTTTGTCTTTTTTCAATTGCACTAAGAAATTTGAACTAGAAACTAAACTACAATTACTTGCTAAGGGTTTGTTTTCTTGCATTGCAGTTAACTATTGGGCAGTCAAAGTGTGACTTTTTCCACTGGGGCACAAGTGAGATATGATTGCATATGTTGATGTGATTCTGGTTTTGGTTTCAAATCTGTTTGGCTTCTAATAGCTCGAAAACAGGTTTTCAGCATTGAATTCGTTGAAAACGAACTACGACTGTCTCTGTGTCCTAACTTGAAAGGCTTCTTGTTGTGCTGCAGGACTGGGCCCTGGGAGTCCTTCATGCAAAAATCATCGCCGCCGTAACACTGATGGGCCCCCAGTGGCGGCTGAAAGCGGTTATAGAGCAGGTCAGTCTCACTTTCCGCCAAGATCCTGCCAATCAAAAAGTAGGAAACAAGAACAGGGATGTTTGTATACTCTGTGCAAGATGCCAAAACGTTTAAAGGCTCTTGATTAGAGATGCGATTTAGAACTATCCACCCTGTGTTGTCTGCATCATCAGGCTGTAATGATCAACACCTGATTTCTTAACTGTGTTGTGATTTGACAACTGTTTAAACTGTATCTGTCTCCAGGAAGTTACGAATAACTATCGGTCAAAATATCAGCTGCCAGCCATCTTGAATTTTAAGTTTTTGCAGTGGGGGTCCCACAAAAAGATGCAAATTCTCTGGAATGTCTTTTCTTATTAACCAAAATGATCCTCGCTTATTTGTCTGTAAAAAGAACGTTGTAAGCGTTTACTCGCTCCTCCTCGCAGGTGTACGCCAACGGCATCAGAAACATCGACCTTCGCTTCATCGTGCGGCGGTTGGCCGCCCCCGTCATCTGCCTCCTGCTGCTGTTGCTCTGTGTTCCCTACACCATCTCTAAAGGCCTCACCCCACTGCTGGGTGAGGACGGCTCTGGCTGGATGTTTACCATTTCACTAGATTTCTTCACAATAGTGTTTGAGGAAATTCTAAAGATTTCAGGAAGCGTTGTCGATTTAAATCTAGTGAATCCCAGTGATTTAGTTTGGCCCCTTCTCTTTGGCTACATGCTTTATTAAGACAACTTGCTCTCGTCATTTCTGCAGATGCGCCAGTCATTTCGATTCCTCATTCTCTGTTTTTTTGTTTCCCAGGAGTGCAGCCAAAGATGCAGATACTCGTGGAGAGGAAGATCTATCCGTTTCTGCTGATCGTGGTCATACTGCTGGCCTTTCTCTCCTTTCAGATTCGCCAGTTCAAGCGGCTTTACGAACACATCAAAAACGACAAGTCAGTAAAATCTAATATCAGTTTAACTACTTTCAGCTTGCAGATCCTTGCTAAAGGACTCTAGGGCAGCACTTAAAAGGTATTTTAGTAATTGATTATTCTGATGATTAATCAATTAATCGGATTAAAAAGACAATTGATGGATTATGCAGATTTATCATTGAACCACTGTGCACAGTCCCACAGGTCTGAACTGATACTGCATGTGTTTTTAAAAGGCTTTTTGTTGTTGCTCGGTTTTGGGAACTGACGGTCTGACGGTACAACGTCCCTGCTCCCGTGCTGTCCGTTTTTATAAAATAAAATGTTAGAAATAGATTTAAAAAAATGAAAATGAACAAATAATTTGTTTCCTTTTTAAAATAAGAAAGATTTCATTGCCTAAAATGCAACATCATGGCATTTTGTTAGTGAATTCAAACCTGGTGAAGCTAAAAGGGCAACAGAAGTTTTGGCTTTTTACAAAGAAATTTTTTATTATTTTTCTTTCTTAATACCTAAATGCAAAATATTTATATATGCTTTTACAGTTTTGGCTTAGCTACAGCCATAATATTTTGTCAACAAAAGGCCTTTTTTTTTGTTTTGACAAATAGTTTAGAAATTATTTGACTATTATTTCAAACATCGATTCATCTCGATTAATCCGATTGATTGTTTCTGAACTTTTTCACATTTTCTCTCCGTAGACTTGAGTTGTATTATAATGTGTTTAACAAACTGAAAGATTCATGGCCTTCTACTTCTACTACTATTTGTTTTGGTTTTTTTGCACAGATTTATTTCCCCGTTGCGAGATGACGTTGCATTTTGTGAGTAACGTCCGTTTGCGTTTCTTATTCCTCGCTTCTCCTCCAGATACCTGGTAGGACAGCGACTGGTGAACTACGAGCGGAAGACGGGCCGGAGCTCCTCCACCCCTCGCACCGCCTCCTCATAAGTCTGACACTGGCGTGGGATGACTCGGAGCGGCAGCTCCTCACCCTCCCGTCTTCAAACACTGCTTATAAAACCACTGACTGCAGCCTCACCCCTTTCTTCTCCAGAATCCCCCCCGCAGCAGCGGTCGGGGGGAAGCAAAGCCGACGACAGGCGAAGGCAAAAAAAAAGAAAAAGAAAAAGAAAAACTCTGCCTCCGAAGTGTTCATGTGAGGTTGAAAATCATAACAAAGTCTTTAAGCTCGTTTAGCACTCAGTTTGAGTCAAACTGTGGGATTACAAAATCCACTCGCTGGTCCTTTCCGTTGTAGTCGCCTGCTCAGGTGGTTTTTTTTGTTGTTGTTTTTATTTCCTGGAAGTTAGCTTCAGAGTTCAGGTCAGATGAGCATAGCTTTTACCTCAGATCGAGCTTCCTTTGAACATATTGTAGAATAAACGTGTGCACCATGATATTTTTTTTTTTCTTAGAGCTGTGAAGGAGATGTTTGGACTTTAGTCGGTGTACTTCAGTACTCAGAGAATCTCTAAGGTCAGGATGGAGTTACGGAGTTGGAAACTGATTGGTCGATACAAAGGCAATGCTCAGAGAGTGAGAGGAGTTGTAACAAAAAAAAATGTGAAGAACGTGTTTTTATTTTTCTGATGTCACCGAGTTTTAGCGGTAGGCTTCTTCATAGATTTTTAGACATTTTAAAGACTGAATCCTTTTAGATGTGGGCAAAAACAGATCAAAGGCTGCCGTCTGACTTACGTCTTCTAGGCTGAGCCCAAAAGCATTCGATTACATAACAGTTTGAGACGCAAAGAGTCCTTTCCGCTACTCTGAAAAAAAGGTTGACCTCCTGAACAGAATTTGCACTGAGTTCAGCTCGTCATCCAACGTTTACTCTGTGAAGAGTGCTTTGGAAAATGCTAATACGAAACCAGCCTGGAAACCCTCAAAAGACAACAGTTTAAAGAAAACACTAAGAGGAGAGTAACCAGCATCTAAAACAAAACAACGCACTGAGAATGTTTCAGAGGTCAAACTCAGCTGCTGCTAGTTCTTCATTTTCACTAGACGCTAATTTGAATGTTTTGTCGTTAAAGTCATTTGCTAGCTTTACTAATTTGAACAGGTGAGTAAAGTCCACACGTTGTCCGAGTAAAATTAGAAATCCGTGTCTGTCATGTGACGAAAAACGAAAAGTTCAGTAAAACCGAGCTGCTCCGCTCGTCTTTCAGTAAACGGTGACCGGAGCGAGAGCTGCGGAACTGAAACGACGTCAAGCGTGCAAATTGCAGCTCCCAGTTTGACCATGTAGTTCTTCGCGGATCCATAAAGTTTATCCAGCAAAGCTGGGAAGTGATCAGTGAGCTCCGGAGTTTTCTTGATGGGCAGAAAGTTGTTAGATGCAGACCTGATGTGGTTCTTTGGTGGACGCTTTGTAAGGTCACACTGATGACGGGGGGGATCCATCTGGGAATTCCCTGGGTCAGTTCTTTGGCCTTGTTTTTTTTGTTTGTTTGTTTTTGTTTTTTTTTTTGTTTAATCCAACTGGCATAACTCAAGCCACACATGTCTTCATAACTGCATCGGACGGCAACAAAGCAAGAAATCGGAGACAGCTGCTCCCCAGTTGGCGGCCTATTGGCCAAACCTCATGCAAAGGGCAGCTAAACACTTTTATATTCTCATGTATACACTTGGTCATATTTCACAGACGACGGAATCTTAAAATGATGCACGCGCGTCTGTAAGCCGCGACAGCAAAACACGGTCCTGAGATAATCACTGATACCTGCATGGCAGTTTTGTGGTTTTATTTTATTTTTTTGTTTATTTTTCAAGTGTATAATTTTGTTGAGATTATGCGGTTTTCCTTTCAAACGTGTGAACATGAAATCAAACTGGACGTCATTCGCCGAGCTTCAGAAGTGTTCAGTTGTTTTTCAAGGCTAAAGAGGAAAGAAAAAGGCCCGGCCCTCCTCTGAATTCTCACACCGCCGTTTGAGGAAAATCCCATTTTCTGCTGTTTTCTATAACCAGAGAGACATTTAATTAAATTTATTTGTTTCGGATCAGTAATGGTCACGAAGAGTTAAAAATGTTTTTGTTCCCCCACGTGTTTCACTGTGTCGCACTTTATGTTTCGGTTGCAATCATTTCGGTCTGTTGTGACGACAAGGATGTGTGATTTTTTTATTTTTTTTTTTGGAGACGGACGCCGACAGACGGAGGCGACGCCCCGGATTTTTACCTAAAGGACGAAATGACTTTTGCATCTGCTCCTCGTAATGAATTTTGCATCTTAGCTGGTATTTACTACTATTCCGTTGAGGCGGATTGTGAATTTGACTTTCTTTCTATCACCCGTAGCTCTGCTGCTGTGTGGAACGCTCGTATTTTAGAAAGATGCTATAAAGTGACCTTTTAGTACCTTTGAACTGAGCTGGACGCATTGAATTTCAATGTTAAATTTCAATTTCTAGAAGCAAATAATTTCTATTTTTTTATATATGTGCAAGAAAAAAAAAGAAAAAAAGGCAGTGGCATGTACTGTAATATAAAGGTAAAAAAAACTCCCTTAAAGTTCAGTTGATTGTTGATTCTGTGATATAAACAGATGTTAAGAATGGATGAGTTTGCTTTTTTTTTTTTTTCCAGATAAATACCAATGTTGGCTTTATAAGCTTATTTTGGAATCCCATATTTTTACAAAATTTAAACTGGCTTCTAAAATGCCAAATTATTATACATATATGGTTGTTTTTTTTAATAATCATTTTTGGAAGTTATTAATTTGCCACAAGAAAAGATACACTTGCTACAAAAAACAAAACAATAACAAAATTTAAACATTCAAGTCCTAATGGTCAACCTACAAGCACCAACAGTTTAATATGGTCGTGTTTTTATTTTGGGAAGATCAAAGTATTGCAATGTATTGGACAGTTTTTAGGATTTTTATAGGTGACAAAATATTGAAACTTATAGTAAATCAAGCTTCTGGTGTACCTGGCATGACATTCGAAGTTTTCTGGTTTTGCATAAACGCCGGTGTTTAAAGGGTCTAAACATATTGATTTACCAATAGATGGTCAGGAATTAAGAAACTTAAATCATCAGTGCAACACATTTTGTAAATCTTTAGCAAAATACACAAAGAAAAGTGGTCCAAGAATGTTGCCCTGAGGGATCCCCAAAGATTTGATCTGATCCCAACAACTTTGGTAGAAATTGTTCTGCAGGAAGCCCTATTCAAAATAAGGAATATCTAAGCTGTCTACCTTGCTGCAGATTACATTTTCCCTCTAATATTTTTGGAAACAACTCAAATAAAAAATTTTTTAGAGAAAAGAGAAGCTTTTAACTCTGCTGCTGCAGCTGTGCCACAGGGAGAGACGAGCATTGCGATGCTTTCTACCAGTTTTTCGACATCAAATCGAACGCACCGTGTTTAATAACAGCCTGGCTCTTTAACGTTGCAGTCATTTCTTCTTCAGCTCCAGGAAACAACTCCAGGGTGTGGAGTTATTTCTCTCCAATCCAATTACCTTTGGATTGGAGAGAAAGCACAGCCTCCACGGTCAGTCCAAGCTCAGATTAGGAGCATATGCAGCTAAAGTCAGCGTTGTTTACTAAGTGGCACTCAAAAGTCTTTTTTTTGTTGTTTTTTTAACAAGGTGGCATGGCTAAAGTTTGGGTGGATCCCAGGTTTCCCCACTGTAGCCTATATACCGATGAGGTCACGTGGGTTGGAAATCCAATTTAAGATGGCTGTGTTAAGTGCAGCAGGAGATAAAAGAAAGAGGGGGTTGAGTCAGCTTAGTTAAACTAATGACAATTCACTGACGGGTATATTTGCCAAGATGGCAAATTTTAAAAAAACTAACATTTTTTAACTAGAGTTCCCTTCAGGCACTGTGGGGAAAAAAAAAAAAAGATTTCCTCCAAAATGTCTCCAAATTCAAGAGAGATTTTTTTTTATTATTATTTCAACCCTGTGTTTGACTCAGTTTTAGCTCAGAGAGAGAGAGAGAGAGAGAGACTAAATGGATTATCAAGGAGCAGTTCAACAGAATCCCTTTCATCGCATTGCTGGCCATCAGACAGCCAAGTGCTCCCCGACAGGGAGACACGGGATTACTCGCTCAAGCATCGTCGGCTTCTTCTCATTCGAGTTTCTGGAACTGCACCACAAGAATCTAGGAATTTTTCCAGGGCGAGGATCGAAGAATGTGAAAGACCGGGCTTACGGGTACGGCCGCAGCTCGCCTGCATCCTCAAACCCATGGATAATCTTCGACCTTTGAAGCTTCATTTATTTCAAAAATGTGTCATTAGGGGAGAAAGGCAAGTACAGTTTGTTGTCACTGACTCTTTTTAGCTACTGTGACTGCCTCAGATCATGCGTATGATCAAACCTTTGCCAATGAGTCGCAAAGTTCTGCTGAATCCTGATTCCACAGAAATTCTAACGAGGCGTTGGAGGATTCTCGATGGAGTGCCAAGTTCCCCGTGGCTTTTTTCTCACTTCTTTTAGTTCTCTGCATGTGAGACTTTTAGAAGTCAACTTTTAGAGCGTGCTTTCACAGGATGAGAAACTACGATGCCGTGGGCTGTTGGATGTAAACTCTGGGTTCCATAAAGGTTTTTTGTTGGTGCCCCATGTGAATTTCAAAAGGTAAGTGGGGCCTGGGGATGCTTTAAATGGTGTTAATAACAGAGGAACAAGGTAAAGATTCAAAGGTCAAAGAGAATGGATTTGCTGGAGGAGTTGCCGTTGGCAAGACTAAGAGTAAAGCCAACATCTTGGCGGGGGATGCACCCCGTATGTCCATCTGCAAGGTTGATGAAGATGGAGTTGAGTGTGCGGTTTCAGAAGACGATGCTAACGAAGAGGCTGAAGTTGACTACACACGAAACTACTGGGAGGACGAGGACGATATCTATCAAGAGTTTGAGGAACTGGACTTCGACTCCCTACCGGATCGTTCGGATACCCACAGCATCACCACGGAAGATTCCTTCTATCCCGTAGACGATTCGGTTATCGCCCAAATTAACCGGTCCCTCTACCAACTGGAAACCCCCGAGCCGATCTCCTTCTTCAAGGCCTGCTGCAACAACAACGCCATCATTGTAAAGATTATGATCAGACAAGGAGTGACTGAAGAAGAGGTAAAGGAGACCGACCGGAACAGAAGAGTAGGTGTCTGGGTTCAGTACCTTTTACATTTTCTTTATTTTGTGCTAACTCCAGTCCTTAAGAGCTACTGAGACCAAGCTCTTGAGGGCTGGAGTTGGAGGCCTCCTGTGTAGACTGCTAGACATTACGATTATGTCACTTTAACCCTTTCCAGAAAGGAACCAGAATGCTCTTTTGTTCCAATAGATTTTTCACAGATTAAACTGTTTGAGGATTTACATTATATCACTAACCCAGACAGCCACATATCACCCTAGCTGTTAAATAAACCATAACCTTGATGTTTCTCCTTGACCTAATTGTCTCACGTTGGGATCTTCTGGTTCAGGCGGTCTAAAAAAAACATCTGTTGAGCAGCATGTTGATGTCAGAGGGAAATGGAAAGACTGGTAGGATTGACTTCAGTTGAGTTTGACCTTCTTGAACGTACCGTAATAAAAGAATAAAGGTCAAAGTATATTTAGATGTTCAAAGAACTTATTTTTTACACCCATCTCTTACATCTGTAGCATCATCCCATAAATTACTATCCATATTAACTTAATTTTAACACTTTTGGTAGTAATTTTCTGTATCTATACAGTGCATGCATAATTTTCTTTTCTAAATCAATATAGCATAATGTGGCCATTATTACAACCTCATTAAGTAGCAACAATAATATTGATAACTGATTATTAGTTCTTAGCAGCTTCTTAAATGAAATATATATATATATATATATATATATATATATAGAGAGAGAGAGAGAGAGAGAGAGAGAGAGAGAACCTGGACACTAACAGGGTGGAAAAAAAACATGGCCAAATCCAATGAAATGTCAGTGATTCAGATAGTAGAGTCAGATTTTTCACATATACAAAAAAGTCCTGTGCTGCTGTTTCAGTGGTTGAGAACGGTGGTGGTGCGTCCTGGTACACTTTGAGCCCATTAGCATTGATTAAGCATCATTTAATTGCCACCGGCTCCCTTAATACCGTTGCTGACCATGTCAATCCCTTCTTGACCACAGTGTGCCCATGTATGGATGGCTACTTCCGGCAAATTGATGCACCGTGAGTTTTCTGTAACCCAATCTCAAGATCGTATTTCAACAGAGCTCTTTTAGGATGTGCTAGAACTGTAGATGTTTTGATACGTGCCGCAGCAAAACTGCAGAAAGCCGGTTCTGGAGGGAGGACTTTAAGCCTTCTGGACAGATGCTCGGTCTCAACGTAAAGAAACAGCTTGCGTCGAGGGCTCAGCTTTTAAAGAGCTCACTCAAGGCGCTGACCTTGGTGCCGGGTCAAAGACGTTTTATGCTTATGGACAGGGACAGAGAGACGCTTGCCCTGACCGTGGGGCTGCGGGAAGATTTGGCAGACCCATGTTTTATACCGATTGTCTGCAAGTGTTAAAATAACTCTTTGGTGGGATTATTTCACTCCAGATGTGTCCACATGCCTCTACCTTGTCACGTAAAGGCAGAGTTATGAAATAGTAATTTTTTTTTTTTTTTTAAAGATTCTTTTCATTTTGTAAATGACGGCAAACTGGACGCCATCTGCTGCTTTTGTTTTATCACAGCCAGATGGACCTCCTGGGTGTCCAACATTGTTTCTTTTTTCACAATGTCAGTTTTGATTAGCAGACTCCAGCTGTTTTATTATTTTTTTTGTTTTTTTTTGTTTGTTTTTTTTATCCAAAAGCCGAGCGGCATGATTTATGGGCCGCTCGGCCCCTGGAGAAGAAAATCGGGGTTTTCTTCTCCAGTACAGACAGAAATATTTGATGAAAACATGTTTGCTTACACTTTTTCTGCTTTCATTACTCACAATATGGGACCGAGGTCTATTTGGAGAGCAGAACATTTAACATTTTTTTTTACAGTAAACCATGATTTGTTCATATGGTTTTACCACCCAGGACAGCAGAACTTAAAAGTTCGATCGCCCAACAAAAGCGATGAAAGTGGGAGGAGAAGGTATTTCTTTCACATTTTAAATATTTTGTTTACATGTCCAGTCCAGTTTGGACTCAGCACAGATCTGTGTACTGAAGTATGAATATTATAACCACTGTAACAGAAGTCTGAGTGAGGAACTTGGCCAAGGCAACTAGACAAGCAGGAAACCACCACTGGACTGTGGGCAAATTGACATAAAGTCCTATTTTTATATCAGTGACATCAACGTAAAAAAAAAAAAAAGACAAAAAAAATTTTGGGGCTATTTCTCCTCTTTCAAATAAAGGTGTGAAGGTCAGTTAGTTTAGTTGTATTTTTTGCCGGCACTGGAAAATAGTTTTCATTAAAGTTATAAAACATGCGGGGCTTTTGTTCCGCCTCAGTGGATATTTTTAAAGATCCTAAATGAAAGACGAAAACAAATCAGTCTCCTGCTATTCATTGTGTGTGTGTGTGTGCGTGTGTGTGCGTGTGTGTGCGCGTGTGTGTTTTACAGTCTGGCCTCATTGCTGCGTGCTACCATGGTTACGTGGACGTGGTCATGGCCCTCTCGCAGTGTCCCTACCTGGATGTGAACTGGCAGGACAACGAGGGCAACACTGCCCTCATTATTGCGGCTCAAGCAGGTAAACGCAGCTCAGCCCACTGATTACCACAGCGAGCGTCGGTCCGGTTCCGTCCAACACTTCTGTTAGGACTGATTCTTACTTTTTGGATACTTCTGGCGGGGGAAAAGAGAAAGAAAAACTGGGAGCCAGGAATCCCTTCAACATTCTCACCATGCGATTTTATAAACAGCTCGAGGCCACCAATATTAATAATTATTATTATTTTTGTTTTCCCTTTAAAAAGATTTTATTTTTATTTTTTTAAACAAGTTTTGAGAGGAAATGTCCTGGTCTTATTTTTGCATCCCAAAAATCTGGAGTCTCACCGAGACTCGCTGTTCACGCCCGCAGTGGCTGCGTCGACTGACGCTTGGCAACACCTGAATAGAAGTAGCTGTGAGACTTGCAATGACACAAAAAGTGGAGAAATATTAAGCGTGGGTCATTTGAACCTTTATAGTATTACTGTAACGTAAGCATCTCTAAGGGCGGCAGCTGTTCCCAGTGTTGCTGCACTCGATGTGCAAAACAAATGACGAGAAAGTCTTCGATTTAAACGGTAGTATTTCCGTACGTTGGAACATAGTGACCGGCAATCAGTCTAAAGTGTTCAGATTATGCGATATTCCGTGTTATTACACTTGAAGAAGTGGTCAAAAAACACATTTTAGTTGCATTTTCCAGCTTTGAAAGCCAACTCCGACCTTCTGACACCGGAGCTGCTGTCCGATTCGTATTAGCCTAAAAGCTGTGGCAGTGACGATGACGATAACGTGTCGTCATGTCATTAGCTGCATGCCCAGTTTAAAGCCTGGTGGAAGATCATGAGGCTTCTTGCCTCAAAGCCTGTTTGTCATAACGGAGGAGCATCATCTGTAATTTCACAGTGACTCAGCCAGATGTGGCAGACGCAGCGCCCCGCTCTCTTATCACCTAATGATGACAAATAGCTCTCTGGGGACGGTGATAAATAGTCGAGGACTTGTTTTTCATTTTCTGCTTCGTTAGAAGGAATATTGATCCCCCTTTCATGGAAAAAAAAAAAACAGACGGGAAGAAGAAGAAGAAGAAGAAAAATACTCTCAACACCAAAAGGCTCCATCACGCTGCAGGAGCGGACTGCCAAAAAAAAAAAAAAAAAAAAGTATACAGTTTCCAGATATAGCACAGGATTTCAGCTCAGGGCCACGATGAAGTTCAAGCATCATTAGTCTTCCAATCAGCTTTGCCAACAAATTCGTGTGGCACGCTTCGATCGTTTTTTTTGGGTTTTTTTGCGTTCGATTGAAAGAATTAAAAGGTTCTACCTCGACTGTAGCCGCGTGAACGAGACTGGTTGGGACAAATATCCAAAAAAAGAAGAAAAATCAGTAACAAACCGCTTTAACGATTTAGCAACTGCTCCGGTCGCACACCTTCTTCACCCAAGACAGTTTGACAGGAATTCAGCAACTCCTATCAAAGACAGTCTAACTTTGACTTATCTTTTTTATGAGGAAGCAATTTTGTTGTTGAACTTGAAGCGTGCTAAGAATTTAAGTTTTGATACAAAAAAAAAAGTCTCTCTTTTTCTTTAACTTCCTAGAAGACTCACATCCTCACATGTGAAAATCCTTCGATGGATATTCTTGCTGTACCGTTTGGCCAGCCAGCTGTTCTCTGCTTGGTTTTCCTCTAGACTTTGCCTTGCGCTTCCAGAAGAGCTTGGAATCATTCTTACAACCGACAAAATTAAGATTTAAGATGATTTCTTTCGACCAGTACGATGTAGCGACACGGTGCGGTTTCACAGACCAGCCACGGTAACTTCTGAGGGCCGTTGGTGTCACTTGATTTTGGTTCGGGAACCAAAGTGAGTTCAGCACAAATGAAAACCACCATTTGTAGTTTTGAAAACCTTGTATCATTTTACTCTCACTCCACAATCGGGCATTACCTTCTGATGTGATGATAATTCCAATACCATGTTACGTGGAGAGATGCTTCAGAAAACTTCATCCAGGGCTTCATGATGCACGATGCGTTTCTCTCTCTGTGGTTCGCAGGTCACGCGTTTATCTCCAACTACCTGTTGAACTACTTCCCCGGTCTGGATATCGAGAGGAGGAACTGTCACGGTTTCACGGCGTTGATGAAAGCTGCCATGCAGGGGAGGTTTGAGTGCGTCAGAGCCCTGATGCTGGCAGGTAAGTTACGAAGTTGTCACTTCGCGATGAAACCGATTTCCGTGTGTTCTGTTTGGAAACATGATCGAAGGGTCGCGCAGACTGAACTCATTTGTTTGTGTGGAGGACATGTCAATTCGTGCCTTACTCTGACACCTGAAATCACCAAAATATGTCTCTGCATGTAGGAAGTGATATCCAGGCTCGGGACTACGGACGGAAAATGACCCCCAGAGAGTGGGCTCTCTTCACCGGTCGATACGAGACGGCAGATTTGATCCTTCGGCTCATATCAAAGCCTTGCGCCGAGCAGTTCTGCGACTCCTTCTCCCTAGAGTGGCCATTGTTGGAGGTTAATGCATCACGATTGATTTGAGTTCGAGTATCAAATGCACTGGCCGGTACTTGTTCAAACATCGTCTCAAAATAAATTAAAAAAAAATGTTCTTTTGCAGGAACTCGTGTGGAAGGCACAAAATCCACAGACGTTCGGTCAACGCTTGATGAAACTCATCTCTTGCTGCCCTTATAGGTTCTACTTCAACAACAAGGTAAACCCAGTGAACGATGGTGTCCTTGAACACCTGGTGAGGATAACCACGGGCATCTCCAGCCCCTTAATGGCCACGGCGTGCCACACCGTCTGCCCGGGCAGCCCGCCGTGCGTCGGAAAGCGCCGGCACGCCGTGCAGGAGATCCTGAGGCGGCAACGGGTGGCGGAGCTCAAGCGCCTGGGTCCCGACAGGCTGAACAACTACAAGACGCTTTTCCAGAACTCGAGGGTCCTCCTCATCCCCAAAGTGAGGGACCGACGGGCGAGCCTGCAGCCCCAGCTGCTCAGCGACGTGGCGGCAGCGTCCACGGTGGCCATCAGACGAGCCAGCCTCCTGCCGCTCAACATGCTGAGGAGAAGCAGCGTGCGGCCAGGCATCGTGGTGCCAAAGGTCACGCTCTGCAAAGCCCCGCCTCCGAGCTTCGTACCGGAAAAGCCCGGCAGGAACGGCGACGACAACCAGCTCCAGATCCCCAAATGGGATTACAAGATGAAGAAAATAGAGAGGAGGCAGGAAGAGGAGCGGCAACGAATGCTGTCTGCGCTGAGAAGGAGGTGAAGGATCGAAGGAGGACATGGAAAGTGTCTTGCGGGCAAAGCGAGCACGAAGCACAGCGTCCCGGCCTTAGCAAATCTGAACCTTTAATGTGAATTTAACTGCAAGTTGTTGTTTCTGCTTGTTCCGATCACCGATGCTGCTTTGCCTTGTTTCTACTTGAATTTGCACGCTTCCCTTGATGGGCGTAATTTGTAACGGGAAATGGCAGATGAAGGAGCAGAAGAAATAAATAAATAAATAAACACGTGACTTAGGGGAGTCAAGCGTTGGTGCAGAGATCAGGCAACTTGTTTCCTCACATTTGCAACAACTCTTTTTTTTTTTTTTTAATTTCTCAACATTGGCAAACAACAGCAAAACTGACAAATGCTAATAAAAAAAAAAATAATAATTTGGTAGAGTCAGTTTTTACTTAGATATGGAGACAAAAGCCTAGAGGAACAGGTAATCTCACAACCGGCCAGTTACATAAAACATGGTTGAAAATTTTGAACACGACCCAGTGAAACAAAGGAAGTAGAGACTTGGGGAGCAGGACAACAAAACGAGACAAAAGTTGACTTTTGTCGTTGACTGCCGCAGAGTGTGTTTAAGGAGCGTGTTGAAGCGCGAGCTCACAGCGGCTTTGTTGGGGCTTTGTGAAGGAGCTGAAAGGCAGAGCCGAAAATAAACAGCTTTAGTTCTTCACTCTGACTTTTTAAAGTTATCACGGCACAGTTTCCTGTCTGCAGGCTCGGTGCCATATTAAAGCCGTCGTTAGCTGTTTTTCTTTCTTTTTTTTTTTTTTTTGCTTCAAAGGAGCTAAACAGGCGTTAGCACAGCCTAACCCCAAAACACTGCAGTTCCAGGTTTTTTGTAGGTTGTAGGTTTTGTAGCAGTAAAAGTTAGTGCTAGCAGTAAAGCTAATGCTAACAGTAAAGCTAGTGCTAGTAAAGCTAGCACTAGCAGTGAAGCTAGCACTAGATTTACTTCTGTTTCTGTTACAAAGTGCAGCGAAGACCAAAACGCCTCAAGCTTTCAAAATGCTGGGGCCAAAAACAATTACATTAATCAATGAAAAAGTAGCTATGGTACAAAAAAAAAAAAAAGAAAAAAACCTGTTTTGTTTTTTTTTTCTTTTTCTAGAAGTGCCCATTATTATATTATTTTTTTTTGATGATGAAAATATGACCTTTTGCTTGTGTTTTGCTATTGAACTCCTGTTGTCAGGTTTCAAATTGCTGGAGCGTATCAGTGGGGTTCCTGAGTCACAGCAATAAGTTGTGGAAAATAATTATTCCAGTTCTGCAACATTTGCCAGAAATGACTTTTTTTAGACACGACGACACGTTAACATGTTTTCAAGCTCGTTTTTGTTCCTGTGGAAGACAGCGAGCGACGCGGTTGACGTCAGTTTGACCAAACAATGACGCTCGACATGTGGCACCGTTACTAAAACCGATGCCGCGTTTGTCTTGGAAATCAGAGGTCAAGCTTGAGAACGATATTGCATGTTATTGACGGCAGCCGTCAAACATTTGGAAAACAAAAGACTTCGCTTGCAAATTAATGCAGCTTTTCTTTAAATGCTGACGACATCTAATGCTGAAGCTTGAGGCCTTCATTCAAATTGTTTTTCCTTTTGGTACAAGACTTTAATATCTATGTCAGAGCTTTATATTGAAAGGTACAAGTAATAAAAAAGAAACAAATTATTGGGTTCTTCAATTTGAAAAAAAAAATACTATGATATATTTCTCATGTTGTATCAACTTGATGGCACTGATCGTAAACAAGAATAGCAGACCTGCTTCACATGCCAAAATCAATCAATAACTTTCACTTGTCACAGTCCCTCGCCTTATGATATGCTCATTATCCTAGTTGTTGCTTTTTTCTACCTTTTGAGTTTGTCTCTGAATATAAGATTCCTTCGGAATATCAACAAAGCATATATACACTTTTGAACTAATAATAAAACCAGTGTAGGTTTTAATCAACATGTTTTTTTTCCATTAGATTTTTAGCAATTGGCTGCTTTGTTTCTCGCGACGCGAGACAGTTTAATATTAATGCACCATTCTAAAATTTTCTGTCATATTATTGACAGTTTTCCAGTTCATTTTCATGTATTTACTTTTTAATGGGCGCAGTGAACGTTTGATGCTGCGACCTGTGGCAGGCCACTGCTTCGTTTAATCGTAACCAAATCAAACTAAAAAACCTGCAGGAGTTTTAAGATCAGGATTTTGTGCGAGAAGTCCAGTCCTTCAGCAAGCCAGCTATGCCTGCTTATCCCTTGGGCACACAGTGAGGACCTGCCTGCAGATATAACTCACTTCTTTGTTGTCTTTGATGATAAAACTTTTGATTTCTCTTGTTTTAAACAACTATTTTTAGCACAACAGCAACGGAAAAGAGGAGCAATGAATCTGAAGTACGCAAAAGAGGACGGTACCTGCAGAACCAGCCTGCAGAACGTGCAGGCTGGTTCTGCAGTGCCATCTGGGAAGAGTCAAGCAGAATGGACCTGCGAGACTAAAATGGCTGCCATCCTGACCTGTGGTGCAGTTTCCCCTCACGGCCGCCAGAGAGCAGTCATGACCCTTTCCGGGTCAAGCAGTCTGGTTGCCTGCAGGACTGAGATAAAGCCATCCACAAACGGCGTAATTAGAAATGAACTCATTTCAACTCGAATGACAAACATCTTGCATTATGTTTCATCTGCCGGCGATTAGTTTCTTGAATTTTGGACGCTTCGGGTCAGGAGCGGTGTTTAATGAAACCAACTTAAAGGCTTAAAGTTAATTGAAGAAAAAAAAAGGATTGAAATATCAGTATCTGTACAACCAAAACGAAAAGTTCAAAGATTGTTGGGAGAATCCAGTTCGACAACAGAGCTCAGAAAATTCACTTTTATGAGTTTGGATGATCATTTCTGTGTTTTTGTCGGTTATCTGTGATTGTGGATTGTAAAAGGCCTGCCTGCTGCCGCCGTGGATTGGCTGATTGGATTATTGAAGGTAGTCCAACAATTAAGTTCTTAGCAAAGGCCCCCTTTTTCTTTTCTTAAAAGGACTTGTCAGCACGCCAGCGTACAGCGCGCACTGGTTTCAAAAGACCATGTCCTGCTTTTGACCCATTTACCGGACCGGTCGTCACGCCCAGAGGGAACCGCGAGCCAGACCGTGCCTGAGTGACGGCGATCGATACGAGCCAGGAGGTGTTTCTGACCGCTGCCAATCAACGCCACATCTGCAGCTACTTAGCCTCGCCTCTGGCTCGATTCTCAAATACGATTTCAAACAACAAAGAAGCAGTTTTGCTGCCAAGAAAAAAAAAAACAAAAAAGTAAAACAAAAGAACAACTTGAACAATCAGAGGTTCTTCAATGGTCCATTTATATATATATATATTTTTTGGAGCAGTTGCAATCTGTTTGAGGCAATAGAAAGATTCACAATTGTCTTTTTAAAACACATTTGGTCTAGCAACAAAAAAAAAAAAAGAAAAAAGAAAGAAAATGAAATAAAAAGGAAAAAAAGGTCACCGACATTGCATCTCCGTTATAAGTCAGGTTTTCTGCCTAAGGATCACAAAAGACATACATGACGTTGTCAGTTTCCAGATGCTCACTAACAAATACGGCACATCTGTTTATCATCCAGTGTGTGTGTGTGTGTGTGTGTGTGTGTCTGTGGGGGGGAACGGCTTTGTTCTGAGTGGCGTTTTAAGCATTGGAAGATGACCTCTAGGACTTCTAAAACAGCAGTGGGTAGGGAGGGGCCAGGGTCTGCCGGGTCAGCTGATTCAACGCAGCCTTTTTGTCGCTTGATGACAAAAAAACATATATACTCATGCATTCATGGGATGCAAGTTTTGCACTTTGACATGAGGAGGTCAGCTTATAAAAAAAGTGCATTGGTAGAGTACTCACACACTTTGACATTTTCCCCCCATGTCATAAATAAAATAATCTGCCAGAGGAGCTAGTACTTATTTAAAATCAATATTAAAGAATTATTGACTTAAAACAGGCTTTTATATCTTGCTGAAAAGTTACTTTGTTGCTTACTTTGTCAAATTTTCCAAGATATTTCCACTAGAAAGGCAAAAAGGAAAAATTTTGTTGTTTTTATTTTGCAGTGTGTTGACTGTAGGGGGCTAAATGCAAATGTCTGCCACACTTTCCAGATTTCATTTAAGTTAAAAAACAAAACAAAAACAAAAACAAGATGGATTTCTTTCCTTCTCGCTCCAGACCCATCTGTCCAAAGGGCTCCGATTCAAGTCCATCGGCGTTTTTTGCTGCGCGGCACAACGAGCGTCAAAGAGAAGCCCGAGCGGTGTGAATACTCTAGCAAGGCCGTGCAGACGCCCAGCGTGATCCGGGAGACGGTCTGTGCACTGTTAAAACACCGACACGTTGGTAATACTCAACAAATGTAGCACCTTGTTGGTTTGAATCAGCGACGACGTGGATCCCTGACGCCTGGGCTACTCTACTCCACATAGCAACAACGTTACTACACAAAGCTTGACGGTTTAGTGTGTTGACATGAAAAGAAGATGTGAACAAAATGCCTACATGTAGCTGTTGTCTTTTTTTTGTTGTTGTTGTTGTTGTTTTAACAAGTCTTTTCCCGTTAACTGTTGCTGCTATAAGTGACATCCACATCTGCACATAAAAAGTATATATTTGCATTTATATAATATATATCCGTACTCTATTAACAGATTTGTCTACCATGAAGTTAGAACCGCCACTCGTCTCTCAGAAAAGTTTTTTTGTTTGTTTGTTTTTTCTTCTTCTTCGTTTTGTACTTCAAACATTGACTATTTTACAACACAGAAATCAACTAATTTTGTACATCGGAGCGAGTGAGGCCCTGCCGGGGCCCTACTGTCCCTCAGTGGGGTTTTGAAATTTTTTTTTTTCTTTTTTCTTTTTTACTTTTTTTTTTTCTTTTCCGTGTGTGTGTGGTGGGTGGGTTTTTCTTCTTGTTGGTGCAAGTTAGACAACTTTCATCTCAGTTATAACACAGTTTAAAAAAAAAAAAAAACAACAACAAAAAACAAAGCATGTACAAACTGGCATCGTCTGAACCGAGATGCTGTTCAGCTGAGCTTGGACCCTTTGATCCACTCCGTTAAGCCGAGGGGACTTTTATCACGCTTGTTTGGCACGGTTATATACAACAACGGGTGACGGAGTCGCTTCGAGGAAGGCCCTTCCCCTGAACGGCGAGGAGCGGATTTGCGACGCCGAAGCGCAAAAAAGGTAGCCTAGAAAAGCGAAAGCGAGCAGAGAAGGAATGGCGCCATCAGTCTCTCTCTCTCTTGCTCTCTCTCTCTGGCTCTTCCTGGCGGCGGTACCGTCTGCTAACAGCAGGGCAGTGAAAGGAGCACCGTGACCCAGCAGTTCATCTCCAGTGTTTTCACATGTAGCGACAAAACACACGACTGTGGTGTGAGGTTCTATTCCGTGTGATGCCAGGTCATCAGGTGAGGCTGACCCAGTGGCAAAAAAATAATAAAATAAAATAAAACGACAAACTTAAAAAGGCCAGAGAAGAACATGAGAAATAGTGCAATGTACAGTACACAATGCATCTGCGTCAACGTACAGTGGGACGTCAAATACTATACATGGGAATTTAAAAAAGTAGAAAGAAATGGACAAAAAAAAAAAAAAAAAACAACAAAACCATCAAAACGTTTCCTGTCCTTCGGCCCAGAGGAGGAGTCACCTCGCTGAAGCCCACACCGAACGTCCGACGGCTCTGCCTCTTGTGCTTCACGTTACTACAAGCCGTGTTGCTATAGCACATATTTACAGGCGACCGCTTTCACCGCGTCCCCCTCAACCTCCGGCCGTGGAAACCGCTTGTCCGTTTCCCTCCGTCGCCGCCGTCCTTCCGATCCCCAAAGCGATCGCCGACCCGAACCTTCCTCCCTTTCCCTCTTCTCCCTCCCAGTGCTCCGTACGTTCAGGCTCTCTCCCCACGTCCGTCTCGTCCCTCAGGGGCCCGGGGTCTCCCTGCCGAGATGAGCACTCTATGGAAACACTTGTTGATCAGAAATGCAACACATGAACAGAATGTGTCCGATTGGTCGTGTGCATGCACATGCGTGGCAGCTCTTCTTCCCGTCGGCGGCCCCCCTTCTCGTGCCGTCCTCAGGCGTCTCTGAAAGGAGTGTCCTGTCCCAATGTCTCCGATCTACTACTCCGTCCTCCTCTTCCTCCTCCTTTGTCCTGCTATCTATAATGCTACTCAGAAACTACAGGGGAGAGGGAGAGGAGGGAGGCAAACTGTCCTCTCAGCTCGAACTCCAAACTTGAACCGTCCCCCCTTCTCCCCGTCATTCGTCTCGTCCTCCTCCGTTCTTCGTGTCCCTTCAGACCCAAGAGTCCGGTGAGGCTGGGTAGTGGCTGGTCTCATAGTTGAGCTCGCTGTAGGGTCTGGAGGCCGAGTAGAAGTCTACATAGTTGCCGGTGGACTTGAGTCCCTGCAGGTGCATGTTGAGGTCGCCCTGCGGGGGACGGCCTCCCGGGTGGACCTGGCTGTCGTAGAAGGCCTGGTCCTCATAGTTGCCGCTGTCCGTTGGCGGGGGGTTCTGGAAAGGAGGATAGGGCTCTGATGGTAAGCCTTGGGAAGAGACCTGGAAAGAGACCAAAGGTCATTCGTGAGAGGAAGCAGTTTGTCCTGCAGACGGGGCTTCCTATTGCCCTCTTCTCGGCAACAGGAATCTCTTCCGCACAGGAAAAGATTGTAGCGCACACAACCGTCGATGACGCCTTCCCAAGACATGATCCTCTTTACCCTGTTAGCTTCAGCAGACTCTAGTAATTAGTTCTCTTCCAGTTGGCTGTCGGAGTGAAGCGAAGGGAATCTAAATGCACTGAAGTTTTTCAGATTTGCATTTGAATGAAACCTTAAAACCACACACCGCCCTGCCTCTGTTTCACTGTTACGCTTCACTTTTTTGTCGAGCCTTTACATAAAACTTCAGTCAATACGTCAAATCTTTAAGATGCTGCATGATGACCGAAGCTCAGACGGACGCTAACACTCCTGCATACTTTGTGGCTTTGATCCAGATTTCCTCAAGCAAACTACGAACATAAAAAATGAGAAAAAAAAAAGGCTTTCCACCCACCAGCTTTTATAATCTCTTAATGACGCTTCTTTTCTTTAATTTTTTCACAACTGGCAAACAAATAGGGTTAGGGTTTCACTGACTTAATGAGAAGCAATTAAAAAAAAAAAAAAAACTGCTGCTAACTGCAGTCCTATAAAGAGCCATGGTAATAGGTAATGTTGCCTCTTTATAGGGTAGGAGAAAGAATCAGAAGCTCTTGAGGACTGCAGTATGCAACCTTGGCTTGAAGACATCTGGCTTGTTAATGTTCTGGCACTTAACTTTGAGCAACCTAAGCTGACAAGCAAGACAAAGTTCCCACTGCATCACCATCACCAACGCTTCATGGTTAAATAAATGATTATATCCCAACAGTTTGGTTTTTCATGAGAGAGAGCGCTCTGCTTGCAAGCCTTCGAAACAAATCGTACCCGATTTTTTGTATTCTGCCGTCGAATTGTCGAGAAAGACTCGCCTTACCTGGTTATACTTCAGATCATCAGTAGGGGACACATAGGCTCCTCTGTGCAGGGTTGAAGATCCACCTGTGATCTGACCTGGAGGTCGAGAAGGGCGAGAAGTTTGAGCGACAACGGCACAAAACAAGCACGAAATCTTGAGTTTAATGTTCCGGTGCAAGCGCCTTGTGCGGAAGTATCGTCTGTGGTTTAGTTGTCACTCTGGACCCTCCATGCCGTCTCCCATTCACCCATCCGGGGACGGAAGAACCGGGTTTCTGCTGGTTTCACCAACTCAAATTTACGATGTTAAGGCCATTACGAACGGAATAAACTTCATCCAGTTCTAGTGGTAAACTGGAACTTAGCAAGTTAGCTAGCTACTGCATCTAGCCAGCAAGGCTGGTTCAGCAGCTAGTTAGCGGTAGACTCACGGTTGAAAATCAAAACACTGAGGAACATAAAGAAAACATCCGGGTGCTTTTCTAAACGTGCGGCACAAATTAGACCAGACATAATAAACGGTAGCTCAATTATTTGCATGATGAACTAAAACAAGCTCAAACGTTTCCATTTGCATGATTTTTGTTTTTTTATGCTTTTCTCTTTTTTTTCTCTTTCTACCATAAACTGGATGACAAAAGTGTTCAGTCTGTTGCTTTGGGCTCAACTAGCCCTTTGCTTGAAGGACAAGTCTACATGACAGATAAATCACACAATGTTATCATGTTGCCTCCCTCAAAAACACAGATATGCTCTTATTGTGCAGATGTAGAGTAAAGACGTCTTTGCAGAAAGCTCAGCTCAGCTCGCCCTCCTTTGCCTGCAGCTTCAGACGTCGAGTCAGAGCCGATTCTCCACCCTGTTGGTTTCAAAACCAATCACCCCCAAAAAATGCGAAAGAGCTTTGCTGCATACAGGCAAAAAACCGAGAGAGACGCGCAAGGCCGACTTTCTTCCTAAAGCCTTTAACCCCACGGGGGGAAAACGGTGACATTGTGACAGACATGCAAGGCGGGATCCCCACCCGTCATGGCGTCCTTCCGGGACGTGTGCTCGCCCTTGTTGCCATGGAAACTGGCATTGCCGGTAGACTCATAGTCTGCCTTCCTCTCCTTCAGTGCCATCATCTCTCTGGGGGATGCGGGAGCGCTCACTACGCACACACACACACACACACACACACACAAAAAAACAATAAAGAGAAATCAACACATGCAGAATATATTTACTCTTGTATTTCAATATACATGAGGAGGCGAGACCAAAGGAAGCAACAAGTATAGACGAAACATTCTGGAGGCCTCTCACGACTCGCGCTTCGTCCTTTGTGCGTGAGCTCGGCCGCTTGGACTCACTCGGTCTTAATCTAACAATCAATCAAACAATCCCAGAGGGTTTCCGACTTCCTCTGGAAGAGAAACAGACCCACAGCATCACTGAGCCAACATGTCAATAATTCCTCAATATGGATGAAAAAAAGGGCGTTTTTATTTTTTTCACTTATAACAACAGACGTTATGTATTAAGTGAAATAATTTGATGCTTTTTCATTAATACTAAGGGATTATTGACGTAAAACAAGCTCCTACATCTTGCTGAAAAGTTGTTTGTAAGTTAGCCTTATTTCAAGTTTTATAAAATATTTCCACTAGAAACCAGACGGAAAAAAATAAATAAATACTTTTTTTGCACGGACAGAACTTAATTAAAAAATGTAAATGAGAAGCTGAATTAAACCTGGGACTTTATTTCAGTGTGACATCACGCTGATGTAATAAAAGATGATATTTTTTTTTTTAAACCCCTCTAAATCTTTACCGGGGTTCAAACGCAGCACATTCCTCGCGGCCTGTACGTCAGTTTGTTGTCACTAATGTAGCCTCTATTTTTTTTTGCATCCCAGCTACATGACGGGCAGCTTCCATCTTTTTCAAACTTTATTGCTCCACTGTATGGCGAGGACACACAAAAAACACATCCGTCGGTTCAGAGCCAGACATGGTTTGAATCTAATATTCGCTCCGCCGTTCGCAGCTTTGCACATAAAAGCAGCTTCACTCTATGTCTTCAGCATGCATTAATACGGTTAACATTGATCCATATGCTCAGATGGCGTTCGACTGTCGGCCTCTGCAGCTGGAGCGCCTCAGTTTTTCCTTCCTGTCAGGAGAGAATCGACTTGAATTTATTTTCAGATCCAAACAAAAGTACGTTCAAAGTTAAGATTTCCTTGGTGACGGGAATATCTCGGTAGCAGGCGGTCGTCCATCCTGCGTACTCAGCGACCCGCCATTTCTCGTCTCTCTACATGGTCTCCTTTCCCCTCTACGTGTCAAAATGTGTTCGCTGATTTTCGCTTTCGCGACTTAAAAGCGTTATTTTGACGACTGGTTTGTTCCACATGCGGTCGAATCCTTCCAACACCGTGCACATCTGGCGCAAAGACATTTGAGAACCTGTCACTTTAAATTTAGGTCAGCGCTTGAGATTAAAGTAGAATTTAACCCATCATTTTTCCAAAAGAAGAAATATTTCTTTATGACATATGCATCCATACATATTACTGCTGCAGCTGTGTAGCAATTGTTGCTTTCTGGCTTTAATCCCCACAATTCATCTTGGCAGAAAAGCATGGTCACAAGTTAAAAACCCAAATCATACAAGGCTTATAATAACTTCAAGGAAAAAACAAAAACTACCACACACAGAAACCTGCTGTTGGACAGGAAGTCTAAAGTTATGTGGAAAGAGGTGCGCCGCTCAGACGAGTCCAAGACTGAAAATCTTTCCGGCACGCGTGGAAAGCTGCAGCTTACGGCGGAAGGCCGACCCTGAACACACCGTGTCCCATGATACAGTAATGGCAGCATCATGCTGCGGGGATGCCTTTCTTGAACAGGGGAATCTGGAGGAAGACGGGCAGAACCGCGAAAGTATTTCAACTTTAACAGCAAGAAAAAGCTATTCAACAAAGTATTAACTCTGAGAGGCTTATATTAGAGAAAATAAAAACAACTTTGGTGGCACTTCAGAAATGTTTAGGACTGTGTTCATGAACTGTTATTTGGAAAATAATAAAATTTTTAATGCAAAGCTGCATAGAAAGTGTCAAAATTGTGTCATTCGGCAAATAGTGACACTTTTGTCCCTTTACGTCCTAAGTTTAAAATGTCCGCCTGGATATTTTTGTCTTTAGATGTCCTCTGAGTAAATATATTTGCCCATTTATCCATATCAACTGGAACTTTCTATATCTAGCAAGTTATTTCGTCTATTCAGAGTGGCTCTCAGATTAATTTCACTTCCTGCTGCAGCGGGGGTGAAATTACCGTAATAACCCCGATATTGGCCGGAAAGCTCAACGTCTCCTCTTTCAGAAACGGTTGGGATTTTTCACGGATCCCAAAGTGTGGCGGGATTACAGCACCGCAAGTTTGGCTGGATTGGTTAGAACCCCAGCGCTCCATTTAGCACTTACAGGGTTTAAAGCAAAGTTGCATTAAAAGTGTCATTATTTACCAAATTACTCTTGATGACTGGAGTCGAAAGCCTTCATGGAGACTCCTTCATGTTTCTGACAGCTGTAGTCTAATGCACACCCCTTCAAATAAAGTGTTACCAGAAGCTTTGTGGATTTTAATCTCGTAGAAAATCTAACAAACAAAAATCTTTCACATAATTTTCCTTTCAAATCCAAATAAAAACGATTCCGGGATTTGTGTCTGTAGCAAAAACGAAATGCCCGAACTCGGGGATTGGGTCTGCAAGCATCGTTTCCGGCGCGAACTCGGCACACAGAGACACTTCTGAACTTGGAAATTTGTCTCTTTGGTTTCACAGCAGCCATCAGCCTGAGAGCAGTCTGAAAAGATCAGAGATGATGAACATTGTCAAGAGCTGTCACCATCACCGCTGCCACCACCGTCATCATCTCACCAGCCCAAGTTCTGAGAGACTTCACTGGATTGTGTTGTTCAAGCAGCGTGAGGACGGGAAGCGTTCTTAATGGACACGGAGGACGGAGTGATCTGTCGCCGTGCTGTGAAGGTTGGAGAAGACTCGAGGCTGTGACGGAGCGGCGCTTCTCTGACCGGCGGGAAGAGGGACGAGGGAGGAGGACGCAAAACAGAAAAGGGAGGCGTGGAGACACCCACCTGACCGGTTGTTAGGGGACGTCCGCACCGGAGAGATGGACGGCGTGCGAGAGGAGGAGTACGGCCGCTGTCTGTCCCGCTCTATCGTGGAGGAGGAGCCCACGAAATGGTACTGCGAATAGCCGTCCTGAAAAGAAAAGAAGAGTGAAGAAAAGACGGGACGGGACGGGAAGGCGTCGGTTTTATTTTCAGCGTGTCAGTCTGTCATCGCAAACAATCAGAACGAAACAAAGCAACTTCCAGAGACCAGAAATGGCCGTTTACCTTCTTGTAGAGACTCCGCAGGTCTCTGTACTGCCACATGCTGTTGAGGACTTGCGATGCCGCTTTCACCACTTTGGGACTATGTCTGGGAATTCAGCAGAGAGCAAAAAAAGGACACGCCGTAAAGCTCGACTGTGTTTTTGTCACGGACGAGAAAAACTCCGAAATATCAGCCAAACGAGCAAAAACAAAGACGCGTCCTCGAACTGAACCGACAACGTCGCTGTTTGTGATTGATTAGTTGGCCAGCATTTCAATCTGCTGTTCTTCCAGGTTTTCACTCAGCTGACTAATGGCTCGGAGTTTAATTGGCCGGCGTGGCCTTATCAGAGTCTGCGAAATTAAACTTCATTTCTCCGAGACATTTCAGTCGCCGTTATTGTTTCGGCTTTACGTGAGGGCAAACCATTTATCAGAGAGAGAGAGAGACAAAAAAAAAAAAAAAATGAAACCCGGTAGAAATCACTTTTATGTTCTGAGAGCCTCTCCAAAGCATTGTCTCTACAAAACAAAGTGTAGAGTTTATAGAAATGAACTAAAGTTGGTGTTTTACAGTTTGGCGTCTTCAGATGTCCTTATTTTACTTGTCCTTGTGGTTAAAATGATCATTTTTCTAGACGCTACTGAACACACTTTTCGTCTTCTGTGCCTTGGAGCAGCAGTTTTCCACATTTTGTGATGTTCTAAGCATAACCAGATACGCATCTCATTTAGAAAGTGCTAAGAAGACCCTTTACCACGCAGATGGCAGAGCAAGTAAATGGAAGTGGGTTCGCTCACGAAACAACAGCAGCAAAAGAACATGTTGAACTTTTTGGCCAACATGCAAAGTGTTACGTGAGGCGAAACACGGCGGAGGCCGCATCAGGCTGCGGGAAGCAGGAAAACCGGTCACAGTGAACGTTTTGGATCAAAAACACACGTTTTGACAAAGCGCAATGTGAAGATCTTGAACAGACGCAAACACTTTTGCAAGGCGCAGTCAGCATCTATTAGCTGATGTCTCAGTTCCTGCCGCGTACGTTTATGAAACATAACCTTTGTGAAATTAAGGAATTCAGGGCAATTAAGTTACTTTCTAATCCTGAAAGTTTAAATCATTTTAATGATAATTATTGCTCTGTTGTCAATTTAATCGATTTGACCGTTAATAGCGTTGATCTGTCAAACTGTGAGGAATCAAAGAGAAACTCTCCAAAAATCACACTTGTGTTCTCAACTGTCCTAAATGATGGATGTTAAAAATTCGAGTAAACAGTCGGCGCAGAGAGCACACAGTGACGACCCGGTGTTAATCCGGCTTCGTGTTTACAGAACTGACCTTCAGCTCCGCTTTCCTTTCGCTCCCTCTGAGAACGCGAGCGTCCTCTTACGTTGGACTAAATTCCTCCCAAATGGAGGACATAAAGAGCAACAGCTATGCATTTCAAACAGCTATGGTTTGAAATGCAGTGCATTTCAAACCATTCCCAGACGAGCCGTTTGTAAGCTGAGCGGCGTGGATACATTTCAGGGGTTTTATTCTCTTTAAATCCACGTCAGACTTCGCAACCGTCGTGAAACGCCGCCGCCGCCTTCCCGTTCGGCTTACTTGTCTCCCTTGCTGCGCGCGATGCCATGAGCTTCTCGATGCCGCCGGCGTCCCTCAGGGCTTTGGTGTTCTCCATGTTCTTGGTGATGACCTCGTGCAGCGCGCAGCAGATCGCAGTGACGGTGTCGTCCGACATGGTCTTCCCCGCCAGGATGCTGCTGTTGATGCTGCCGCCTCCTCCTCCTACGCCGCCGCCGCCGCCGCTGGTGTTGTTGTTGTTGCTGCCTCCAGGTAAGCGATGCACCAAATCCCTCATGGCGTATTTGCCTGGTCGAAGGTGACGGGACAGAGAAAAAAACAAACAAACAAACAAAAAAAAAAGGTTTAGCGGGAGGCTGCAGATGAGCTTTTAGAGGCTGAAAGAGACGAGAAACAAGATGTGAAATAAATACTGTAAGTCGTGAGAGTATCTTCAGGCGGAGCTGCAGGAAACATCTTTTTAAAGTAACTTTTTTTTTCACCCCTCTCAAAACTCTTTATGAAAGTGTTTTATCTAAAGGTTACATGAGTTTAAGGTGGAGCTTTGAAGTTCGACTTAAATCAACACCACCCGAGGTGGTGGGCCCTGGAAAAGCTTGAGATTTTTCTGGAAAACCCCTTTGCTTCACTTTTGGGAAAAAAAAACAAAAAAAAAAAACAGAAAAAAAAAACATTAAAAAGTAAATAAGAAGTGAACTTGTAGGAAGTTAGGTTCTGCTGTACCAATATGATAACATTTATGATCATGTGTTGTCATGCGTGTCTTAATTATTATGTTGAAAACGAAGAATCCACATGAGGTACAAATTCAAGAGAAATAATCTATAATCAACATAGAAAGAGATGAATCGTTTTATTGTTTATGTTTTTTTTGGGGTTTTTTTTTTTCTTTTCTGTGATGGCAGAGATGATGAAACGCGGCTGAGATCCAGACAGAGAAAAAACAAACATGCATTTAGGTACCAATGAGAAGCCCGCAAACAGTTCAAACTTTAGCGTCGTTAGCGGCTAATAGCTTGCTTGTTGCTATATCATCGCAGCACCGGTGAATCTCTCTGTCGGTGCTCGTCGTTTCTGCACTGGCTGCCTAAATTATTCAG
Organism: Poeciliopsis turneri; assembly: GCA_922788865.1. NCBI lineage: Eukaryota > Metazoa > Chordata > Actinopteri > Cyprinodontiformes > Poeciliidae > Poeciliopsis > Poeciliopsis turneri. The sequence continues at coordinate 751,537 of CAKLNU010000650.1, read as the reverse complement.
AAGTTATATGAACTTCAGGCGTCTGGACAAGAAGCCGTTGAAAGCTAGCTCTGTGCACATGAAGAGGCGACACAAGTACTTCAAAATAAATGCAAGGTGTGGAGAAATCAGACACCTTCACACGAGGGGATATTGTAAGTCGAAGGCTTAGGCTTCCCTCTGTGTTTTTGCGGTACTGCATTTCTTCTCTCCGTCTAGAAATAGCTATAATTAAATTATCATAACTCATCTTGGTTGCACATGCAAATACATATACATCAATGTGGCCAAGACTTTGATGTTGCCATCTAAAGCAGGCCTTTCATATAATTTGAACTAAGATGTTGCAAACCTTTGTTCTACAAAAGGCTTTGGACTGCGATCCAAAGCGTGTCATCCAGCATCAGTGTCTAACCTCACAGATGCGATTTTGAAAGTACGGTCAGAAATCATCAGCGGTTTGTTTCTCGAGTTCATGTATTCACATTTACCTACAGTCAGACAAACAAGTCATTTTCAGCAATATAGTCAAAGGAAAACTAGACAAAACGTATTTGAACAACGTAATCCCGATCCACTCTCTGCGTTTCTGCTCGTCAGTCGCGTTCCTCGACACACTAGACTATGTGATTCTGTGATTCTGTCGGGGCATTGGGCCATCCTCGCCCTGCGCTGACGCTGAGGGCCTGGGGCCCCAACACAGCGTCCTCCAATCTGGTCGCCGTGCGCGCTCCAAACAGCGACAGCCCTTCGTCGCGTTTGTATAGGCGGAGTAATAAAACAACAGCTGGCTCACGAGCAGCGCCGCCAGGGCTGCTGACGGTGTTAATATTTGCAGCTGAGAGCGCCGCGGACCTGACCACACAATATGCTGTGCAGCTCAAACAATTTGGTTGTGCTCCGACCAAGGGGAGGACAACGTGTTCCCTAAAAACACGGCCGCGTGCACCGGGGTCGACACAAAGGAAGATCTGACATCGAGGCCTACATGCGGCGGGGACGCGGACGGCCGCATTCACCGACCGAGACGTCACACGGTTCAGCTCAAAGCCGAAAGCATCGAACGGAGCAAATGGAAAGAGGCATGTGGCTGTTGCCATGGGGACCGGCAGAGAAGCGGAGTTTATTAAAGACATCAGTCAGTCTCCAGCAAGAAAGAGAGAAAAGGAAAAATAAAAAATAAAAAATCTAGTATCAGGTGTTCAGCTGTTGTACTGAGAGGAGCGATCTGCAAACAGAGAGATTCATTTTCCCAAATGCTTGTCAAATGCGTTGCTTTCATTTTGCTAATTGATTTTTAAATTGACACAGCAATCCTTTCCACCAGTTATATGCGCAAATAGATCTGCTAAGATACCACTGCAGTGCAAATTCTCTTAGTGGCAATCGGCTTCAATTATGGCAAAATTAGGCTTCGTTTGCAGCAATGTTATGGCGCCTGATGTTTGTGAAGCGGCTCAAGTTCACCTACATTCAGAAAGGCCAAAGAAAACGTCATATTTTAAACCAAATTATATTTCAATAACAATGTCCTTCTTTTTTTGTCATATTTTGTCATATATATATATATATAAAAATATATATATATATATATATATATATATATATATACATATACATATATACATATATATATATACATATATATATATATATAGCTGGTACATGGAACGACATAACCAAGTGGCAGGCATAGTGTACAGAAACATCTGTGCAGAATATGGACTGGAAACCCCGAGATCAAAGTGGGAAACACCCCCAAAGGTGGTGGAGAATGCCAGAGCTAAGATCCTGTGGGACTTCCAGATCCAGACAGACAGAATGGTAATGGCGAACCAACCAGACATTGTCATAGTGGATAAACAACAGAGGAAAGCCGTTGTGGTAGATGTAGCAATACCAAGCGATTGCAACATCAGGAAAAAAGGAGCACGAGAAACTGGAGAAATACCAGGGCCTCAGGGAGGAACTGGAGAGGGCCTGGAAGGTGAAGACCACAGTGGTGCCTGTGGTCATCGGGGCCCTCGGGGCAGTCACCCCCAAACTGGAGCAGTGGCTACAACAGATCCCAGGAACAACATCAGACATCTCAGTCCAGAAATGTGCAGTCCTTGGCACAGCCAAGATACTGCGCAGGACCCTCAAGCTCCCAGGCCTCTGGTAGAGGACCCGAGCTCAGAGGATAAGAACCACCCGCGGTGGGTGAGAAGGAAATTTTTTTTAATTTTTTTTTTATATATATACATATATATATATATATATGAATGTATATTTGTTCATACTTTCACCTCGTGATGTAATATGCAACAGCAGGTCGGATTTATAGAAAATGAGACAAAAAATATTCTGGAATTTTTTGGTCACAATGTCAAATATTTTCGACATGCTCTACAGAAAAAACTAGGCAGGTTGTCCGCGAGTCATTTCTGCATCCAAGTAAAAAAAAAAAAAAAAAAAATCCATGAATGGGTGAATCTGCAAACCTTGAACCTCAAATGACCGGACGTCCGCCGTACACCTTTAGCTCGGCCGGCTTACCGATAAGCTCCTTGTTCCGGATGTCCAGAGCCATGTTCCTCAAGGCCGTGGCCACGGCGCAGACCACCCGGTCGTTGTCTATCCTCAGTAACTCCACCAGGATGGGGAGGCCCTTCTCTTTGCGCACTGCGGCTCGGATGTAGACGGACCACTGGACAACGGGGCGAGGAAAAGATGGAGTCAAACATTTGCAACGCTTTCATTTGGCGCCAGTTGTTATAGAACAAGTGTCGGCCGCTTAGATCATTGTTGGCATTTACAGATAAATGCTTGGGAAATGCTTACAATTGAAAGAATATCGCATTATCATCACTCCCCCCACGTTAGCTTTGATGAAAACTGTTGAGGTTTCTTTCATTTGACAATGACTTGGGCTTTTTCCTCTCTACTAGAACTGCGAGCTCCTCTCCTCTTCTCTCCTCTCCTCTCCTTTCCTCTCCTTTCCTCTCCTTCCCTCTCCTTTCCTCTCCCCTCCCCTCGCTGCTTGGTATGACAATGATAACTCTTACCTTCCAGCTGCCGGCGGCCAGGTTCTGCAGAGCCCCTGCCGCTCCCTCCAGGGTGTCCGGGTTGGAGCACTCGGACAGCAGCGTGAGGTAGGGCTTGACGATGGTGGGGTGCCACAACATCTGGATGCCTTTCGGAGGCTCAGCCAAGTCCGGGAAGGGCCCGACGCCGTCCCACTGCGGAACGACAAGGCAACGGCTCAGAACGGAGGAGCAGTCCCGGCGGAGCTCCCCGCGGGCAAAAGCAGCAAACGAGAAGGAGGGGATTCCGATAAACGAAGCGACGCTCATCTGCTGCTTGAATTGGACGTAGTCTCAGGCGCTGATGAAGCGTCCATGACGTTCCTCAGTATATGCTGGCGAGAGGCTAGAAAAACATGGATTTCCCAAGACCGTGCGTACACTAAACCGAGTGACAATAAGTGCATAAGAAGCCGCAACCTGCCGTGTTTTCAATGAGGGAGCGATAAAGCTGGGGTATCTGTCCCGGCTGTAAGTGGCTTGGTCCTCCGTTGTGCAGTGTGAAGGAGAAACGCTTCAAATACAATAAAGAGGAATCTGAAAAGTGTGGCATGGATTTCTATCCAGTCACCCCGAATCAATAAATAGAAAATCAACTTTAGATGCAACAAAAGCTGCTGTCAATTGAGGTGTATCTCTCTGCACACCTAAGCATTACTGTCCATATTATTGTCACAGACACTCCAGAGGATCTAGATATGAACTTTGACTGGGCCATTCTAACAATTTTTTTTATTTGTTCTTATCTGAAGTGTGTTTGGGGAAACGTCCAACCTGGTCTCAAAACTCAGAGACGTTTTCCGACGTTACGAAAAGCCTGCGAAACAAAACTGTCCTCCACTTTTGCACCAGACTGAATGCTACTGGTGGAAAAAGAGAGAGAAAAGAAAAAAATGACGAACTACTCCAATGGAAATTATTGGGCTTGTTTTAATTTCTCACACAGTTAATTGATTTATGTGTTAATGCGACAGGCCAAGTAGTTATTTGTTAAAACTAGACAAAAATTCAGATTTTCTCCCGTTTCGCTCATTTGTGCTGGTCTGGAAACGACACTGATGATGTCACTCTGCACCATCAGCCTCGAATGATCTTGCAGATTTTTATCTTGCAATCATTGCTTAAGTTCAGTATGTTTTCTGTTCAGACGTCTCCGTCTCTCTGACACGACATGATTATCAGCCTGTCTTATTTTCACAGCATCCCTCGCCGCATCCGTAACCCTGCCAACCGCCGCTGTCGCGCCTTTAACCCGATTGCGCCGCTACACCCTCTTCATCGTCTCCTGTCTCCTCCTCCACTTCCTTTCCTTTCCCTTCCTCTCCTCTAATTGCCCCGCAGTTGTTAGAGTTTTGTCCTCTTCGGCGCCCGCACTCCCTAATCGCTGCTTCACGGTAATCGCCCGCAGCTGCGCTAGAGTGGCGACGACGCGCAGGCAGAAGGGAGAGGATTCATAATTTTTATTCATTTATTTTTTTTTACTGAAGAGGTTATGATCTGTCCCCGCGTCGATGTGATCATTCGGAGCCGCCGTCCTCCCCACAAGCAGAAAAAAAGACGTTTGCCCGGAGAAAATCCGGGAAAAACGGGAGGTAATAAAACCACAAGTCCCAAAACCGATTTCATAAACCTCAGCCAGATTCAGAAATGATTGGCAGAGGTAATGGTGAAAAAAAGAGAGAAAAAATAAGTCATGCAGGGAGGATGAGCAGCGGAAACGGTGTGTTTTCAGTTCCCGCAGCTACTCTGGAAGTGGTTAAAAAAAACGCACACACACACACACACACACGCACACACACACACACACAAACAAAACAAGAAAAACATCCTCCACTCAATCAGAATGATGCTGATTGCTCATTTGCATGACAAGAGGGCGGAGCTCGTCGATCTCTTTGCTTCTGCCTCTCAGCTGCGTGGAGGAGAACGAATCCAGAGAGAGGAAAGCGGAATCAGCCTCACAGAAATCGGAGCGCGGGCGCCGAGCGGGCCGAACCGAAACACTTAGACCCTGCAGAGCCTCGAGAAAGTAAGCAGAACCTTCATAGGAACAAAAAAAACAACAAAAAATAGAAATGCCTTGTTGATCACCAAAGGGGTCAACAAAATGCTTTTGTAAATCAAAGTTACTGTGGACAGTAACTTAGAAAACCAGAACCTGTTTATCCAATTTCATGTTGGTCTATCAAACAAAATTTGAATGAAACATCAAAGTTTGCGGCTGTAAAACATTCAGTAGGAGTGAATATATGTTTTTAAAGGCGCTCTACATTTATTACATCCTGTGGAATAACACTATAATTACACCGTAAAATGTCACAGCTCCGGCCCCAAATAATGCAGAATGTACTAAATGAGTCACATGTAAGCGGTGAAAAGAATAGAGGCTCAAACAACACAATTAAGTAAAACTATTTATGATACCCAAACCCAACAAAATGAAAGAATCCCCGGTGAACTAAACAGAAACCGCAGAGACGTCACCGAAGACCTCTGAGCTACACTGACGTATTTAGAGAGGAAAATAATAATAATAATAATTTCCCAAAACGGGAAATGTGTGCTAGTTTCTGGAGTTTTTTTTTAAAATTATTATTATTATTTTTTTTTAACATGTACACTCATCAATAAATTCAGCCGTGCTGATGAATATTGAAAGCGCACTCCGTGTCTTTCTCCAGACAGTTGTCGTCTTTCTGTAAGCAGCTCTAACACGGCCTCGTTTTTTAATACACTATTAAGATTGAGTAGTCAAAATTCCAGGTAGACATTTTTTATCATTCTTGCTGTGATTTATGACATTTTCTTTTTAACTTATGCTTTGTTTGTACATTTGAACCGGGAAGATAAAACCTTTGAGCTGTAAGGCAGAGTTCTGGTTCAACATGGCGGCTAAAACACACTGAAAGTTGCTAAATGGGAGGCGAAGATACATGGATCCACTACTTTTGCATATTTTTTTCATCTTGCGTTTATTTCATTGAAAGGCTTTGCTCGCGTTACTAAAAGTAGGTATTAGAGATTGAGGTTTTCTTTAAATAGAAATCAAGTGAAAGCTCTAGTTTGCATAAAATCTCGATGCTGAGGTGTTTGAAAAACCCAGTTGTTACACAGTGCGCCGAGTGAACGCGACTTCCACAAATGAAACGAAGCATACGGCGCTTTCCCGGGAGGCGACGGAGGCGGTCGGGAGGGTCGGGGTCCTGCGTGGCAGGAGCCAGTTCCATGGCGACCTCGCCTTGTAGTCTGGTGTTGCAATCGGAGGTTGAACGCGTGAAACCCCGGTCACCTTCACGCTTACGGCCTGACGTTTATGTCGGACCATTTGTGTAAATAAGAGGCTGCCCTTGGGTGGTTAGCAGATCAGATACGCTCATGTAATTTACTGAGCTCGCTGAAAGCTGGGCTGCAGCCGATTGTTTCTCTTACATCATTTTTTAATCACACAATTTCTCTGCTTTTTTTAAATGTTGCTGAAAGGTGACCCTTTCAGCCCTGCTTATAAAATGATGTTTTTGCATGAAACGCACAGAAATGTTTTTTTTTTTTTTTTCTCTCATGTAAGCTTGTAAAAGTGTAACCCAGGAAGCATATTTAATCACTGTTTGCCAATTCTGATAGGAGGAGAGAGCAGGATTATGCAAGGGTTTTAGTCGATCGCTGTCCAAATGGTGAGGTTCCTTCTTTATATGAATGTTGGTCTCTGAAGTTGTACCTTGGAAAGGAAGCAATGACCTGTGCACTTTCAGGGCTAATAAGGGTTGTGTGTAAACCTCTGACTTGCATTGTTTGTACCAGTTATGGATGACGCTTCAAATATCCATTTTTGTTTTGTTTTGTTTTTTTCTGCTGGAGTCATTTGCTTGAGGTCTTTATAAATAAACGAACCAGTCTCTCGAGATGAATGCCCAGAGCAAGCCGACATGCACTTGCTACTTGCTTCGTCTCCCCCTTAAGCTTTGGAGAGAAAATGTATCAAATTGGTTTTGCAATAAATAGTAAAAAAAACTAATAAAAAATATGCCTAGAGGAACTCGGAGGACGGGCATGGATAAATAAGAACGTGCGTCTCTCCTCACCTGGTCGTGGCCCTTCTTTTTCTTCTTCTTCTTCCCCCAGCACCCGGAACTCTCCGCGTCCTTGCCGCTGGTGTCGCACAACAGGCCGTCCAGCTCCTCGGAGCCGCCCTGCTGGCTGTGCGACGTCTCGGCGGCCAGACGGTAGGACAGGTTCCTCAGGATGCACACGCAGTTCTCCACAGTCTGGAGGAAGGAAAGGTCGGACGGGAGGGGAGAGGGAGGAGGAGACGGAGATGAAGGAGGCGTGGGGAAAGCACGGCGAGACGCGCCGCAGGGATCACGCACACACACACACACACACACACACACTAATCCTATTGTTGAGAGTGGCAGAGCAGTCAGCAGTCACAGGCTTTGATCTTTTGGAGGATTTAAAACAAAAAACAAAAATCACGCAGAGAAGCGGTGACTCAGGGAACACACAGGGAGGCATCGAGTCACCAACGGCGTTTCTGTGTCAGAGTTCGGGCTGAGCAATGCCACATTCTCATGTCTCATGTGTTTTATAATGTGCATATTTATACATTTTCTCTCTACATTCGACAGATATCTAGGAAATAAAAAAAAGTGCTTTCCGCTCTTTCCTGGTGACGGTGCGCCACAGCAGCGATGGAAAACACGACAAACCCATCAGAGCCAGGAGGAGGGTCTTGATGCCGCCAGTCACCCTCGCGTACGCGCTGCTCACACTCTCCCCCTTGCTTTCTGCCATGTTGACGCTAGTTACCCCACAACGGACGGCGGCTGGATAAAGAGTTCTTCCGTAACAATAAGTTGTTTTGTCGCCATTTGCACAACTGCAGCGCATACACGACCATGATTGACAGCATGAAGACCCGCCCCCTTGGCTCTGATTGGCTGTTTCTGATTGAGCACATGGCTGGAGGACCACAGGAAGAAGGAAGAGGAATTAGATTTCTTTTTACTGTAATAATATTGTGAAAGTTTTAAGAAATCTGTACAAAAAAAAAATATATATATATATATATTTTTTTTTACAAAAGCTGCACACTGCAGGTTTAAGTCTCAAGTCCTACATATAAAAACAACAGCCTGATGCTGCTAGGACCAAGTTACACTGTCAAGACGCTGCTAATTTCCTACTTTTCACTTTTTAATGTCATCTGACGATGACATGCATTTATATTTGTATTTTTCTTCCCTTTCCTTTAAGTCATTTGTCTATTTGTCATTCAAACGGGAGTTTTAAACAGCGACACGTCACACAAGCACACGGTATTCTACTCACGCAGGTATGAGCCAGATTATTAATAGTATGCGGAGTGTGTGTGTGTGTGTGCGTGCCCTGCCGTGTGTGTTCCTGCATCACCTTGCTGTCTATCTCGCTGGTCCCCAGAGCCGTCTGGATGACGTAAAGCAGGGCGTCCGTGAGGCCTTCGCACTCCCTCATCCTCCTCCGCGCTTCCTCCCCGGCGGAACTCACGTTCCTGTTTCACACAGAGACACAAGTTCAGGGCCTGCCGCTGTCGAGAACGAGACGAGAACGACCAACATGGCGACTGAAGAAAAGCTGTTGTTTTTTTGTTTTTTTTTCCAGCCTAGCAGTGGCTTCTACTTGTTCGACTCGAGCTGATTTGTCTGTGAACGCAACACGCCTGGTTGGGGTCAGAGTAGTACCCTCAAACTGGACTCAAGTAAGAGCAGAGCGCTTCCCCCAAAAAAGTGTCTGTTAAAAAGATCCAAGTACAGAGCAGCTGATCAAATTATCAATCGCTTAAAAATGACATCATCAGCTGGACAAAAATACAGATTTAATCGGAAATTTGGGCATTTTAAGGACCAACATGACAACAGTTCATACAAGTACAGAAAAATAACAAAACCAGACCAAAACAAATTGATGCAAATCAGTTTCTTTCAATAAAAAAAAAACAAACAAACAAAAAAAACAACTCCTGAAACAAAAACTGCAGGTGTGAAATTTTACTCAAGTAAAGGAAGCGATACATCAAAATAAAGTGACTCAAGTAAAAGTAAAAAGTACAGAGCAGTAAAAAAATAAAAGTACTTCCCCCCCAAAAATGTTACTCAAATAAGTATAATTGAGTAATTACAGTTACTTCCCAACTTCAGCTGCGGCTCATAAACGGTGGTGTTTCTGAAGTAGCTTAGCAACTGACCCAAGTTGTCTGGCTACAAAAATAGAAAGTCAAATTGACGTAAAATAATTGTCAAGCGCGTTCGGTGACCGTAGCAGAAATGTCAGGCTTCCGACACACTGAAGCAGATTTCCAAGAGGAAGGAAAGGAGGAGGGGAGGGAAGCTCGACGGATGTCAATTCTTGAATAATCCATCCATCCATCCATCCATCCATTTTCCGTCACCCTTCTCCCTAACGGGGTCGGGAGTTGCTGGTGCCTATCTCCAGCTGCGTTCCGGGCGAGAGGCGGGGTTCACCCTGGACAGGTCGCCAGTCTGTCGCAGTGCAACACAGAGAGACAAACAGGACAAACAACCACACACACACACACTCACACCTAGGGAGAATTAACCTGACAGTCATGTTTTTGGACTGTGGGAGGAAGCCGGAGAACCCGGAGAGAACCCACGCATGCACAAGGAGAACATGCAAACTCCGTGCAGAAAGACCCCGGGCCGGGAATCGAACCAAGGACCTTCTTGCTGCAAGGCAACAGCGCTACCCACTGCGCCACTGTGCAGCCCTCTTGAATAATCCAATGAGAGAAACTTTTAAACAGTTCAATGGCAAACATTTGGCCTGTGGTTATTTATTCAACTTTTTAGGAAACAGGAAGACAGGAAGAACAAAAGTAATCCTGCTTCTTTTTTTTTTCCCCCTTCACTCCCTGTCCGGTGGAACCAGGACCGATTTAGTCTGGACACCTTCCTCTCTTTACCCAAATCTAACAGCGTCAGAAAAAGTCAGGACTCGCCTGCTGATCCAAAACCAGCGGGCATCTGTATGCAGACGCCGTTTCCACACGGCAGATTCATGAGAGGTCTTGACTGCGTCAGTGGAAAACCAGGTGGGAGACGTGAAGGTGTGGCAGCGTTCTGTTCAAGCGAGGTGGCTGCTTTCGATTCTGACAACCTCCGTCGGTTTTCTACAGTCAAATAACTGCCTGAAAAAAAAACGACAGAGGTTGTTGACAAACTGTACTCCTCTGAGTCTGCGTCCCCCCCGGCTGTTATTTGCTTCGAGTCGTGATGCAAGTTCACCGGAGCGCGCACACACACACACACACACACACACACACACACACACACACGCGCACACACACACACACACACACACACACACACACACACACACACGCCCATGCACGCACGCAGCAGGACGCTGTCAGAAAGCTACATTACCTGTTCACTGAACAACATGACAAAATCAAAATAAACAGCCACCTGAAACATCCAAATCGTAGCAAACAAGATCCACTTTCAACTGGCGTTAAGCGTACCATTTCTCCGATATTAGATTTGGTCTCCTGTCTATTAATAGGCTGAAATTAATTACCCTCAGTTGGTTCGAGGTAATGAATTCCAGTGAAGTGACTCCTTTGCGATGCAGCCGCGCCGCAAGATTATCTCTCATTATTTGATCTTTAAGCGCAGAGGATCAAAATAACAAGGCCGACGAGAAATCACACCCAACAGATAACGCTGTGGCTAAAAGTGAGCTTCTTTTCACTCAGACGAGAATGTGATTCAACTCCTGACGTACTGCTGCCACACAGAAAAATAAATAAATAAATGAATAAAACAAAAAAATCTCTCCATCCATTTTGAATGACTGTGCAAAGCAGAGGCCTAACATGGTGGGATTTGCTTAAAATGAGGTTTGACAATAGGAAACGCTGCATTTTCCTTGCGGCGAATGGCTGAAGGGAACCTGAACGTGTTCGTGTTCAGGTTCAGGTTGCCTGTCTGTGCTGCTCGTTTTTTTAAACATGAGCATTTAACTCCTAGAAGTACGTTTGTGAAAAGACATTCGCGAGAACACAAGGCATCGGTTTGCATGACATCTATGTTTCCATCTCAGTTGGTGCGGATCCTTCGTACCTGAACAACCAAGTCCAACAAAACTTAAGCCAAACAGACTTAAGTCCTGCCGATTGTCAAAAATGATAAAAATGATAATACTGTTGTGATCGTATCTTGATCATATCTGTCCAACTCAAAAATGTATTTTAACTTCATTTTTATCGTATTTTCACCCTCAAAATGGGATTTAAACACAACATCCAGGTTCACCTAAGGGCTGGAAAACGACGCGCAAACTGCTGCAGTGGAAATTGGGCTCATGAAGACAGCAATTTGTTGCATTTTTAAGAACAGAGAGCCCTTTAATCTGGCTAAGCAGCGAGTTAAAAAAAAAAGGCCCGATGACTCCTAAAGGAGCGAAAGCCCCCAAAAGCTCAAAGTAAATGGGTTGATATGCTCCTTATTAGCCGCCGTGGCGTTTGCTCTGCTCCGTTCTCTGCGCAGAACTCCAGATCTTCTCGTTAGCTGACACAACAGGAGAGAGGCGGCGAGGAATGACGGGGCAGAAACGGCAGAAGGGAAGACGGATAAAAGAGGGCATAATACGATGGAGAAGGACGTATCGGGATAATGTGACGAGACGGAGAGAGAGAGAGAGAGACCAAAGAGGGGGTAAACAGAGAGAGGGGAAAATGAGAAATTGCGGATGATAATAGGAGACGGAGCGAGCGAGGAAAAAGAGAGAGCAGGTGGCCGGCGATAGACCAAACCCGCCATGAAATATTCAATCTTTAATCAGACTCCCAGCATTCCCTAACGAGGCGTGAGAAGGATGAATTAGGCCTCCGAGTTTGGGGAGCCGAGCGGCTCAAAGTTATCTTGCACCGACACGCTCGCCAACAGACTCAATAGCCAACACACGCACCACTGTACCAGATGTGTCCTTTCTCCCCCCCCCACCCAAGAGTACAGTGACGAGATTAATAACCCGCACGTGGTTGGATGGAGAGACCAACAGAAAACACACACACACTCGCAGTTAGTGTCCCGCTGTGTGTGTGTGTGTGCGTGTGTGTGTGTGTGTGTGTGTGCGTGTGTGTGTGTGTGGTGTGTGTGCGTGTGTGTGTGTGGTGTGTGTGTGTGTGTGTGTGGTGTGTGTGTGTGTGTGTGTGTGTGTGTGTGTGTGTGTGTGTGTGGAGAATGCGATGGAGTCGTGCTCAAGCCGCTATTTTCACCCAAGTTCTGCCCCGTTTGTATCCGGAAATGTGCAGAAAAACTCTCCTTCTGGGTTCCTGCACATTTTTTTCATATTTTCCAGACGAAACATGAAAGAAATTCTTTTCAACGGGAAGTAATGGGGCATATCCTTTTTTTTTTTTTTACAGGTGGTCAGCCTTTAAATGTAAAACCTGCACAAAACCACAGACAGGAATGAAGGATAAAGAAAATGGATGGATGGATGGATGGATGGATGGATGGATGGATGGACAGATGGAAGAAAAGTTTCGTATTTCACATGAGCAAATACGAATGAAGACATTTTAAAGAGCCGAATGGACGCTGCCCCATTTCAGTGTGGGTTGTCACACTTAAAAAACTTGCTGTTGTTTATTCACAGCACACTGCAACTGAAGTAAGAGTCGCGCTGCTTCACAGTGCTATTACTCAAGCAAAGGGAAGAAGCAACGTGCGTAGACGTAACTCCTGAAGTCGTTTTTTGCTCAACTAAATGTACCTGAGTGGATGTAATAAGTTGCTGCTCACTGACGGTCTGTGTCAGCCCCACATTTTCCAAACTGCACTGCACAACCAACGAGAAACTGAGCAGCTACACCGGTGAGTCATCAGAAATGAAGTGTTGACTGGTAAAAAAAGAAAATATAATAAAAATAACACTGAACGGTTTCTAAAAAATGTATGACTGTGTTATATATAGTCTGACAGACTCTTTTCTATTTGGCTTCTTAATAAGAGAGAAAGAAGAAGGAGAAAAAGTGTTCTTCAGAACAAGCTCTGCAAAGTGTCAACTAGCAATCCGAGGTACAAGACGGAGACAAACGAAGGAAACTAAGAACTGACCGCAGGCAGCCCGTGGCGTTGCGGAGGACCTGGGAGGAGTGCAGGTGAAGCTTGCGGTCCTCCTGGGTGTGGGGGGACGTGTCCCAGCCCGAGTGCGGGATGATCACGGCGTTGGTCAGCACGGCCAGGGCGTCCTGGATGATGGGCATCTTCAGGGCGTCGCACGACGACAGGTTCCACAGGACGCCTGCGGACGAACCAGAGCAGAGATGGAGGAGAACGGAAGACATGCAGAAAGCCGACGGCACACCTGGAACCTTTGAATGACCCTAGTGTGGACTTTGACCTGGTGTTCATGTCTACTAGCGGTTGAGTATAGAGATCAATATCAGAGCCATATTGGCATTATTACTTTTCCAATACAACAAACTCTTAACACTTACAATCGCAGATTATGACGACGGTTCAAATCAGGTAAGAATCAGTTTCCCAGCTGGAAACTTTTAATCAGGGGTTGAGCAGACAAAAGTCTAGAAATATGGCCATTAATAATTAGAACGATGTGAATCCAGACAGACGTGCAGTTCAGCAATACGCCATCCATATATTATTAGTGCAAAGCTTTTGTTATTGTTCCTTTTTAAATGGAAGGATGCTCTGTGGAATAAGTGCGTGGAAACTACAACTACGTTTCCGGCGTGTTTATTTTACAGATTTTAGGTACTGACTGGCAACTGGGATGCAAACTAATGGAGGTGCAGGTATGTTACGCTATATTGCGTGGAATGATGCAACGACCAAGACTCTCAAGAGAAAAAAAAAAACAAAACACAGAGGCCCAACAGAGAAAAGTAGAAAATATTTCACAGCTTTTGACCTCTTTCTTCTTGTGGGACATGCTAGGTTTTAGAAATGCTAAATCAATAAACAGTTTTTTTTTTTTTTTTTTACAACAGGTGTTGCTGCAGTAAGAATAGTTTTTGCTTTTCTGTTTTAAATAATTTAAAAAAGATGTTATTTTACAATGCTTTAACTGTGCAAATACCATCAGCTTGTTAAAATTGGGAATGTATGATAGCGGATTTTTGGTCGATATTCGATATCCGATATACTAAATCTCATTTAGCCGATAACCAATGCCAATATCAATATTTTTTTTTTACTATAGATACTTACTGAAAGTATAAGGTTTTCACTAGTGTGGATCAAAATACTGCCGTATCTCCGTTGGTTTAGCCTGCTACCAAATGCAAATGCTAAAAAGGTAAGAAAGTTTGAAAATGCAACACTTTCGACTTGCATTAAGTTTGATGTCAAATTTATTTAAGACATTTGCTCTCTCCAAGACAACAGCGTGCTGTTCTGCAGGCATCATTGTCCCATAAAAACATCAGCTTTTATATCCGTGAGTTATTTTGATGTCCATCTCTGGACACTGCTAATATTGGCCGATACCGATACCTTGCTGATAATATCGTGCACCCTTAGTTAAAACAAGTCTGCTGCTCTGCGTCCTTTTGAACGTCCATGCATTAAAACACACTTTAACTTTATCAGAATGTGACACCCAAACGAATTACTAAACACCATTTCTGTGCGTGTTCGTTTGAAAGAAAAAGTGGAGACAGTAAATCCATGGAACGGAGAACCGCTGCAGCTCTCCTCATCCCTCCTCTTAATTCTCTCCTGAATTCACCATGTAGCGACCAGCCAACCAAGAAAGTGGAGTTTTTCTGCTGCCTACCAATTACCAATCACCCTTACCGCCATCGGCCGCAAACTGCAAAACACTTTTGACCGGAACGGACAAAAAGGCCTCTTTTCTCTGGAGAATACCTCTCTTGTTGTTCGGAACAAGTAAGCTGAACGTTTTAGAAAAAAAAAAAAGAACGGGGAGGGCAACGAGGGAAAGAGGGAAATCAGCGTATTTTACTATTAATCACTCTGACTTCCTGAGTGTTATGAATGCGTACGCAAACGTTGATGCAGGACGTCGTCGCTCTCGTTGACCTTTATCTTACAATCTTTGTATTGGTGTAATTATATGGTTTTTCCTCCGAGTGTCAGCCCGTAGTCATATCTGCACTCATTGGCCCCCCGTTCCTTTATGACAGTAATTACAGCCGCGGCGGCGACGCATCCTTTCCGTCCGCAAGCGTTTTAACGCGCCTGGAACAAGGCGTCCCGCTCTTCAGGCCTCTTGCTGTTCACCCTCGGTTCAACAGCGGCTGCGTAATTACAGCTCTTCTTAGCTGTCAATAGGATTTTTTTTTTTTTTTTTAAGTGTATATTGCATCTAAGCCCCTTGACAAATCAAAGCTGACCCCATCAGCACTTTGAGCTTCTGTTTGGGGGTCAAACACATTTGCAAAATGACTTTTGGCTTCGACGTTTAGAGAGTTCAGCTTCTTGTGGCGATCGGGACAAAATGGATGCGCTGCTTGTTCAGCTAAAGTTTTGCAATTTTTCTTAAGATATTCATTAGCTAAATACTTTTTTTTTTTTTTTTTTTAAATCAGGTAGCCATAAAAATAAAATATCTGAACTTGAAGCAGGATTGGTTTTTCCTGAGGGAATCGTCTTTCTTAGCTGCACAGAAATTCAGGTGAAGGTCTTTGATTGAGTAGTTGGGTTAAACATAGAGCTTTACATTAATTAAAAACATTCAAAATGTCAGACTTTGGTAGACTGCTTTTCTATGTGTGTGTGTGCGTGTGTAATGCAAAAAAGGTGGCCCACTCTCACACTCCCTATTAAATGCTGCTATTGTCCTTTCCTATCCATGTGGTTTTCACTCACTAAATGTTTCTTTGTACAGAAGTCAGACTCCTTGTTTATGCCCACAAACGCGGCGAATGAAGTTGATTCTGAAATCTGCGTTACATGCAGGACGGCGCCGGACATGTCGGTGTTTGTCCTCAGAAAACAGACGTTCTGAACATGGAGGGCTTTGCACATTTTGTTTCCTCCCAACTTTCTCCCCTTCACTTGCCGCTGTGTTGTCGGTGTCGGCCTGATAATTGCACATAGCGCTCAGTTTGTGCAATTATCAGAAAACATTGTATGTGCCGAGCATATTTCCTGCAGCGTCTATATCTGTGAAGTGTGAAGATTGGAGATTCTTTCCGCCATCTTGATGAAAAAAAATGATTCTGTCCATAATTATGCTGAGCATGTTTTTGCTCTCCAAAGCAAGCGTTTTGCACGGTGTGGTTTAAAGGAAAGTTTCTGCAGAAGCTCTGCATTGTCGTGTTTGACAGAGTTTTATTGCAACAAAACAAACGAGAAAAACATCGAACGAGAAAGAAAACTTAACAAAATCCCCCTGTGAGCAAACACGACGCTTCCACCGCCGTGTTTTACCTGAGCAGGTAATCGCTGCCTTTCTTGTAATTGGAAATGCAATGCATGACGTCGTGGCTGCAGCTGCGAAGGCAGAGATTCTCGACTCTCTGGGGAAAATTCAGCTGTTTGCCAGCGTCGCCTTTCGCTGTGCAGGGAATGACATCATCTCCCCGAGGTGAAAGGCAACGGGAATTTAGATGTGATCAGAAACGCGCACAAACCCGCCGACCGTCTCAACGCTGCAAACAGACATCCGGCGAGGGGCGCACACGCACACACACACACACACACACACACACACACACACACAGAGCAATGAGTGTCTGACAGATGAATGAGGTTAATTGCCACAGCCTTACATCATGAGTGGCAACAGGAGGCAGCGGGCGCGCCGCTACCGAGCGGGAGAGGAAATGAATATGTTGGCTATCGCTCTTTGTCTCCGGATCCATTTCCCATTTGACTCGCAGTTTGCTTGGAATCGTCGTCCCGCCTCGGTTCTCTGTTTGGGCCGCCGCAGACGTTGATGCGTCTTTGGTTCTCCGGGACCGTTCCATATTTCATCTCTTTATTGTTCCGGCTGAAATCGTCAAGCATATTGAAGGTGCTTGATGTGAGGCTGCAGTTTTTGTCATAGTGAATATTAACGTCTCTCTGGTTACGAAAAGGATCTTTGGAGGTTCAGCAGCAGTGTTTTGTGAACCCTTTAGCAAGGCACTGTATGCACATTTTAAAGTTTCACCTTTTAATCCCTGATTCCAGGTCTAAACGAAGCCGTTATACATCTATGTTTCTGTTGACTATCCAACTCGTTTTACTCAGTTTATCCAAGGTTTTTTTCTTTTTCCACTTGGGTACTTCCAGCAACGTCAGGTCCAGGCCGGTGCTGCTCTTTCTGCTGTGGATCGGCCAATCAGAAGACCGCTCAGGCGTGAGATACACTCTCGGCTCCAGAGTGGTGATGGTGTGTCATAAACAGCGCGAGAGGCTATTTTCCTCCGGTACCAGCAAATCATTGTCCAGGAAAAAGGAAAAAAAAAAATCCCACAATATATATTAAAGTGGAGAAGGGAAGAAATGTAAATCGGTTGACGAGTTCAGAAAAAAAGAAATGACGAATAAAAATCGATGATGAGTTCCTAATCTAACAACCAGCAGAACCTCGACGTTTCAGTCGGGGAAGAACGGGCCAGTCTGGCTTCACGAGTCCGAAGGTTTGAACCAGTCCTCAACCAGAGAGCCGGCGAAGTAATCGATGGGTCTCCTTTGTATTCAGGGCGGGTTTGTGGGAACTCTCTGCCACAATGTGGACAGCAGGCCCGGTGTTAACCCAACAGGAGGCAATTATCCTGTCCACAGATTTTACCCTCCAAAACAGAAACGACCTCCGCTGAGAGGCGACCTCTGACGACCTCGGCTGGTTTAAGCACAACTACGGACATCCGTCCAGTTTTAGTTTGGACAGACGAATTGTTGCCATCGCTCACACCGCGCTACGTTTGGGTCTCTATAGAGTCTGAGATGCGACCGCTGGGGCTTTCGCAAGTTTTCTCGCGTGTCGGACACAAACGTTTTCGCGCTCACCTCCAGACCTTCAAACGGCCAAAAACCAGCCGTTGGCACGGCAGCCGCGGTTTCTGGCAAACAACTCACCGCGTCAGCGATGCGGGGAGACCTTTAAAAGAAAAAGCCTTGTTGAGTTTTCTTTCAAGCTGGAGGGTTTTTAATAGGCGGGACGTAGCAGGCAGAGTTTCTCTGTTCGATTCAGTCGGAAAACTCAAAGCTTTCAGACGGATTTCACTGGATTCACACGCAGATTTATTATCGTTAACGAATAAGTGACACCGCCGCTCTCCTTATTTTAAACAACTAATGACCACTTATAGCAAAAACGATGATTTTCTCCTATATTTGGTCTTCAAAAGAAATCCTAGATGGATTTATTAGCACTTCAAAGCTTAAAGAAGAAGAGTTCAGCTGGAAAGTTTACACGCATTTTTCTTTTTTACTATTTATATTTGCTGGATCCAGTATATAAATGGTACGAAAGCGTACGAGCTCAGAAACAAACTTAGCAGTAACGTGAAAACGCAATAACGAAACGCAAAACTCGTTAGGGTGAGAAAGCTTGCTCGTTTCGATGAGGTTAAAGAAACCTGTTACGACGAGACGCACCGCTCATTAGCACCAAAATGTCTCCTCTTTTTAATAAGAAAGGTGGAAAACAGCAACAAGTCGGGATTTTTCGATGTTGTCTCGAGGAAGCAGGGAAAGGAGAGTCGTATCAAGTCTCATTTGAACAAAACGATCCGGTTCGAAGGAGAAACTCTCGCTTTGTCTCTTCGGAACGAGAACGTTTTCTCGTTTCGACGACAAACTTTCTCGTTAAGACCACATGTAAAAACGATCTCGTAAACAAGAAACTTTCTGCTTTAATGAGTCTCGCTGTCGCGTCCTGCTGTGACCAGAAACTTCCTCTCTAGGAAGAAACGTTGCCCCTGAATCTGTTCTCAACGCTTCCGTACCGTCGCGACTTTATATTTTCCTTTTCGTATGCGTGCAGCTGTTGCATTTTGTACGGTAAGAGATGAAGGGGGAAGATCTTGTCCTTGTCTTGGTTTCTGCATTCTACACACGCTGACTGCGGATCGCATTTATTCTGTGGAAAAATGTTAAACCTGGGCTTAACAAACAGAGAGGATTCTTCAGAGTCTAAAGGAGAACGCGTCCGAGAGGCGGGACATTTCAAGTTTAAACATCCACATTGAATATGGATGTAATATTTGCTCTGCACGATGAAAAATCGGACTTGTTATTCCACCCACATGATTTTTTATTATTTTATTTTTTATTTTTTTAGAGGAAACCGTAACTACAGTGAAGCAAAAGGAGAAGGACTGTTTGTGACACACGACTGTGTGATTACGAGTAGGTCGGTGTGTGTGTGTGTGCGTGTGCGTGTGTGTGTGTGTGTGTAAGCGTGTGGCCAACGAGGCAGGTAGCTGGACTTCCTGCTGTGATTCTGATTCAAAATGCTCACCAGACAAAGAGAAGTGAGCAGACGAGGAATGGCGAAAGGCAAAAAACAGAAAAAGGACAACGGAGAGACGGAGCAGGAAAAAAAACCCCCCAAAAAAGACAGATTAGTTTAAAAAAGAAAAAAAAAAAGAATCCAACTGGAGCGAAAGAGAGAGAAGGAATAGAGGAGAGATTTTCTGTGGGTCATTGAAGGAGAGCGAACCGAGCGCTGCGCGTGCGTCCGGTCGGTCATTGAGCTGATTAATTTGTGACAGAGGGGATTTCTGTGCTCCATGCCATGAATTGCAGCTCTAATTTATATGGTAATCTTTAACCCACTTGCTGCATGCAAAACTCTTTTTATTCTCATTTTTCTTTTTTTTCCTTCTTTTTAAAAGACCGATGCCCCTCCGAGCCTCGCGGCATTCGCAAAGAAAGAGGAAATTTATTGACTTTCTTTTCAGCAGCACAATAAAAACATCTCAAAATAAACTACTTACAAAAGCCGTTATTGAGTCTCTGCGTTTTACAAAGCAAAAAGCATTTTTTCTTTAGTATTTTTGTATTTTTAACCCTTGAAGATTCCAACCTTTTTCCACAGGACATTCATAAAGTAAACAATTTCATCAGGATTTTACGTGACAAACCAACACCAAGGATTGTCTCAGTGTGAAGTTTTGCTTTTTTTCTCGTAACAGTTAGGAATCGGACAGGTGTGGCGTACGGTGGCGGCAGCATCATGTTGAGGGATTTTGGAGCCGGGTAGATGGGACTAAATAAAAGAACCAGGGCCGACCGAAGACGTGGAATGAAGCCTTCGGTGGAATGGCTCAGATCAAAACATTTCCCTGTGATAAAGCGGCCCAGTCAAAACCCGGACCTGAGTCCGGTGGACAACATGTGACAGGATTTGGTGTTTATAGATCCTCTCCACCTGGCGCTTTAGCTGTTTTTCCACACAAAAACGAGCACAAATGGTTGTTTCTAAAGCAGTGTGTGTGATGCATGTAAAAAGCCGCCCACATTTTGACACCCAACAGTAGCGATTATTATTTGGGGTGAAATCTGTGTCCTTTCCCAACTGCCAGTCACTCGCAGAAACACGTCAGGTTTCATACGTCTGGGACCTCAGCAAGATGTTTTCATAAAATGTGGACGCCACAAAGAGAAATCAATAATTTCCTCATTTAGTCCCTGGATTGGAATCACCCGCCCTCCAGAACAACACACACACACACACGCACACACACACACCTCTTCCTCCTCCTCATCCTCCTCTGGGAATTTCCTGTGAAGATCAGCTTTAAGAATTGAGTCATATTCCTGTTTTAGGGCTGTCATTTCTGACTCTCTAAGGATATGTATATATATAAATACACACAATAGGTGTAATATCTAAATGTAACAACGTGACGGAAACATTAGCAAAGCATTGATTGATGACTCTGTGTTTACATCCCACACTCAGCTGTGAAATTAACGAACCATAAATCCATATTCCATAACTTGTTTGTGTGCAGTGGCGCCTCTGGAAGCCACAGTAGTGACTGCAGCTTCACGTTTCCTCCATGATCTCTCCGTGCGAGCGCGTGCGCGTCGTGCGTGTGGGAGGATCCTTTTGCGCTCCTTTCAGAGTGCAGCAAGGTGAACCTCGAGTAAATTAAATGTTTGTGTGAGGGATCACTCCCAGTTCAAACGCAAACAAAAACCCCATTAGGAGGAGGCAGAAGCGCACTTCTGCTACTGAGATGCAAGTAAAAAGAGCAGCAGCCGTTTTCACAGTTAACGCTGAGAGACGACGGGCGCGTTGTACCTGTGAGCAGCTCCCTGATCTCCAGGTCGGTGGTCTTCCTCAGCAGTCGGACCAGAGCGGGTATCCCGCCGCAGTTCTTCAGGGCGATCTTGTTGTCGTCGTTGGCTTTGCCGTACACCAGGTTCCTCAGGGCTCCGCAGGCGCTGCGGTGAACATCCGTCATCCGGTGGTCCAACAGGTCCACCAGCAGCTGTATGCCGCCCTGTCGGCGAATCTGCACACGAAGGAAAGATTAAAGAGCTGCACACGCAAAAAACGCCTCAGAACGTTTTCCTCATCAAAACTGGGAAATAATATACCAGTGATGGACTTACAAATAGGGCTGTGACTTTACAAAAATTGTTTCAAACCCAAACTCCCACCTGCAGCTTCATCCGATCCGATACTGGTGATTGTCTGAAAGTTTGATTTCTCAAACGGGATTCTGACTTGCACAGAGAGGTTACGCTTTTCTCGCCGCACGACGACATCATGAGTAACTTTTTTGCCACTGTGTGTGAAATCATGGCTGGAAAAGCAAATGTCTCTGTAGAATGGCGGGCTCAAAGGACAACGCTGCTCTTTATGGCTGACAGCTGACGGGCATTTTGATGCTCTGTGTTCACTTTGACGCGAACCAAAAGTGAAAAGCGGCACACACGACGCGTCAACGGCGCGGGGAGAATCTGCTCTCCAGCAACTAAACGTGTCAGATTCAGTGGTGCCTCAGAACTATAAATTCTGTGTGGTGAAACACGCATGTAAAGTAAAATACGTAGCAGACACATCAACGTGCCATGGCTAATGATTTTGGTTTCAACAGGTTGGAGATGGAAAGAGAGATTTTTTATTTATTCTTTTTTTTTAACCTATACCTATTCAAAGCAGTTGAAAGGTAAAAATCCATCTCAAGTTATGCCATCTTTAACAAAAAAAAAAAAAACACACACACATCCTAATGAAAATAGCACGTTCTCTTGTCATTTCCTTTTCGAAGAGTGGCTAAGCTACCGCTAGGCCACTTCTTATTGTAAACGACTTCATGAAAAAGTGAAGTATGTGCTTAAAAAACAGGACATAAAAGACAACATTTTGTCGTACTAAATGTATCTACGGAGATTAAAAGGATTCGGATTTTTTTCTGTGTGATGCATCTGAAAAAGATCCAAAAGACGATTTTGTTTTAATGCGTCTCATAAATTGCAGGACAACAGTAAAGTAAACTGGCAATCGTCAGATTTACAACCTGCCGTTACAGTGTCTGGCCACTGTGTCGTGAAGTTGTGTTTTCGCACAGGAATAATTTACATTTAAGCAGCGCGATAAATATAACAGCGGCCAGGATGTCAGCAGCCTCAGCTTGATAAGACAATACAATTAGTAAACTGTCCATGAATGACTTTTCTTTTTCACAAAGCTACGACTTTGTGTTGTTTTTTTCCCCATGTTTTTTCCCCCACTTTTGAGATAAAATAATATTTGAAATGAACATCTATAAAAAGATCTTTCCACATTCTCAATTGCAGAACAGCTCAAACTCAGACACATCGCACGGAGAAAGTCTGCGAGCGACGCTTCGCAGCAGATCCTGTCAGTTCCAGACTTTGACTGGGCCGTGCGCACAAGCGTTTTTCACGCCATGTAACCGGCTTTCCTCCTGGGGGTCCTGGACTTAGGATCCAGGTTCGGCCTCCAAGCTGACAGGAGCCACGTCGACATATTTGGGAGAGTGACTAACTATTTGTCAGGATAAATAAGAACAAGATGAGTTTCCACGGCTCGTGATTTAAAGACTTTCAGCTGCATTGTTCACATGTTTAGATTGAAAGTTATTGTTTTATTCAACCAGGCAGCGTTGACACAGCTGTCTTCCAGAAGAAAATCAAAGATCTTATTTATCTAGACTGACTATGATATCAAATTATTTTTTTTCTAACTTTGGACTTTAAGGTTGGAAGACCTCCTTGCCATCACCCTGATCTTCAGCTCCCTTGACCTTCAGAATGTAGTTTCGGACTTTGAGTTTGACGGTCTTAGTTTAGGAGTCCATAATCTTTATGCCAATTAAATGACTTCTGAAGACAAATGGTGGCACTTAACTTTAATAAAAGGGATCATAAAAAACCCCAAAAAAGATCCAGAGGACCTTTTCTTATTCTGCTTAGCAACCCAGAACAGGAACATTTAGTTTATAACTTCACTCAACCTAGAGCAGGAATAAGAACAAACTTAGATCCCAGAGATTCTCCAATTCGTTTATCTAGAGAAACTACTCATTACATCAACACCTACTTTATAGAATCAAAGCTGAAGAACCAAGAGTTGGTTTTAGTTTCATCAGATCAAGAATCCAGAGAAACTCCCACTACTTTATAAATTCATGTTCTGATTAAACCAGGGGAACCAATGCGTACTTCCGTACTTTTACCTTTCTGTAAACATTTCATGCTTCCATTCTTCTCTCGTTTTGTTTGCATGTCCTCCAATTCATCGTGGAGCACTTTGTTGCTGAAAATGTGCTACATAAAATAAAATCACCTTCCTCTGAACGGAATCCGAAAACAACGGCACACTTAAAAGTTAAGCATAATTTATAAGCAATTGAAGACCATGTCATTTTACTTCCCCTTAACGAAAACTCACTGAAATAAATTTGTTGCCACAAAAACGGACGTGTGCGATGTGTAACAGGTGAGTCTATGGGGTATAATTACTACATGTGGTCTTTTAAATTGGAATATTTCATCATTTATGTCAAGAATCCACGCCAACATATCTGAGGCCACTCGGTTCTGGGAACTCTTTGACAGCGGACTTATTGATTCCTGTTTATTAGGCCCGAGCAGCTAAGCGCTGCGAAGGCCTATTGTTTTTGTACTGTTTATTATTATTTTTCTTCCCACCTCTTTGGGGGGCTTTTTGGGGGCCTTATCATATTCAAAAACTCACCAAACTAGGCGGAAGCATAAAGGGAGTTTAAAAATTTAGATTTTTAAGGTCAACACAAAAATCACACAAGAAATGGCTCTACAGCGCCACCTAGAAATTTTCAAAGGACCCTTTCCTATTCACTTACTTCATCGTAGAGACATGAAATTTGGTACACTTGTAGAGCTCCCCAAGACGGGATCGGCTATAAATTACTCATGGATCATCCGACTGGCGCCAAACTGGATATGTATGACCTTTGTTGACCTCTAAGGAGCACAACAGCATTGAAATGTAATTTCACTCCACTGAGCCGCCTAGGTTAATCCACCAGCTATATCTCCTCGCTAAATGCACCAATCTGCAACACATTTTTTGTGGGTCGTCAGGGAGCGCCGCCAAACGCATCAATGCGTACCGCCTGGTGGACGGGCGCGGAAACTGCGCAACGGCTTCTGCGATGGCACGTGGGCGGCCCTGCTGGAATCTGTGCAACAGCTTCCGCGGTGCCGTGCAGGCGGAGGTGCTGGAAATTGCTGAGAGCTTCTGTGGTGGCTGGCAGCCGGCGGTTGCTAGTTCCCCCGCGGTGGCCAATAGGCCGGAGCGGCAGTTGGCTGCGAGGGCCGCCCGACACCGCTTGCGGCTTTAATTATTAATACGATTCTCCCTCCGAATGAATTGGCTTTTTGGGGGCTATATCATATTCAAAAACTCACCAAACTTGGCGGAGGCCGTAAGCCTGTTTAAAAATTTCATATTGTAAGGTCAACGCAAAAATCGTACAGGAAACGGCTCAGTAGCGCCACCTAGCAATTTTCAAAGGACCCTTTCCTATTCACTTACTTTATCGTAGAGAAATGAAATTTGGTACACTTGTAGAGCTCCCCAAGATGCTCAAAATTTACAATTAATGTCATAGTGCAAGTATCACAGAAAGTCGGCCATTTTGGATTGAAGCTCCGATTTTGACCCCATTTTTGCCGTTTACAGCCTTCGCATTTGATCGAACTCCTCCTAGGGATTTCAATTGAGCAGCTTCAAACTCGGTGAGTCTGTTCATAAGGCATGTCCCATCTAAAGTTATCAAAATGGTGAGTTTTTGAGTATGCTGAAGGGGGGTCAGCAGGGGTCAAACTTCACCGACTCACCAAAAAAAAAAAACTGTTATATCTCCTATACAGAAACTCACAGAAGCACCAAAGTTACTGTGATTGATCATCATCGAGTGTCCTACAATAGCCTATGGTCGAATGATGACATCACTTAGGCCACGCCCCTGAGAACAGGAAATTCATTGGGGTTATAATATTTAGTTGTAGCGCTTCCTGTGATTAATACCTAATTAATGGCTGGGAACAGCCATTAATTGGCAACAGCTTCCGCGGTGCCGTGCGGGCGGAGTTGCTTTAAACTGCGTGAGAGCTTCTGTGGTGGCTGGCGGCCGGCGGTTGCTAGTTCCTCCACGGTGGCCAATAGGCCGGAGCGGCGCTTGGCTGCGAGGGCCGCCCGACGCCGCTTGCGGCTTTAATTTTGATTACATTTAATCAGTGAGGCCATTTTGAAGCAACCATAGTCAGGGAGCACGATTCTCCAAACAGAAACATATGCGTATAAAGTGTCCCCCCGTCCCCCGTCCTGTGTTTTCTCTGTGCCTTTTATTTTGACACCAACAGAAGGTGCAGACTGAGGAATAATGAAAGCGCAGCATATTTTATTTGATTTATTCTTTTCCCTCCCCGCAGGCCTCCAAATCATTATCCATCTTCCTGTTTCGGCTCCGTCGCGAACGCAGGCAGCAGAGGCAGATCCACGACTGACGCAGAGGAAAACGGGTTTTCAAAGAGACGCCCGAGTTCAGGCAGGCATGGCTTTGAAGAAAAAAAAAAAAAAAGAAGAAAAAAAAAAGGACTTCGGCAATGGCATTGGACAATTTGATGAAGGTAAGGTAAAGGTAAGTTTATCTATGCAGCACATTTTCAGCAACAAGGCAATACAAAGTGCTTTACAGGAATTAAAAGGAAACACAAACCAAAGGAAAGAGCAAAAGAAGAAAAAGCTAATGATGTTGATTGATCCAAAGTAAATAAACCAGTTACTCCTATTCAGGGTTGGTAGAGAAGTATAAGGAAGCAAGTTTCCCCTGGACTTTCTAAGCGTGCTCTAAATTTGTAAAAGTGAATTTCAGTGAGTGAAACCAAACAAAGTTTTCTCCTGTGGTGACACTGATCATTTTGAGGTTGGATTCTGGCTGTGGATATGTATTTTTGGGGAAAATTGCGGATTTCAATTGGAGTTAAACATTACTCGACACAATCCAGTGTAAATAATGAGAGTTGCCAGCTGGTACATGACATTAGGCATTAATGGGGTTTAATGCGTTTCCACAACAACAACAATCCAAATCCCCAGCAGATTTACACTCGAAGTTGTATTTGAATTTTGCCAACGCGTTTCTTCTCGATGGAAGTGACACGAACACTTTGGAGAAGTTAAGACTTTGAGTCTGGAATGCAGATGCATGGACTTCATGTGCAAGTAAAAGCAAGATCACACATGAACAATTTACAGAAGAGCTGCGGGAAACTGGAGAAGGAAAACGAGGAGCTTCAAAACGTGAGTTTTCCAAACTTGAGGAAAGCTTCATCAGACCAGTCAGTCTTTAAAAACTGCAGCCGAAAAGGAGATTGAAATTGTTACAGTTCTCAAAGTTGAAGAGCAAATTTACTGACACTTTTTATTTTCTTAGGAATTTGGTTTCTATAGTAACAGTGATCAACACAGCCCAGTTTTGGTTGGAAAAACAAAACTTTAACCTTTTGTTGTTTTTTAGTTACACATTAAACTACAGATGGTTGTGCAAATCTAGGAATGTGAGCATTTCCAGCATCAATGTTCAACTCAGCTGTTTTTAGTGCTGTGTTATTTGTTTTTCTCTGCAGGGCACTATTGGCACTTAAGTACTGCAGGATACTGAACGATCTTGAAGTTTCTTGTCGCTAATTAAAAACTGACTTTAATTTAAACTAGCTTTAATGCATGTTCAGATGGGTTGCCATATGGCAAGATTAAACAGCTTTCTTTCAGCATGAAGCATGTTTGTTGTGCTAACTTAATTTCCATGAGTCGGATCAACTTAATTAAGTAGTGTGAAGGACTGTAAAATAATTGGTTTCAACTAAATTTGCATTCATCTTAATCAAGTAAAGTCAATTATTTGGTCCGAAACATTACAAATCGGTTGGGCTGGCTCTATTAAATTGCATTGGGTCCAACTATAGTAAATGAGTTGAATCAACCTTAAAGGTTTTAAATTGGAATAACCTCCAACTGACACATTTGCTTTAAATTGGAGTGACAGAATTACATTGTGCTGAAATAAAGCAATCAGGTGGAAATTCTTTCATGATTTTTTTTTTTATGTTCATCCAAAGAGTTTTTTTTTTTTGAGTGTACTACCAATAATAATAACAATTTGCATATTTTACAACAAAATTGGCGTGTCGAAAATTATTTATACCCTTTTCTTCCTTTACCTCCTTTTAAATGAGGAAATGAAATTCTCACAGTTGCTGAAAAGCTTTTTCGAATATTTTCACTGGCTTTCTTAAAAAAACATCTCACACTACGTCAGACATTTTGTCGTACGCTCAAAAGTTTTGTTTATGTTGGAAGGCCTCCTTGACGTCACCCTAATCTTTAGCTCCCTCCAGAAGTGCTGCATCAGGTTCAGGTCACAGATGGCTCGATTAAAACATCTAAACCTACCAGGACTGTGATTTCCCAATGAGCTCCAAAGATCGCAGATGAATTTGATCGTAACCGAGAAGAAGCTAAAGGTACGGTACCTCAAAAAACATCTCCTCCTGAGACAGAGTATTCCTGAGCTGTTCCCCCATTCAGAGTTCAGTACCTCAGATTTAATCTTGTTGTCCCCAAAGCAGAGGTGCTGGAGGTAAGCTGCAGCGTTGGACTGGACCGACGGGAACTGATGCTGCAGCATCTGGATCACCTCCGGCAGCTCTGGATCCCTCCAGCCAAACTCCCTGCAGACACGCACACACACACGCACACACACACACACCACACACACACGCACACAGATGCACGCAACACAAATGGTACATGTTACCAAGCAGTTGGGTTTTTGTACTGTGATCCTATTAAAACACACATGAGAAAACGGGGATAAACAGAAAAAAGTGGGCCACAAACGCAGGCTGGAGATGAACCGCAAACAAGGAGGAAAAGAAAATACGAGATGCGGTCGAAACAACACTTCAAACTGGCAACGTGCCAACAACTTGAGAATCTGTGTTTCGTTTTATTTAACCGTCACCACACAAAAGCTGCCCTGTGAAGCGGCATTGATAACTTTGTCATGATGGAAATCGTTTCTGCGATGTCTGTACCACCGGCAGCGAACGCATGGCAACATTTCAAGAAGGTATAAATAAGACTGTGTCTGGTTTTTCACTGGACATGTACATATTTAGGCCCTATTTTGAATATGCTTTCCATGAACACAACGGTAGAACATACAGAAATAGGAACAAACAGTTAAAAATACCAAGTTTGTGTGAATGTGGGATTGTGGAAGAGCAAAAATGATGTCAAGCACTTCAGAAATGGGATGAATGAAAGTGTGATGAGACTTTGTGGTAGATATTTGCTATTGTTAAAAGCCATCATATTATATGTATATATATATATATATATATATATATATATATATATATTTCTGAATGTGTTTGATATCGACCGGTGAATTTTAGTTCTCATTGAAAACTCTTCATTTGAAAGTGACTATTTTGAAGAAATGAATTCCTCAGTTCCTCTGCTGTGTTGACAAAGTCCTCAGATTCAGACTCGTCTCCAGCTATGCTAGACTGTGGTCAAATTTGACTAAAACATCCACCATTTTAACATCATTTCTGCATCAGAATTGTCTGTTTTTGGTAGAAAAAGAAGAAACGTTGACAAAAAGGCAGAATACTGTGACTCTCAGCCAGAGGCGGTGATGAAGGAGCAACCTTCTGGAGGCACTAAGATATGGCGATTTTTTTAAATAATTTTTTTTTAAATGAGGTATTTCTGGTTCAAAATATTTAAAAAAAAACAGGACTGATGAAACCTGAATGTGTTTCATCAGCCCTACGTTTCTGAGTCACTCCTGACAGTGACTCAGGCTCTTATATTTTCAGTTGAAGGAAACATAAACGGGAAACTTGTTTTGGCTTTGGGATCGAAACAAAATTAGACAAACATCAATAGCAAATACTCAAGCCTGTAATGGATTACTTTGCAATGATTGCTAAACTTTAAAGCGCTGTTTTGTTTGATTTACAAGAGGAGCAACCTGGGAGTATACAGCTTACCTAAAAATCTAACAAAAAAAATCTTGCTTCAGTTATTTCTAGATCCGTCTTGTTTTGTTAGTGGAAAAAAATAAAACTTTGACTCACTCAAATGTGACTAGTTCTTGACTTTTCTTTGCGTGTACAAACTTGAACTGATTTGGTGGCTTTGACACACAATATACTCCTCCTTTATGCCCTACAGGTATTCTCCACCCGTCTGCAAATCAGTTTGTGCCCAAGATAAGTATTTAAAAGAAAAAAGCTATGCTATAATGAAGGAACAAAGTCTTAAAAAGGCTCAAATCCTACCTATAGCATAATATGTCTAATTTCTTTTAAAAATTTTATAATTATCCTGCCTTGCATCCGTGTTTGGACCAGTAGACATCTTGTGAAATATGATTAACAACAAGTATAAATAGGCAAATTTCTGCAGGTAGATATGACTTATTGAATCAAAATTGAACCACATTTAGATACAGAACAGAAAATGCATGATTAGTTTCTCACTGGTTACCAGAGCAGGTGCAAAACGTGCCTTTAATATCCTGCTATAGACGGCACCAAGTGGAGCACAAAACAACCAAGACGACTAAGATATGAGGATTTTAAAAAGGGCCAAGCTCCCAGCCAGCTCCGAAGCAGTCAGAACTCGCAATTGTTTCGCAGAAGAGAATAAAGATTAGAGCTTTAGCCAGTGTGGGGTCTTCCTCCAGCTGAGATGTTTGGTCCCGACTTCAAAATGCCCCAGCTGCTCCGGTTTTAGCACCTTAGCAGGGGTCTCCAGTGACGCACCCTCGGGGCTGTTCTTCTGGCATTAAGACACGCCGAGATACTCGCGTTATCTCTCACCATACGCATGTGTGAGCTTTTGCGCATGGGCGGGGGGGGGAGAAGAAGAAGAAATGTGGACAATGTGAAAAATAAGTAAAACGGAGAGGAAAGATCATCCGTGAGACCGACCGAACCTGCTGCCGGAGCGGAGAAAAGTTTCATTCCCAAACTCGGGTCTCCTTACGCGACCTGGGCGCGACCTGTGCGCGTCCTGGGCGCCGATTCAGCAGCGCGATTGTTTCACCACGCTCTGCTGCTTTTGAGCATTCTCCGCGTGCGTCGACTCCGCTCCATCCGAGCTTCCTCCCGCTTTGATTTAAATCTCTCTGACAGCGCAGGAGGAGAAGTTTGGGCTCGGCACAGACACTCCATTTGCCCGGTTCTCGTGTGGAACTCGTTTCTCTTTGATGTCTCTTATTCTGGATGCAAAAAACAGCCTAACATCCCCATGGAGATGATTTCTGTTGGGCCTAATCTAAAATAAACACATGGACACGCTCTCACACACACACACACACACACGCACACATTCGCACATTCACACAGTGCCGTAGGTCTTTCACACACACACACACACACACACACACACACCCACACACGCACACACACACACACACACACACACACACACACACACACACACACACACACACACAGTTTTGCGTCCTACTATAGGAGCCAACAAACACTTGTTGGCTTTGCACGCACAGTCAGCCGTCAAAGGGTGAACAAAGGAGTCAGGATTAGAAAGCTTTTGTCTCTAAGTTTTATAATGGCTCATGTTATAAACCCAGTGCTTGGGAAGAAAAAAAATAAAAAATGAATAGAATGATTTCAAAGCTTATTTCCTCCTCCTCTCTCTCTCTTTTTTTTTTTTGAAATAATTCTCTATTTTTGGAAATCTCTTGTCTCAACGCCTTCCATTCATCGCCGGCCCGCCTCGAGGCGCGTTCCCACATCAACATCCGCCGCCGTTCGCTGCTCCGCGCGGGCACGGAAGCATGTGGCCCGACGGGACGTTATTAAAGACGACATACCCTCGTGTAGGTCATCTCTCGGGTTAACAAGCTGATAAGGCATCTGATGCTTCGCCCGAGCGAGCTGATGCGAGTTTATCTACGTGTTTGCGTCTATTTTTGGCCGCGTACTAACGAGAAAGCTGAAAGCCAGTCGCAAACCGGGGCGTCTGTGGCACGCGCTGCTCGTGACGGCTTGTTTTTCTAAGATGACGCCGGCCCAGGCGGCTTAATTAGCCGTTAGATCGCTTGATTAAAATGGAAAACGCAGAACGTGGCTATGTACTGCTAAAACATGAAATCAGAATGACTTTTTTTCCCCTCTGAGCCGAATTATGATG
The DNA here is from genome assembly GCA_922788865.1 of Poeciliopsis turneri. Taxonomy (NCBI): domain Eukaryota; kingdom Metazoa; phylum Chordata; class Actinopteri; order Cyprinodontiformes; family Poeciliidae; genus Poeciliopsis; species Poeciliopsis turneri. The sequence goes on along the minus strand of CAKLNU010000650.1, from coordinate 719,801 downwards.
AAATTGATTTTCTTTTTCTTTTTTGGCTTTCTTCAAATATTCCAGTATTTTCCAAACGGATGTCGATGTCACGGCTTAGCAAGCTTTTAACTGAGGATGTATTTTAGGCTTTCCTTGTGTGGCATCAGGGAAATAACTCAATCGGCAAAAACATCAGGAAGAAAGTCGTTGACCTCCACACATCTAGTTCACCGTCGGGTCCGATTGTTTCCGATCCAGTAACTGTTCAACTCCAGTGTGTGAATCTGTTGAAAACCATGCGAGGCTTTTTGGTTTATTGGCTTTGGATGGGACTTGAATCTGTGTACAGGAACACAAAATCTTTACCAGCATAAGAAGAAACTAAAGGGATTTTCCGTCCAGTAGTGTTTGGATTAAAACCTTGTTAGTGATCTGCCCAAACAGATTCATTGGTTAAATTAGGTTTTGTGCATCATCCTCAACTAGGTAAGTCCTTCAGATTGAAATGAGCAACTAGTTTACGGCTGGACAGACACAACGCAAAAATACAAAGTCTCACCAAGTCATTTTGGTCTAGTTTTTAGTGCAGATGTAATAGTACAGTTGAAATGAACAAAACTACTTTTTTTAGTTAGTTATAGGAACTTGATTTAGGGCAATAATTCTTTAATATTGATGAGAAGGTACTTGATGATGATTTCACTTATAACTGGACATTTTCCCCATGGTATAAGTTTAGTCTGCCTCATTTCAAGTGTGATAAGACATTTTTTCCTTCCACTGAACTTCCTACAAATACACAACTCTGTACAAACAGCTTTTTAAGCAACGCCCTCCCTCATCTTACAGCCAGTGAAATGACTGTCCTCTGGTCGTCTGTCCAGTCAGCCTTCTGTCCCAGACAGAGACACTTTGGAGGGTCATGGAAACCTTTACATGGGTCTTGAGTTAATTCGCTGGTTAGGGTGTGACACCATGTGATCCCAAAATGTCACTTTTTCAACAATATTCACTGGATTCTTGGTTCCCGTTTTCAGTCGCCTAAGAAATAAAAGGCCTAAAGCATGTCCCTCATGTCTGACCCGCAAAATGATCACGACAGCATCGACATGTCCTGCCGACATGAAGGTGGATGTGCAGAAGATTGAAGCTTTGCATTACTGTACAGCTTATTTACAGTGACAGACAGTCCCGTTATAACAAAAAGAAAAAGAAAAGAAAAAAAGACAGCTGAAGACGGATTACTTGTCAAGGCTGTTGGCAGGGCAGAAAATGGGTCTGATCTGTGTTTGTATCCTTTGGGCCCCTGACCGGGGCCCCTTATCGCACACAAGTAAGCAGTGATGATGTGAGCTGAGCTTCAATGTTCGATTAAGAATCCTTAAATTTCCATTTCAACTTTGTTCATATGGCAAACATTCAGCAATTCAATGTTCTTTAAAATGAAATTACAATATAATATCATAAATAAAATAAAAAAAAACATTACATAGCAGAAGTAAGATAAAGAGAAGTTATGAAAAGTTGCAGGCAAGTCGAACCAAATGTGGTTTTCGTCTTGATTTACAGGAACTCAACGTTTCTGCATTTTTGCACTTTTCTGGACGTTTGTTCCGTATTAGAGCGGATTAGATGCATCTGAACAGGAGCGCAAATTAATTTTTAGGTGTTGAAAGGCAAATAAAAACTCTGTGGGCATCATTTTACTTTAGGTGACAACAACAAAATAGGTTGTGTCAGATCAGGACATTTTCTTCTCCATACTCAAGTGTAGAACTCATAAAGTTCACTTAGGGCCCTCCTACTGACGCGTTCATATATATAATAGTTGTCAGAAACTACACAGTGAAAAAGGTTTTGTACAGACTATGCATCAAGAGCAAGAGCTCCCTAACTTTGGTTGAATGTCAGAGTTCAGTCATAGTTAGAAAATGTTATTTACCGGGTAAAAACCACTGCTGATCCAAAACGCCACAACTGCACAGTCATCATTTACCAAAAGAAAGAGGACTGGCAATGAAAATAAAGGCACAGCTTCCAGGAACTATTTGAGCCTACAAACCTCTGGTTATGGTTCGTAGTTCTTGCATGATACCCGTGTCTTACAGTTTTCAAAGAATCCCAAAGCCTCACGCTTTCCTCGCCGTGCTTCAGGGTTGATATGAGATGTGAAGGGCTAAAATCAAAAGTTTGCTAATTGCTACAGTCACACTAATCGTTAGAAAAGTGTTCCCTGATCTCATGTTTATGTCACTGGATGTAAAGTCCATTTAAGGACAGGTTCAGTGTTTCACCAGCGATTGCTCTATAATATTGTTATTGTGATGATAATAATAATCATAAAAATCAAAAGTCAGGAGCTGAAATTAAAACTAGCCAGTCACATGAGCACAGCCAACACCGGCCGCCTGAACAGACAATGAAGACACAATGAGAGACGAAACCAACCAGCAGACAAACGGATGGCGGGATGAATGGGCAGACGACAAGCCAAAGGAGAGAATGAGGACTGCTAAGTCGCCAAAAACAACACAAAGCAAACAAACAAACAAAAAAAAACCCCACAAACAACTAAAACATAGGAACTGGCTGGATTATGTCTGCAAACTGACAGCACAGCCTATTCACTTGGATGTCTTTTTTTTTTTTTTTTCAATCTAATTGCAAATCCAGTTCATTCCGATGTAACGAGCGCTCCCAGTTCAACGAGCCACTGAATGGGTGACAGGAACAAACTGTGAAATGTTGCCATGCTACCGATAACATTTGCATCAGATATTAGTGCCATGTGGAGATGATGGAGAGATTCGGTGGATGAGACAAGAGGTTCAGATAGACAAAAAAAAAAAAAAAGTACATTATGTAAGAATAAATAGTTGGATTACTTTGTCATTCTTTGCTCGGCTTGATTTTGATTCCACGCAAGGAATTCGGGGTCGTACCTATCGAGGGGGGACAGGCAGAGAGAAACAAGAGAGTTGTAGACGTTCGGTGTCTTGCAAGAAGTTGTTCAGGTAATTGTCAAAAAAGATGATGATGATTAGTAAATAGATATCAAGACGCAATCGCTAGACTCTTTCATCTTTCTCTCTCAACATTTAGTTACCAGGCAATGGGGGTGGAGGAGGTCCGGGTGGAGGGCATGCATGCTGGGTGAGTGGAGGGAAGATGGTGAGCATGACAGGCAAAGAGAGGGTCGGTCTTGGGGGTGAAAACAGCTTGTTTTCATTATTCTACACCTGTAGAGTTAACTTGTGTCTACTTGAGGTTTTGTCTGTCGGTCTGGAAAGCAAACATCATCGTTCATTTGAGGACGTGGTTTGTTCTGGCGTTTAAAGCGATCGTGAATCGAATCAGAGTTGCGACGCAATGAGTGAAAAAAGACGTCCTTTGCACGTTTTGTGAATCGCATTAATCGCTTAAGAGTGTAATTAAGAACCTATTTTTAAGAATTACCGGATGGCCACTTCAGCAATGCCCTCATCATAAGCATGTTGATGAATAATATAGTCATTTTCTTGAGAATGAATTTTCCCGGCTTGCACATTTAGAGATCACGAGTGGTAACGATGTGAAATTATTCCAAACTCTTCTTTTTGTCAGTAAATCCCACCAAAAAACAGGAAAATGATAACGTCTCCAAATGATAAACTGTAGCTCTTGCTGCTGTTTTCTAGACGGTTGAACGATTCAATGTGGTAAAACATGAGGATTCAGATGAGAGTTTAACATAGCAGTTTAGGTTTTTGCGAAATCTTAGATTTTATGAAGTCTTGGGCTCTTGTGATTGATAGTATTTTATGACACAAAACGTTTGTAACTGGATTTAAATATGAATCTAAATTTGAAAAAGTAGGAATATTCTGTTGAAGAATGTTTTAATCCTAATTTGCTCGATCCGCACAAGCTACTCTACAGTTCACCTAAACAGATATTGCTCTACAATTCGTTTATGGTTGCATCTGATTGGACACAACAAACCCAAGGGGCACAGACAATATTTTCGTTAGCGTACGTCCTCTGTTTCGATACGACTCCGTTGTTGATTTGGTTTTGCAACGTAATTCAACATAGTTGCACAAAACTTACAGAAACGCGTCACGAAATTCAATTCCCAATGTTTGTGCACAGTGAGAAGAGTTGTCACGCAGACCGCGAGGAGGCTGCAGCGGCCAATACAAGCTCTGCTGTACTATGAACTTCCTTGTTAAGGAACCCAAGATTAGCAGCAAAACACACCCATTAGGGAAACACTACTATTTTTTTAAAAAATCACTATTACTATAACACAGAAAGTTGGCAAACAACAGAGACTGGGAGTTGGGTTTAGTCAGATTGTGAATAAAGGCCCAAAACCCAGGATTGGACCTAGATGTCTTGAACTGAAATAATAAGAATCTTGAAAGCACATTGTGTTGTGCGCTGGTGCTACACAGATGGACTAAGCTGAACCGAATTAAAGTGAAGTAATGGGATTTGTTGACAGAGAGACGCAGATGTATTATTGAGCAAGTTAACGTTACCACGGATCACTTGTTTATTTTATGAGTGTAGTTTTGGAGGGTGGAAGGGGGAGTGGGGGACCCTCACGGTAATGGAGGAGCTGGGCATGGTTAGCGCTGATGCTGAGCGCGCATGTCGTGCACATTAAGCGAAGATGCTATGGGCTGGCAAGTCTGCTCATTCCATGAAGCAGGGCAGATGTGTCGAGGGCACAAAAACAAATGATGCCGGAGCAAAAGAGTGAGCAAACAGACACGGCGGGTGCAGTGTGCACAGAGAAAACAACCACTTGGACGATGGGTGAAGAAAAGAGCAATGAAAACTGCAGGAACAGTTTTGAGAAGTAAAAGTTACACATTTTATTATTATTTTTTTTCTGGAACAGCACAACACTCTGATGGCGCAAAAACGTGAGCTGAAATGCCAAAGCGAGAGACTTCAGACTGTTTCTGTTGTTTCCATCAGCTGGTAAAGAGAAGGAAAAGAAATAATCCAAGACACATTCAGATTCTAGTTTTAGTGCCTGAATATTGCTAAAGAGGGAAGAAACAGCCTTTAACACAGCTAGTAAGCTCGCTGTCTTTTATGCGCATCTCTCTTGCTGGTCCTTTTTTTTTATTTTATTTTATTTTTTTAAATCTCAGCACGCCTCCACCGCGCCCTCAAGCAGAGCTCTGCTCCTCTAGAAGCAGATTTCGCTGCAGGTTTTTCCACCTCAAGCGTTTCTCCCGGGCGCACCGAATGTAGCCGACCGATGCCGACGGAGAGGAATGTCACACCTAACCGTGATGGTGGGGTTTCAAACCGGCTATAGAGGTGCTGCGCAGGCATTCAAGCAGCTGAGTGAGCGAGCTTTAACACCGGTCAAACCGGAGGGGACGGTGGAAGATGTGGCATGACGTGCGCCTCGTACTAAAGCCCAGATTCAGCCAACCTTTTGTCTACCAAAGCCGTCAAAAGCACTTGTCTTTGGCGCTCATTTGTTGTTCGCTTCTAGATGCTGTCTGTGTCAATATTTCTCTTCAATGCTCGAAACAAAAAAACTAAACAAAACAAAAAAGTTTTCTTTGGTGAATCTGGCCCTCAGTAAGTTTTTGTGAAAGTGGAGAGGAAGCAGAGTAAAGGGCTTCATCAACAAGTCAGAGCATTAATGTCCTGTTTTTTCTTTTGTCCTCACCTTGGGTCCTTTTGGATGCTGTCCACCGACGGAGACCTGCCCAGAGCAGGTTCAGGGGGAAGGGCCGGGCCCGACTTGCTGTAAGGGGACTCGGTGGAGGGACAGAACTGCAGAGTGCGGTACGGGTTGGCGTAGTCGGCCGCCCCGCCTCCCGTGGCGAAGCTGCCTCTCTGGAAGGTGCCGGCGGCGCTCTGGCTTCCCGTTCGCTGCAAGGGGATTGGGTCAACACCGGGGGAGGACGGGGCTAGAGCGGGAAGAGGAGCGTAAGGATGAAACAGATAGTTGAGGACCTCTTGGTACAGCTGGTTCACCACTGGGGGTGGGGGGGGGTTTGAGGGTTTGGAAAGGGGGAAGGAGAAGCGAAGCACAGGCAAACACGAGCCGCCCGCCAAACCCGCCAAACCCGAGGATCCACGCACGGGAGGCAGGAGCAGCAGAGAGCAACGACACCGGAGGGAAAAGTAAAACAAAAGCACACGTCATGAGACAAATACAGACAACTTCAGCCGGACAAGTGGGACATCAGATTAAAGTATTTATTTGAAAAGTGTAGGCGTTGTTAGTGAGACCAGCATAAAAACATGAAAAACGTGACGATTGCTGTGGATTTTTGTTCCACGTCAGACGCATTAGTTTATGGTTGTACGAATCATAAAGTGAAAGGAGGATGAATATATTCTCAAAATGATTTCCGTCCCTTTGTGGACTTTTATTTGGACTTAAATTTATTTCCCCTTAAAATTTATACAAATAAACATCATTTGAACATCACATTAACATATACATAAAACTAGTTTCTTATTTGCCCATAAACTTTCACTGAATCTTTATACTTTTCTTTATTTCTACTGTGTTGCTAGGCTAACGCTAGCTGGATCACAACATCTAAATGCGCCTCCGTTCTCCCTAACAATCAATAACATTTATGAGTTTTGGGAAATGCATCGAGGACCCTCCTGTGAAATTTAGTACTCAGATTCTCACAAAGCTTCTGACATGTCAGGCTGCTATTTGTTTTCTTTTCTTTAGGGTTCAGTTCTGCTCAATGCATTTGGTTTACCATGGGAAGCAAGCCTTTAGAAACTCATGTCACTTTGTTGTAAAGATGCTGATGAAATAAATAAATAAACTGTAGCTCAGGATCGTAAAACAGTCCAGGAGAGACCTGGGTGACGTAATCGACGGCGTCTCTGTGGGAGTCAAGTTGGGTCATCTTTCGTATTCGTAGCCAGATAACTACAGGACCCCCTGCAGAGCCTGGTGATGGGCCGCCTGCTTGTTTCCGACTCCTTTACGAGCCGAACCACCTCACCGGTCTGAATCTCGCTCATAAGTGCAGAATCGGGACGTCACCTTCTTGTCATTTCAAAACTCCTTGGTTTATTCTCCTGGCTCTACAAGCATCGAAATCCTTTAAGTCCACAGTGGCGGATCGGTCGAGTGAGCCGACTCTACGGGATGGAAACTGGGCTCTTAATGAACTGGAGCGTGCTCATTTCATTCTCTTCCTGCGCCGCATTACTTCCGTCGGCTGCGAAGTTCACCCGACCGGGCGACCGGATCCGTGGCGGCGCTCCAACAACGTTTCGGCGCACGCCTGATTTATGTTGATTGCGAGGCGCCCGAGCTGACGCCCGAGGGATTAATTGAGATTAATTTTCATCTTTGAGACTAATCAGTTTAACAGACTGTGACTGGAAGACAAATTGCCACCGAGACCCCGATTGGATTTGCCTACCTGGTCTGGTTAAAAAGCACTTCCGCCATGAGACGGCAAGGAGACGATCTCCTACGTACATTAACCCCGGGCTGCAACGTAACATCATTAAACCGCTGCTTGACGGGAATCACGCTGTGCCTGTTTCTGCTCTTTACATGCTGCGTCTGTTTGATCCGGCGCTTTATTCAAGGTATCGTGCGGCGGCGTCTTTTACAGGCTGATTGCAGGATGTAATTGGTTCAGTGGACAGGAACACTCCGCAGGTGTTTAGCGCTCCTTCCTGTTGTCTGCCCGGCCTCATTACCTCGCGAGTTCTGCAGCAAAAACTCCTTGCATTTCGCTTCATGCGCCCTTTTTATTTTACCTGAGGGAGCTTTTCGGAATATTCTGTAAAGCTGCAACTAATGACTGGTAAGTTATTGACAAAACGGGGCTGGATGAATGATCATTTAGGACGGGAGCCGCTTCAGATCGGTTTAATTTAGGCCTCTTAATAAACCCCAGCAGTAAACTCTGCTTAATGTTGCCTCTGAAAGCTTTTCTTTTATATTGAAAATAAATTGGAGATTAATTAAATAATCTACAAGTCCAGTAACACTTTCATTTGAGTCTATGGAGCAAGCCAAGAAAATAAAGGTGCCAATAAAGGTGTACTCTGCCCGCCTCTGTTTATTTCTCACTGCAGCTGAATTTTGCTTCTGGATCGTTGTAAAACAGTCCTGATGCCATCCCTGCGTATCGTTTCAGTGCAGCTCCGTTTCACCTCTGGCTCTCTATCTCCTGTTCGATGTGTTGACTCTCTGCTTAGCCTCCATCTGTCAAACCTCCTGTCTGCACCCCCCCACCTCCCCCCCTCCGCCTCTCCTGTCTTGTGGGATTTTGCTTAATAGACCTCAGCACTTGTAGACATCCCCCCTCTATGCCCTAAACAACCTCTGTCAATATATGTCCGCTCACCTTGTCCTCTAAGGTTGGGCTTGGTGTAGACTCTGTCCTCGTAGATGGGATCAATGTGGTGCTCAGGGGACTGGAGGGGCCGCAGTTCGGAGCCCAGGTGACTGTGCTGGCTGCTGTACGAACCCCTGGAGCCTGGAGGACACGACAGCGATTGACTTTAGACAAACACGTCTCTGTTGAGTGGAAATATTGTTGATGATTGTCACCAAATAGCTTTGTGTTGTGTTAAGTCATGCTGACGAAGAAGATGGATGATATAAATCCTTGTTTGACTTCGTATTTTTTTGACAATCTCTGTAAAGATGTGTGAAAAAAAAATAAAAAAATTCAAAAATGTGTCTTTATTTAAACTTGCATAGTCACACTAGAAATCATGGAAAAAACCAGACTGTAATTATTTTTGCTTTTTAGGAACAAAACGATGCAAAGAAATAAGAGGAAATGGACACAGGCAGGGTTTTCCAGACACAAACTCAAAACTTCTTCTATGGTCATCTCAGTTTCCAGACCGAAATCTGGCAAAAGAAAAAAAACAACAAAACAAAACAAAAAACCCGTGTGGGATAAGCTGAAGAGAAGAAATTAGACCCAGGATGATCTAGAGAGATTGTGAACAGAGGGATGGACAAACATGTCTCCATCTGCTCCAACCTGGGGAAACGTCAAAGCGTGCGGTCCCCAAACGACCGAAGGCGACTGAATGTGCTAGTAGCCGTGCTTAAAACAGGGGATTCTCCTCAGTGTGAGGTTGTGGTGCTGCAAAATCAATAATAATGTATTTTAAGGATTTTTACACATTGAAAAGTTGAGAGAAAAATGAAAGCCTGAAATGTCTTTAGAAAAAAAAAAACAAACAAACAACAAAATGATCTGCAGAATAGGCAACATATCTCATCCACGTCTTTTTTTTTATACATCTAATGGATTCTGAATAAAACATGAAGCCGGTTATATCAGACATTAGGTGGCATGTGTTTTCTATCATAACTCTGTCCCCAAGCTGCTGAACATTAATCACACATGAACGGACATCGGGCTCATGTCACATTAACTAGCATCCACAAAAATTAAAAGAAAGCCCTTAAGAGAATCCCACGAATCTGATGAGATCGCTGATGAAAAGGGACGAAACAGAAGCAGCAGACGAGGGACACAGAAGCCACAAAAAAAACACAAAACAAAAAAAAGAGAGGAAAAACTAATGAAACAACGATGTGACAAACACCGGAAGAGTAGTAATGAAATTGCCTTGACCTCTACCTGCCAGGCTCCCAGGCCTTTGCAGGGTGGCGTTGGCGTAAAGCTCGTGGGAGATCTTGTAGCTGTCCGCGCCGATGTGGTGCAGCATGCGCTTGGTGGGCGACAGGGTGGCGTAGCTTCCCACGGCCGAGCTGAGCTGGTGGATGGGCGACGAGGTGTGGTTCCCGCCGGGGGAGGTGGCCATGGGGAGTGGGGAGGAGGAACCGGCTGCCATATTGATGGGCGATGAAGTGCTGCAGGGAAGGGAGGAGAAGGTGTTTTATCTACAAACACCCGAATAAAAATCCGTCATAAAAATCCCTTTCGTGTTTTGGACGCACGATGAGTATATTCCTTGATTTTTGACGTTGTTGTTTTGGCTCGCCACTACTTTTTAGACCACAATTTTTGGATACATGGCAAAAAGTTTGAACCCCCTGGTCTAAAAAGCGCATTTTCGTAATGTACTTGTTCTGATAGATCAGAATCAGACAATGCAGGCATTGGCAGGTCAAATCTTCATATTGAAGACTAGAATGAAGTCATAGGATCCTGATTGTTGAACTGGTTTGGACCAAATGTACAGAAGGACTCACATCTTATATAGTATATTTCAATAAAAAAAAATTCAATTATTTTAACTGTTTAAATCGTTTTAAAATGTCAATATTTCCGGGGCCTCTGCAGGCTGGTGACGACGACTGAAAGAGGCGGGCTGCACCTTTAACGGTTCTGTCTGTTTCAGAAGAGCCAAAAACCCGGAAATGAACATTTGAACCCGCCACACTGTTAAAAGACAGTTTCGAAGCGTATTTTAAACTCCTTCACGTCGGTCCAGCTGACGGCTCTCTTGTTTGGGCCGCGTTTCCGCACAATTACCTTCGTGCAGCGGCTTGTTAGGACGTGGAAACATGTCATTTGACAGCAAACTCATCTGCACAGACGGCGGTGGTGGATTTTAGTGTTGGAAAAGCAAATCGCAAGACGCAATCAAAGCGGCATACTGACAAAGCTGTCTGTGTGTCATTTTCTTTCGCTTTTATTCCCCCGACAAAATTAAACTGCAGAATGAGACTTGCTGCTATCAAGGTACAAAAAAACGACAGTAAAATACGTATTCATACTGTACATTTTGTGCAGTATGAATACTGCCGGATAGCTGCCGGTACTTTAATGTAAAAGTGTAAACGGAGCAGCTCTGATGAATGTCAACCGACCTGTAGGATTTGGCAAGTCGGCTCGGCGACTGTTTGGGTGAAGACACTCTCTGCAGCGTGGCGTAGCTGGGCATGTCGGCGGAGGCCGAGCCCAGGCGCTGCAGCTTGGTGGGGGATCCCACCGCCTGCAGAGGGGAGCTGACACGCTGCAGTCCAGGCAAAAAAAAAAAACAACAACAACGACAAAACATTAAATGAAATCATCTGGACATCATTAAGAGGAAACGCTGGTCAACTTCAAAAAGATTCCCTGGTCTTCCATTTTTGAATTTTTTTTTTTTTTTTTTTTTCCCCCAACGCGTGAAAACAGACAAACAAACGACAAGCCCGAGACGAGATCTCTGACGACGAGCGGGGAGTCGACATGCCGAGCTGAACCGTCGGAAGGACGTTTCTGATCGTTCTTCATCAACACAGGATTAGTTCTTTGGACACAATCAAAATGACAATCTGTGCACATAGAACGGCGGGCGCAAACCAATCTATCTCAGTTTGAACGCACAGAAAGCTTGGCTATTTTCATGCAAGAACAGGATCAGTAAATTCGTTTTTCCCTGCAAATCTTCAGCCGCCAAGTTTCTATACTTTGTGCGACGTGGCAAACTACAGCGAATCAAAATACTTTTATTTCACGCAATCATAACAGCAAAGCGACGTTTTACAGGAGCATCTTATCAAACACTTAATTACTGTTGTTATTTTTTCGTCTGAACTTTCAAAATGAGATCAGATGATCATTATCGGTAAATAATGACACGAAGATGTATTCTGTTGCTTTTGTTACATTACAGCCTAAAAGCTCTAAATGCTACAAAATGCTAAATAAAAATGCTAAAAATAACCTGAAACTGAAAACGGCTCCAAGAACCAGAAAATCGCTAATAAAATATAGCTTCAAGTTGTAACGGAAAACAAAAACAAAACATGGTATATGAATTCGTTTTGCAGTGCTCTGTAAATAAAAACAGTTTGCTAAAAATGAGCAAAGTCAGCAGCATAATGGAAAAAAAAAAAAATAAAAAATGAGATATAAGAATCAGCTTTGGCTTGATATTTCTGCCACATTTATCTCCACGTTGGATTTGTCCTCCCGGTTCATTGATCTGCAACATCTGCAAAAAAAACCCCCAACAACAACTACGACAGAAAAGGCAACTGCAGAGTTTCCAGAACCTCGTTGTGACCGAACGGGACGATCATTCGTTGGTCCTTCAATGCACAACGTGAACCATGACCAGTACCTGAGCAGGCAAAGTGGCACAAGAGTAATACATGGACGGTCCGGCAGGAGCGGGTCCGCCGTCGGTGGACATGTGTAAGGCGCTGCCGAGGACCTGCTGGGCGTACGGGTCTCTCTGGGACTGGGAGGGAGAGTCCGTGGCCACCAACTGGGCGGCTGCACGGCTGGATGTCACCTGGACGGGTGGAGGAGGGGAAGGGAAAGCCCAGGTTCAGCGAGAGCGTCGGCGGTGGGTCAGGAGGAAGAGAAGAGGAAACATCCACCTGGTTGTAGCTGTGCACCGCGCCTCCGACCTGCCCGCCGCGCGCCGCCACCGTCTCCCCGAGCGTCAGCCCTTGGTTGCTATGGTAACCGGCAGCTGCATAGGCATCCTGGCTGTTGAGCTGCAGAGCGCTTTGAGAGAGCAGTCCTTGTCCTGTTGGGAAATTGAAAGGGAGGACCTGAAATAGCTGAAAGCGGAAGCACGGCGTCACGAAGAAAGAACTTTGTCATTATTTCCTAAAGAAGCACAACTTTACCGTGGGCTGATTGTTAGAGCGTGTGGTCGCTCGTAGAAACCTGATGCAAACATGTTAAATCTTGAGACAATTTGCAAAAAATATATATATATATGTCAAGTGCTCGCTCTGTCAGGAAGACGTAGAAACCCTCCTGACCTCTCTCTCTCCTCAGAGGGAGAGGTCAGGGTCGGACGATAACGAAACCCCGGCCGACCCGGCAAGACGGCGGAGCCGGCGAGAATAAAAGTAGCGTGAGAAGCACGTTAGGGAGGAACGACACCAGGTTACGTCAGCGACCGGAGCAAACTTCTGTCGAAATGCCTCCGTCTCACTTCTGTGTAATGGTTTCTGTGTAACTATTTTCAGATTCTCCTCTCTCTCTCCGGCAGCAGTCGATCTTTGCGGAAAGACTTATTCTCTCTGCGGCCTTGAAGGCATTTTGCAACCCAGTTTACATCCCACGTGTTACACAACGCACTGCTTTATCATTATTATTATTATTATTTTATTTTTATTTTTTGCACGGGTTTGAAAAAGCGGCAGGTTTGTATTGAGCCTTGAAGTTAAACGATGAGAGGAGGACAGAGAGTCCAGGCTGACAGCTACATTCCACGGTTTCTAGTTTTAAGAGACAAATTTGCTTCTTTTTTTTTTCTCTACTTCTCTGGCTTGTTCTTAGTGTTTTCCTCTCATGCTCTGTGACCCTTGAACCTGTTCGTTCCTGCTCTCTCTTCTACCTGGCTCGTATTTTGCACACTGCAATGCCAAAGTGTTTGGAAAAAGGACGACTATCACGACGTAGGAATTGATCATTTCCCCTTAAAAATCTTCAGATTTTTCTTTTTTTGTGTGTGCTTTTTGTTCTTTCTCTCGTAGTTCTGCTTCTTTGCGCTGCCGTAGTGTTTTTAAATGGTGAAATTGTGCTGACTAAGATTAATTGCCTTGAACTGACGGGAGTCTGATGAGCGGCGTTTTGGGGGAGGCAAAGCAATTAACCTGAAGCTTTCCGAGACAAACGCAGCGCCCCCGTCACGGCTGCAGCGACGTGCCCATTTAAATCACCTGCAAGCCGCGCCGAACAAAACCAGACAGGTAAAAGTTTGAGGCAGCCATGTTCAAACGTCGGGAAAAGAAGACAATGATTTATAAAAAAAAATAAATAAAAACAAAAACAGCTTGCAGAAAGGAGGGAAAAGACCAACTGTTCTTGTAGAAAAATGTTCCTTCTTAACCCCTGTAAGATTATTTTCTCCTCCTACATTTTGTACTAGAATTACAAAACAAACCGAACAAATCAGTCGTGCAAATAATGTTCAGTGCGCATAACGCCGAGGTAAGATTAGAGACACTGGTCCACGATTCAGAAGAACGTCCAAAAATGCATATCAAATGTGAACCGTCTTAAAATTCCCCCGGTCATTTTATCTCAAGTAAGTGACGCAGTTGCAACAATTTACCACTCAATGGACAAATTGTGATTTGGTCTTGAAATTGTATTTTTGACGCTAATTTCGGGACACATTTTTTGTTTTTACACAGAGTTGAATTGTTCGGAGAGGATCTACAAATGATCTGCAAGCATGAGGCAGAAGGTGTTCCTCCCAGATGAGCTCAAGGTGTTCCACAGGGACTGGTTCTGGGTCACTCCCCTTTTTTTTTATTTTTTTATTTTATTTTATTTTATTTTTTAATCCCATTTCTGCAGGAGTGTTTGTTCCGGTACAGAAACATTTTTAAAAGTCATCGCCGCTATCGTTAATAGGTATCGTCTTCTACCCTCCTCAAAGTGTGAGTCGTGCCTTCCTCAGATGAGAAATGAATTCATAAACGGTACGAAAACAAAATCACTATTCCACTAATCCAGTTCTTGAGTCAGTGTCGACACTTAAAGTTTTGTAACCAATCGCTAAAAGTATATTCACTGCCTAAAGAAGTCACTCTTATTTTTTTTTTTTACAGATGTACTGCAACGTGACTTGTTTCTACCAAACGTCCCTTTAAAACATCTGAACTATTCCTTTAGCACCTCTCAGCTTGATTTGTTGCCTATTTCTTCTGTTAATATATATATATACAGATATATATAAAGAATGGTAAAACATTAATAAAAGCTAAAATTTTTAACCCCAGCATTGTAGAGTCGAGGGAATCAGTCCACATCCATAATATTTATTGATGATTCATTTCTTTTGTACTTTTTTTATTATTATTATTATAACTGTCAGGACCAGCAGGTGAGTCGTCAGATGAGCGTTTTGCGAGAAAACATGCAGGAGAAGCACAGCGGCGCGCAGCCTGAGCATCACAGCACCAAAACGACGCTGCGCTGCTAATTTTAGGAACCGCTTCGTCTGAATTTCAGAAGCTCTTGAAGTGTCACGCGTTGGATTGCTTCGTTTTTATTTTTTTGTTTTCTTCTTTTTGGGGGTGTGGGGGTGGGTGCGAACACGGCAACAAAGTCTGACACAAAGAACATGCAGATGTGAGCGTGCTCACTGAGAAAACCACACGGCTCTGAAGCTGTGCTGGAGCTGCAAAGTTGGAATGTGCGCTGATGGTTCCATTAAGTGTAAAGTTGGAAGTTAAATGGATCTTTTTGAGGAGAACCAGAGACTGGGAGCCTTATGAGGACGTGCCAAACAGAAAAAAATAAAAATAAAAAAAATGCTCAGACGTTAAAATACTCGTTAATTTTTTATAAATCCCAACATTAATCCACTTTTGCTGATCAAAGCACTAATCTGCCCTATAAACAGCCCTAATTACAGATGTAAAACTCATTTCTTTTTCCTTTTTCTTTTTTTTTTTTTTTTTTTTTTACGCATTATAGCAAAAATGTTGGCTGAGCCAACATTTTTGGATGTCCCCAGTAACTGCATGAACGCACACAGCGAGCAGCATGTGCAGTATGGTTCGGTCCTGGTGCTGCTTTTTGGACAACGGCCCACGTCACATCAACACAGACGGCCTGTCTCCATCGTAAAATCTTGAGCGTTTTTCGCTTGGAGAACTGTTTGAGCTGTCCTCTTTCACAGAAGTCCAAACAAAATGGAAAAAGATAAAATAAAACAAGTTGAGTTTAGTTTTGTGACGATTTACAAATCTGCAAGTTTCAGTGTCGCCATTGTCTTAGAGAGAGCAAATGTCACGAATAAATCTGACATTAAACGTAATGAAAGCTGAAAGTGTTGCATCATTTGCAGCCTCCTTTTCAGCATTTGCATTTGTTAGCAGGCTAAACTGACAAGGAGAACGTGTCGAGTAAGCAGGTATAGGAAAAAATATCGGTATCGGCAATCTGCCAAATGAGTTTTAGTATATCGGCATATCGGGTATTGAACAAAAATGCGATATTGTGCATCCCTAAAATAAATAAATCAAACCCTGAAAAGCAGATGAAGACACAAAGAGTCTTTGCGTGTTTGCGATGGGATCCAAGCGCGGCGGTTAGCATCCGCTGCATGGGACGGATTAAGTCAGCCGCCTGGGGCGAAGAGGAGTCTCTCTAGATGAAGAAGGCTAGAGACTGCAGTGGGAAAAACAAAAGAATGAAAAAAAAAACCTGCTTTAGCGAATGACAGAGCAAACGTTGATGGCGCACTATTTAAAACGTGACGTTGACCTGGCGCTCCAGGTAGCTCCATTTCACTGGGTCAAGAGCGACGCGTCCCATCAAGGACAAACACGCGCACAGGAACGACAGAAGGTTGAGCGTGCTTAAATCGCACGGCCGACGGAGAACTTTGCACTCGAGGCTTGTTTTTTTTTGCATGGATTCATGTTCACGCGCGTTTGCACACAAGCCCAAAGCCGGCGGTTATTTTCTCAGAGTTTTGTTGTTTTTTTTTCCTGTTTCTGTTTATTTGTCACTTAAGGTGCGCCTTGTATGGCTCGGGGAGCCTTTTGGGAATCAAAAAAAAAAGTGAAAGAAAGAAAGCCTCATAAATGCATTATCACTCAGATGGCAAACACAGAAGGCTTCACTGAATCCATTTGAGAAACTGCCGCGCATCGCTGAAGCCAAATGCCCTCCATCTTCACGTCTTAGCAGTTTTATTTATTTATTTATTTATTTTATTTTATTTTTTTGCCATTCATCCACAGGTTATATTAGAATTAAGTGAGTACACGCTCACAGATGGCTCATGCCTTGTGATCTCACGCATTAGCACACAGTACATCTGCGTACACCTGAAGCATGTAATCGTGTAGATATTCTGACCCGGATAGACCCGCTCGTTTTCTTCCATTCCTTTCTTTTCCTCTCTCTCTCTCTCTCTCTCTTTTTCTCTCTCACACACACACATGCACACGCACACACACACACACACACACACACACACACTCCCACACACACACACACACACACACACACACACACACACACACACACACACACACACACACACACACACACACACACACCCACAAAGGCAGAGTGGTTTTCTTCGTGACCGGAGTCGTCAATCGGCGCATTTTAATATTTCATCCGTTTTCTATTTCAGATAGATATTCCAGATGGCCGACTGAGGATGGGCCGAGTCGGAAACGCAAGCATAAAAAAGAAAAAAAAAAAAGAAAAAGTGGATCCGAAATGGGCGAGTGCAGAGGAGACGCGCAGATTAACATGCACAGCGGCTGACAGCACCGGCGTGAAGGCTGAAGACGCTCTCTGTAGTCTGAGACAGGGCAGACACTCTGCTTATTGCCCCTCTCCTGTGTGCAGAGTTAGTAACCATTTACTGAACTGCATTTACTCGAGTAACTCGAGTAACGTTTTTGAAAAATAAATGCGCTTTTCATCATCCTGTACTTTTTACTTTTACTTGAGTGATTTTATTGTGAAGTTTCGCTGCTCTTACTCAAGTAAAAGTTCAGGGTCGTCTGCCCACCGCGAGAAGCTTCACTGAAAGAGCAAACGCCAGACGCAGCTTTTGTTAAAGTTTTATAGTTTTACTTATATGGATTTGTGTCACTTTCTTGCTTAAAATATTAAAAAATATCCAATTAACTTTACATGTTGCTCCATCTAATGTTGCAAGAGATCATTAGATTAAGAGATTGATCATTTGATCAGTTACTTTGTGCTTGAGTAGCCTTTTTTTTTCTTTTAACCAAATACTGGTTTAGTCTTAATTGAGTAATTCCTCAGATGACAATTTTTTTACTTTTACTTGAACAAAAATATGTTGAAATCAGTGGCTGTTCCAGACATAAGACGCCTTGGGCAGCATCTTGTGCAACTGCCCCTCTACTGGTGGCATTTCATAGGTTTACGCTTTATAAAAGAACGAGAGATGTTGTAGTTCATGCTGTTTTATGTTGCAATGGATGCAAACTGACTTTTTAGATTCTAAAGAAACTTACATTAAAATGGGTTTAATTATGGTAACTTGAAAATTCAGTTTCGTGTCTTTTGATCTTTCCAGCTTCCATCTTTTGTCTTTTATGGACAGTTGATTTGTGAAGGTAAAAACTACGCTTTCTAGTCTTACACTGGCAGCTGGTAGGAGCTGACTGCACATATTGTAAAAAAACGTGAAATCACTTCGTATTTGTTTAAAAACGATAGTCACTTCCCGTTTGGTGAGTGATATTAACTCGTCGTGGCGAAGCACCGGCAGCTAAAATTGGTTTAAAAAAAAAAAAAAAAGGCCAGAAATTGGTCTCAGATCTCTGATCAGATGTAAAAGAAAACATTCCTGTTCAGTGCAACATTTTAGCTCGACTTTGCTTTTTCCTTGTTTTTTATTCCATCCATCCACCATCTTTCTGTCCGTTTACGTCCGTCCTGTACCTTCACTCTCCTTCGTCCGTCTTCTTCTGGGATAAATCAGGTGGCGAGTTACATAACTGTTATGTGAACATTATAAATATCAAGCAGATTTTCTGGTACCAGTATTTGGTGCATGCTGATGTACGTATCTAATGGCTACCACTGCATGCAGGACTCTGCACCCGTCTGTGGTGCCTTCAGTGCAGAGGTATGAATTTCCCACTGTCAGTATTCATGCACACACACACACACACATGCACGTCTTCTTTCCAGAGCTTGTACAGTAGCCACATATTTGTGTGTTTGCCTCTCCTCTCCGCTCTGCAAGCAGCAGGCCAGCTGACATCTCAGCAAGGATGGATTAGCATATCAAGCTACTGGCACAGCGCTGCGTGTCTTCTGACAGCTACCTCACCCCACAGGGGTCGAGTGTAGCGAAGACCTGGGTATCATCTCCAGGACCGAGCGGGGAGCGGGGGGCCACAGCAGAGCGGGAAGATGCAGGGAGCAGTTCGGGATCTCAGTGAGCGCACCTGTTTTCGTGACGTCGCTGCGCGGCGGATTTAAAAAACGACCCGTGTTGCTATGGCCCCCCCCCGGAGCCCGCCGGCAACTTTCGACGCGGATTTGCTCCGCTGCAGTTTATCAAGCCACCACAGTACAGGGATGTGTGTGAAAACTGCACAAGAAAGTGGACGCTGAAAGTTTTCGGTTTTTTTATATCGCGTCTCTGGCTGAAAAAGACAGATGACCCGTTTCCTGTCTTCAAGGTGTTAGGATTGCAGAAATTATTTCTATCAGCTCAATGTGAGAATTAGCGGTGTGCCGACTGCAGTTTTCTGGCTGATATCAATTTTTTGTGCAAAATGTTGCTAATTATAGGAAGAAAGTCACTGAGTTGGTACACGGAGACGTAGATTTTCAGACCTTTGCTCAGGCAAATCAGATCTTCACCTGTAAATATCGGCCGATTAAGGAAATCGGCGCAAATAAATCGGCTGGTCGATAAATCGGTGCACCGCTAGTAAGACTTTCTTTTTCCCTTAAGCATTATCACTTTGTACAATTACATTTTTTTTTTGCTTTTCCTTTCTTCAAATTCAAAAGTTCATTTACATTGTCTTAGTATTTTGTAGAATTGCAATAAAAATGGTCTGACTTGGGTCCTGCTGTGCTGCTCCAGATTTCTGATGGTTCTGTTAGTAGCTCCCTACAAACAGAACCTGGGTGTCATGCCAACATGCTCGCACGTCTTTTTTGGGGTTCTGCCCACAAACTCTCTATCAGATTGAGTTCAGGGCTCACTCAAAGACATTGATATTGTTGACGCTTTTTCTAATTCGGTGTCCATCTGTGTAAATTCATGTGTTTCTTCGATATTTCAAAAAATCCCCAGTGATACAACATAATCAACGAGGTGACATCACAGGAAAAAAAAATCTCCACACTGAAAAAACTAAAAATCTTACCAAGTATTTTTGGTTGTTTCTAGAGCAACTAGAAAGAAGACAAAGCTAACTTATAAGCAACTTTTCAGCAAGATATAAGAGTTTGTTTTAAGTCAATTTCTTAATTTTGTGCCACTGGCAGATAATTTCATTTACAACATGGGAACAATGTCTGCCAGTTCCACTGCTAGCAGACAGTGCTGGCTAATCTGAAGAACCTTTATCATCAATATTAAGAAATTACTACCTTAAAACAAACTATTGTCTTCCTTAAAAGTTACCTAGGAGTCAATTTGGTCTTATTTAAAGTGTATTAATATATTTGGACTACAAATTAGACCAGAAGTACTTAGTGCAAGCCATTTATCTTACTGTCTCCTGTAGAAGCGTCCTGCGAGTCCAAGATGCCGGACTCTTGAAGCGACCTGATGCAGGAGTCGACGAGCTCCAGGCCAGTCGTCAGCTCCTCCTCTATGTCCTTCTGCCCATCTGCATGTCCATAAAACAGAGAAAAGACAATAAGTGATCGGTCTTCATCTACGTTATGATTTCTAAAGGTGTATGATTGCAGAAGCAGTCCTGGATTTCACCTGAATGTACTTGTCACCTTGTGTGGGATCTAAAAAAGATCTTGAGGTTTTAAGAACAACTAGATGTTAATTTAGTCACCGTGGGTGTGAGAATAAAAAACCGGGTAATAACTTCAGACAAAAAAATAAATAAAATAAAAAACATCAGACACATTTGGAGGAAAAGACAAAAATCTCACGTTAATGTTAATAACTTTTCAAATTTACGAAATATGTTGAAAACTTCATATTTCTTTCTTTTTTTTGTCTCCATTGCAAACAAGGCTTCTATAAAATAAATATATATATGTATATATGTAAAAACAGACATAGGGCATATTTTTTAGAGTGTTAATTTTTAAATAGCCTTTCAAAAAAAATGTTCAATTTTAAATATCTTTGACTTTTCTCTCAAGCAGAGTTGACGCGGCGCAACTGATTATATTAAAAACACCCGACATAAATGTGGCTTGAAAAAAAAAACAAAAAAAAACCTCACTAGAAAAAAAATAGCAAAGTCAAAATGATTGGTTGTCATTGCAAATTCTTGACGATCATTCAAGGTTGACGCAACCAGCTATGGGTAATTACTTTTTTTCCCCAGAACTGTTACTGTAGCTCCTTTTCCTCAGCAAATGTAATCGCCATTTGACCACTTTTGCATTTTTAATGTTATCTTTGTCCTTCGTCAAAATGTTCTTTGATTCGTTGAAGTTTGACAAAAGAGCAAAAAATGAAGAAATCTGTAAGTGGGGGGCAGGGCAGTAAAAACTTTTCCTTAACACTGCCATCATAAACCCAGTAGGTCAAGCTGATCATTTAGTAACAAATCTTACGTACTGAGATCCACGTTGTACTGAGATATGAGCCGTTTGTCTGTCAGACAGCGGCTGATGGCACGGCCAGTGTTTTCCAGGTAGAGACGGCTGCCAAGGAAGATAAAAGCTTACAAATGAGTCTTAGCGGCAGCATTAATCTCTTACGGAGATGGAAGGAGAACGCTAATAGTAGCCGCCTTAGTGGGAGGATTTAGGAGGCCTGTTTTATTGACTTCGAGTGATGCCTTTGCAGACTGAAGCCTCTGCCGCTATTGGCAAAAAAATAAACACTTTCAGGATTGACTGCAATGTTTCACTGAACTGAGGCGAGGCAGATTTATTTGTAAGCAACGTGTTTTTAAGGGAGACAAAAAAAAAATAAAAATAATGAACCACAGATAGAGGAAGTCCCATCAAAAACAAAGCAGAAAATTTAAGCTGTACAGAAAGAGGAATTAAAAATCTAATTGGAAACGAAAAAAATGGACAAGATACAGTGAGATAAAAGATACGATACGATACAATACGGTACGATACGACAGTGAAATAATTTTTTACCTTTATGCTACAGCTGCTGTAATCAGTCATGTTTTTTTCCAACTTTTCAATGATTTGTGAGCGATGTCACGATTATAGGTCTGATCGGACGACAGATGGGTTTATCGTGGAACAAACCGAGTCCGTCTCTGTTTGTTCCAGGCCGGACAGTGAGAGCCTTCGCCGCAAAACCTCTGGGATCGTTGTGTCAGCCAACTCTTTGTTGGCAGAGGTCACCCAGCGTGCACTCAGCTAATCAATCTGCTCTCCACATCCTATAGATCTGAGCGAGGCTGACAAAGAGGCAGGAAGACTGACCCGAGTGTCAAGCATGTTTCTTTCTCCTTTTTCCCCTTTTCCAACTCAAACACTGTCAGAAAAGTGGTCGAGCTCGGCGAGGTGTTTTCATTTGACTTTCAAATGACGCGGAGGCCCATTGATTCTGTCTGCCACCTGTGAGACGCACGCCCCATGCGAATCAGGACTGGGGACCTTTAGCTGAGTTTCACTTTGCTTTTACAAGAGGTGAAATGCAGGAAGAAATGTAGGATTCGAAAACATACATTGCGACATTTCGGATTACCTTGGTTGTTCCAGCGAAACTTCTCATCTGCTGAGCTGTAAGATAGAAACAATAAAAACACAACCGGGTTAGAAATGTGCTCAACTTTAATTGCTTATGCACTGGATATCTGAACTGAAATGTAGCTCTTGTGTGCAGCCTTTTTAAATTGTCTGTTTTGATCCAAATCTAACAGAGCGACACTGAAATTTACTAGGAATAACATTACGTTGCGAGACTGAAGTAAATATTTAAAGCCTTTTGAATTGACACTTTTTAAAGTCGTCTGAAATGTACTGCCAATTGCATTTAATAACATAGGTACACTTATTAAAACAATAAAGAGACTGATTAAAATTCTTTTTTTTTTCTTCCTTATTGAAGCATGTTTGTCTGAGGACAGTGTTGTCTTACAAAAGCTTTCAGAGGAATGAGAACAAAAACAGACTGAAACATGGCAATAGTAGCGGAAAAACATCAGTGGAGGAAACTATAAATACGAGATATGAAGAAATGTAAACATAAAAGTGCAGCATTCCTATCCGACATTAAACACGCGGCTGATAACTCGAGCTGTGTGTTTAATGTTGATGAATTCTTTCTTTCACAAAGTAAACAGTTTAAAGTTGAACCGTGTTCAATTTAAAACTTTCCCTCAATATGGAAGATATCCAATTTAAAGGTTTTTCTGGCACCAGTGGCCTTTATTTGCAGCAGATCTGACAGAAAATGATCAGCAAGGGAAGAGGGGAGGACATACTAGAGTCCTAGAGTCTGGATCAGGAGTCATGACCTTCTTACATGGGTGTAACCATCTTTACGCGATGCAACGCGCCAACCTTAGCTTTCGCATTTAGTTGGCTGCTCGCCAGAATCATCAAATTTTAGCTTTATTGACGAAACCTCAAATGTTTACCAATGAGGGTGTTATCAGATCCCTCACAACAATCTTCAGTGTCATCAGTGTGGAAGTTGTAACTGAGTCAAGACTCAAAAAGTTAGCTGGTGATATTTTAAAAAAGCGATTTAAAGGTAAACTATCCTGTCCACAATGATTTCACAGGTCACTGGTCTCCATGAGCCAGACCTCTTACCTCTTGACAAGTGATGCTTTTTAGAAAACACGTAAAAAAAAAAGGTGCCTCTTTAGCACTGGAGCTGGTTTAATGATGAAGGGTTGTAGACTCTCATCAAACTGAGAACTGAGAAAATGTTTCTGAGACAAAACTATTTGCGCTGGATTCCTGCACTATAAGGGGATGGTTGGCACGTGGAAAACACGAGTGTGAAAAAAACCCTATTAGGTCTATGTGATGCCATATACGGTAGTCAATATGTGTTGGTTAGAACCCTTTGTGTCTTAAGATTGGAAGGAAATTTTCTACAATTGAGCAAAGATTTCCTCATGATTTTGACAAACAGGCCACAGAGAGTTTTGGAAAATTGTGGTAAAATTGAAATTCTATTACATTTTTTTTTTTCAGCTACCTCTATACCATTCCCCCCTTAAATCTTCACCTGTGACAAGGGTTTAACAAATTTCACAACTGCAATGCCGGCAGCCGTGTTTTCTCTCGTCCGTTCTGCTGCCCGGCCAAAAACCAAAGACGGAAAATGACAAACTCCATCGACTCGTAAACAGAGACCAGATGCCGTTAAATCACCCCACCGATTGCCTCAGTGTATGCAGAGTGTGACGGATTACGGCGAGTGGCCGAGCAGCACGTGTTAACGGAGCCCTCGGCCAGCATGGCGGCCCCTCATTCATCAGCCATTGTTATAACCAGAGACGCGCCCCGATATGTGTACAGAAACCCTAATGTCTTTCAGGATGGGAGCTGTAGACATGGGAGTGTTTACAGCAGACAAACAGAGCCGACTGGAAGCAGGATTATCATCGCCAGTCTGCTTTCTGCGAGGCAGCGACGCTAACTCTGCGAGAGAGGCCGTTTTCTCAGCGAAGTCCAGGCCGGTCCTGTCCGTTTGCTGGTGTCAAAACGTTGCCTCGGTGGTGCTGAGCGCCTGTTATTTCCCGGCAGCCGGCGGGAGACCGAGCTACGACCGAATGCAACATGAGACACCTCGCTGCAAACTGTGAGGAAGGAGGCCAAATGTTGTTAACATCAAGTAGTCGCATGTAGAGAAGGGGGCTGAAGGTGAGGAACAAAAACAGCCCAGAGGATGTCGGATTACTGTCAGGGAAAAGAAAGAGGAGAAATGGGAGGAATCTGTTCACACACAGAGGGAAAGATAAACAGCGTAAAGTGAGGGGAGAGAACAGGCGGAGAAAATCTAACAAGGTTTGTTTTCTTTTGGAAAAGGGAGACATGAAGAACACACAGTACATCACATCAGTTACAGGTGGTTTCAATCTGAAGTAAAAGTTTAATTTCCAGGTAAAAATCAAAAAACACCATTTCCTAATATTTTCCTAATATTTATTATTTGGTCCGACCAACTCGGCTTCTGTGTTTTCAGTGCAGTTCCACAAGCTTCAATGTCCTCAATAGGGACCTAATGTCATACAACTGCACAAAAAAATCCTAAATTGTTAAGTGCAATAAAAAGAATGTGTTGATACAGCAATTTTTAAGAAATGAGAATCTAAAAGAGTCTGTCCTACTTCGGTATTTAGCTCCAAAGGCATCGATTTGTCAAAGAACCTCTCGCTGCACATGCATCGTCTCTTCTGGCTTTGCAGCATCAAGAGACCGAGATTTTTGCTCTTTCGTCTTTTGAAAAGCGCAGATCAGGTCTCATCAGATCGGATGGAGAGCGTATGTGAAAATCAGGACTCAAAACAAATTCTGTCTGCAATGTTATTTTCTTTGTTTCCACACTTCCATAGAGACCAGATTGATGGAGAGCGTGTTTACAATGAGGTAAAGGTGATCATCTGCGTTTTATTTAGGGGTATCAGAGTGGAGCTCAACGCAAATGCATGAAATACTTTTCAAATATTCTTATATAGAAACATTTTTGAAAACCGTGTCAGTATGGCTCCCTTACACAACGCAGTTGTTAATTGCTTATGTGGAAAAGCCGAAGAGATGCAAACACTTCTGTGCGGCACAGGTGGACGGATCGATCCAGCATATCGATAATATCAATACCGAGTCGATACCAGTATCGGATCGATACCAGCGTGGTAAAATCTAAACTTCAGTTTCAGATTCCTTTGTGAAATTTTCAAGATACTTTTCTTTTCATTGCAAAGTTGACACTTTTAATTGACTTTTTATGCAAATTTTTAGAGAATTTTGTCTTAAAAACTGTTATTATTGACCTAATAATGTAAAGTTGACACTTTTAATGCAACTTTACGTTAAAAGTGTCATCATTTACAGAGTGACACTTCCATGACAACAGTTGTAAACATTCATGAAGACTCCTCCATGTTCATGATAGATGTTAAATCATTGCAGTGATCATTAAGTGTAATGTCAGTCTTATGCACATCCTTTCAAATGAAGCGTCACCAAATTTTGTTTTATTTTTGGCACCGCAGTTTCTCCGCACTGCCTCGGAGAAGATTTTGTTTCAATTTGCTCCCAAACTACTTTATTTAGAAACAAATGTAGGCAAATCAGATTAAAATGTGAAGAAGTATTTTGTAGTGACCTGCAGCTTTCGGTGTGAACACAACAATTCACAGGAAAAACACAAACATGCTTAAAAGTCAGATGTTTTACATCTCAAACTTAAATAAAAAAGTGCTGAATTCATACCAGAGTGTGCAGCAACACACCTCTGTGTTGCAACACAGACCCAGATCTGAGTACATAGGTCGCCGAGAAGCTTCGGGTCTCGGAATTAAAATTCTGCTTTGTGAGTTCAAACCGAGGGAACATGTGGGACATCCCAGTGAGGGAGGCGGGAGAAACCTCTGCACCCTTTGGAAACCATCCAGACAGTCGACCTGCCTCGCCGCACACCAGCTCGGCCCTGCAGAATCGTCAACGTCTCGCCCCTCTGTAAACCTAATCAGTCCTCACCAAACTCAAACGACTCACTGACCCAGTGGCCCCGGACACAGAGTCAGTTTTCTTTTTCGTTTTGTTTTTCTCTCTCTCCCTCCTCCCAAACACCTGTGAATCTTTTTGAAGCATCAATAGAGCCTGACAGAGTCATTAGCGGAACGACAGAGGACTAATTGACAACGTGATCGGTCCTCGTGCCGCAGGTCACTCCACGCCACAGCACCTCATCACCGCTAATGATGTAATGCAGTTTTGGGGGCAGAGTGTGTGAGCGCGCCTCTGTTTGTGTGTGAGAGGAGAAGAGGGGGTGGAGGGAGGGCGCGCGCACGCAGGAAGAAAGCAGAAAAGACGAGAGTGATATGAATTTGTTGTGGCCGTTACCGAAAACGCTGACATATTGCGTAACAAACGGCACCATAATCTGAAGCGGGGGAAAAAAAAAAAAAAAAAAAAGGGACAGCATGCTGTTAAACTGTTTAGCAACAATACTGGATTATCCTCAAAATGCCTCCAGCTGTTTTTTTCTTCTTTTTTTTTTTTCCCCCAGAGGTGAAGCGACTGACCTTGTTAAAATGGGATGATAACATTGGACAAAACCTTCCCTCGAGTGTGAAAGTCACACTAAGAGAAGCTCTGTCCTCATTTCCTAAGAACTGATAAGTAAATTAAGAGGAGGTAATTAACTGTTCCTGTCTGTCACTATTCAAAGCCACAGTGAGCCGCCAAAATATCTGGAGAGGACAAGCAGTGTGTTTGTTGCATGTGCTTCGACGGAATCAGGAGAACAAAGTGAAAGATTTGATTGAGATTCGAAGTAAGAAGCTCCAAATCTGAGCGTTGCCCTGTGATGATGAACAGGCGAACTGTCCAGGGTTTTAACCGCTTCCTGTCAGATGACCGCTGGAGGAACCACACAGAGTTTCGTATCCCAGGTTCACGCAGCAAGGTTTTAAAATTTGCAGACTCGTTAAACCTTACGGGACCACACACGGCAATAAAAGGTAGAACAGGTTTGGTCGTAAAGTGTGTGTTGATGAACCGATTTCATTCGTCAACATTAAGACGCCAGACGGGAAGTCCTGGAAAACCTTGCGAGATCAAACGTGAGTTAAGAGCAAACAAACATGGCCGCCGACTTAGACATAACTGCGATGGCAACGCAGAAAGAAAAGGCTGCAAACCTGAAACACTGCTGCAGAACAGAAGTCACCGCGCCTCCTGATTGGCTACCTGTCACATTCAACAAGCTGCGTCTTCTTTGGTCATTGGAGCACACACACACACACACACACACTGGTCATTGGAGCACACACACACACACACGCACACACACACATTGCAATATAGGGCCAAGGCAATCCAACATGTTGAATATCCCCGATTTTGATATTAGAGTGCCGTGATGCAAGTGAACCAAGCGACTCTTAACTCACCACACATTGCAGGAATATTACTTAATATCATCTTAATAACCATCCTGACATTCTGGATGTTCCTAAGATTGTCGGAAGGAGAAAAAAAGGGAGAAGAATTGGCATAAAAATCTTTCCGTGTGAACTATCCCTTAGAGGTTCCAATCATTGTTGTCAGGATGACAAAACTAAAGGAGCCGCATGGGGCCATCATGTCAACAAGCACTACAATCAAACCCCCTGTTTATTATGTATGAACCTAAATCAGTGGTTGGTGGCTCTAACATATAAATGTGACAAAATCAGAAAAAAAAATAAAAAAAAAAATCCAGCGAATACTTTCACAAATGCCTTTCATAAGCAAGAAAAGCTCGTGTCTATATTTGTGGATTCCAATTTTGGCCACAATCAAATCTTTGCCCAAACGGTTGCAGCTCACAGAACTCGGGGAAAGCGCGTAAAAGCCCCACCTAAACGCCACCTTTGTACAAAATGGCTCCACTCGACCGCGCCGCCTCTGGAGAAAGAGGACGCGTTGACGTCAAGAAGGAAACGAGCCTCCGATCGAGCATTCGAGTAAGGTGAAGAGAGAGAGAGAGAGAGAGAAAAAAAAAAAGAGTCTCCATTACTGCCCCTGTGCACGGCTGCCGTTCCCTGTTAAAAGCCCCTGCTTGATATTTTCAGCAGGATAATTGAACATGTGGAAGAGCCATTCCAAATAATGATAAACTCCCAGTCGTACACTCTGACCCAATATTTTCGGCTCCGCGGAAAAAAAGGACACATTTTTACACATCTTTTCGGCGCCGTTCCTCTTCCACAGGCGGCGTTACAAATTGAACCGCTGCACTCAGCGGCCTGCTCCGCTGAAGGGCGGCAAAAAAAAAAAAAAACAGGGAGAGGGGTCAAGAGAGCGAGAGGCGCGAGACGGAGGGGAGAAATATGATACAGACACAAACAGAACAAAAGAGGCACATAAAGGTAGAGAACGATAGGAGGCAGCGGAGGGAGGAGGGTAATGTGATATAATAGAAAAAGAAGTAAACACTGCAGAGAGAGGCTGAACATGATGGCCAGAGAGAACAAAAGAGACGAGAGCTCTGCCGAAGCCGACGAGAGGGGCTTAAAAGAGCGAATGCCAGAGATAGCGATGAAAATCCTGCCATTTTATCCGCCCAATAAACACATCCCCAACCCCCGGTCCGCATAATCCATCCGTTTCAATGCCTTCCATATTATCTGCTATCTGCGCTGACCAGGAGGGCCGACACTCTTGTAAGGAAGAGGGCGAGAGATAACGGAAGCCACCCTGGAAAAGGGAACGGAAGCCGTTCCCTTTTCCGTTCCCTTTTCCAGGGAACCATCAAACGTTGGAAGCCATCAAACGTTGGCTCATCAAACGTTGGCTCAGGTTGAGTCGACGGATTCATAAGCTAAAGCCGAAGCACGGCCTGCTAATTTGACAGGGGTCGTCTTGCACGAGGCCCCGTCGAAGCAACACGCAGACACGGAGAGAAGCTGAGAAAACTTCTGCTGTGAACTAAATATGCAAATCTTCTTTTTTTTTTTTTGCGTGATGTTAATTTGGCACAAATCGCCGGCTGTCAGTAGCAATATTTGTAGCCGGCTCCGTCTCTTGCCTCTTTGATTCGCGCCGTCTCGCCTCTTGATGCTGCACGTTTAAAGCATCTTCGGAGGATGCAAATAACTCTGAAATAACATGAAAGCAAAAGAACAAAAAAAAAAAAAAAATGTGTCGATGTTAAAAAGACGAAAAGCTCAAAGCTAGTCCTTTTTTTTTTTTGTTTGTTTTTTTTTTAATATCACCGAAAACCTCATCTACATTCATTTTTCTCACTTCCTTTGGCCATCAATTACCCCGGCTTCATACATAACGATGGATATTGGCAGCGATGTCTGCTTCTGCTGCCAGAAAAACACAGTTATGCTAACATTGGAAATGAGGTCGGCTGTCAGGCTGCGGTAGGGAAGTCTCACTTGAGATTGACACGGGCCGAGGAGGGAGGAATCAACGGACCGAAGAGAGGATAATCGGTACGAGAACGGACCGATGTGAGCAAAATGTTTGTTTGTTTTTTTTTTTTTTTAAAGAAGCAGAAGCAGATCAGCACAATGGAGTTGGGATAATTATGCTATTAAGGCAATGAAAGCCTGAACTGGCTTGCTCAGATTAGTGTCTATTTGAGGGTATTGTGGTGACATGTGCATATTTTACACTGTACTTTAAACATTATTTTGGTGTAACGCCCCCAGATCATCACCGCCCCCTTTTAGCCCTCTTTAAAATCTTCCTAGATACACCCCTGCTCAATTGTCTTAAGGAGGCATTTAGTATAAATATTGATATTCAAGCAACCTTTAAATATACACATATATCAACATTCATATTTAGGACCTTCTCATTCTTAGCTTTTTCATTGCGTTCCTATGCAATTCCTCTCATTCCTAATCCCGATTAAAGAGTGATTTCGGAGCGGCGCACTGCTAACAATTTCTCAGGAACAGAAATGGCTGGTGAAAAGTTTGAAGGAAACTTTTTTTTTTTGACTAATTAGGATTAAACACATTAGTGGCCTCCTTTGGAGTGCTAGCAAATTGGCCCAAAAGCATGCAGCTGCATGTTAGACAATTATATGTAATCAAATCATTTTGCAGTCGGCGTAAGATGTTAATAAGTTGTGAGGATACCAATAACTGTGGGGAAATCGTTTATCTGTACCTTAACATATCCTGGCAGGAATTACACCGTTACAACGCTGCACAGCTTTATTCAAACGTAGTCACCTTCATCGCGTGTCCCAGCATTATTTACCTCCAAATGACCAAACCCGACGCTGCCCATTATTCAGCAGGCGGTGAATTTCTGCTGGTGCATTTCCATGGGGCAGGCTATTATGCGATATTACATTTACAAAAACAGAGATAAGCCAAAGCCGTTCATAAGAAAGCCGAATATGGCTGCCAAGTATCTGATAACAGCCTGGATTCTGCTACATTAAAATCCTCCACGGTGTATTTGTGTTGCTAAGGTAATAGCTGCAGCTTCTTGTTGTTGTCGTTGTTGTTGCAAGCCAGTGGGTGAAGCCTGAACAGGATATGATCCCAAATGTGTGACCTTTGGCGGAGAAGAAGCTGGAGTTGGACCCGCTCTGTGCAGGTCTCACACACTTTGCACTTACAAGGCCAGTTTGCTGCAGCAAGCAGTGTGCAAATGTCACAACTTTCTTTTTCCTTTTTTTTGTTGTTTTTGTCCTTTTTATCCCCGGCAATGAAATTGACGGTGTGTCTCCCATAAACCCGGGAAAAACTGCCCTATAACACAACACTAAAGAGCAAGCGTGACAAACCGGAGTCCCTTCAGAGACCGACGATTCTCCCTCCAAGCAGTCGGTACGACCAGCTTTCTGCACTTTACTGAACTGCCTTGCTCTAGCTTTCGTTTCATCTCACAGTCCTTCAGATGCAGGAAACTTACCGATATCACTGCACCTGTCTACACTGTTTGAATTTGCACCATCAGCTGATACAGGCGACGCAGCCTGGTGCTAATCAGAGGCTCAATCTGAATTCAACAGGGAATCTTTCCAGTAACATCACAAGGTGTCACGATTGAAAGCAACTAAAATGGGGCAGCGATCTTCGAACTCGATTATGTGGTGCAGTGAAGACAAAAAGACGTCTTACATATAAAAAAAAAAAAAAAAAAAAAAGACTCCACTTCGCCTTACTGTAGCAAAAAAACAAAAACAAAAGGCAAATGCAAGATAAAGGGTCAGTTACTAACTATCTACTTTTTTTTTTTTTTTAGAAAAGTAAACTCTGTGAATAAGTAGGATTAACTTGTAGGATTAACTAAAAGTTTATTATTAGCTGGTGAAAGAAAAAGAAATAATAAGAAGATGGAGACATTTCTTGAACAAAATCCAGCTCCAATCTCAGCCAATTATTTTGGACTCACTTCAGTTTAATTCAGATCTAGATTGTGGCCAGTAGCGTCCAGTAATAAAAGCAGAACTTAAGAATTGCCCGTCCTTTTTGCAATAAGTGCTTCTCAAGTCGTCATTAAACTTCTAACATTTTTCAACGACGTCAGGAACGCTTTCCATCGGCCTTTTGACACAGTTTTATACAAACATCGACTGTCGCCACGTAAAAGTCCAGCGGCGTCGCCAGAAAGGCAGAGAGCGACGGCTCGTTGAGGTCGCACGCCGTCCCAGAGGTCGCTCTCAGGTTGCTCGCCGTCAACGCCGCAAATGAAGACAGACTCATCATCCTGCAGAGGGAGATATAAGCTGAGTTTATCTCCGCCGATGAAATTCCCGTTGCCGAAAGAGGAGGCCGAAGCTGGGCATCGGGCATTCAGCGGGGACGGCCAGCGCGCTCCATACCGCCTGTCGTCGACGTCTAATTACCTCCTGAGCAGAAAGATGGCCGATCCCAGTGCAGCGCTGTGGCCATGCACTTTATCTTAGCCACTCAGATTAATTCTACCTAATTACGCTTTATGCGGGAACAATGGCTAAACGTTGCCGCTTTGTACAGGTGCTGTCTAACTCGGTCGCATCTCATATCTCAGGAGAGGGCAGAAATGAACAGGTCGAAAATGTCGAAAGCCTCCAGAGACGGCAGAGCAGAGTGAGTCAGAGTAGCCGGGCGGTGCGTAATGCATGGCAGAATGACATAATCGGACTAGATGAAATTGTTCAACTCAAGGTGGGGTGGAGAATGACCTTCTAGTGTGGCCTTGACTTTATGCACTGGATTTAAGAGCTAAAGATGAACTGAGACTGGAATTAAAGCCAAGGCTTCCTGCTTATGGCTTCTGATTTATAATAACAGCCTCTGAACTTAAGGAAAGAAGCAAAATGTGAAAAGAAAACCTAGCCTTTAATTATACTGCTTCGTTTCAGGGCTGGAAAATAACCCAGCATCAAGAAAGTTTCATCACTGGTGCCACAAATAATGAGATTCCCTAGAAATTACTTTAAAATAAATGAAATATTGTCCATATTTACAGTCATATAAATAGCTATGAAATTTAAAATTACTGTGAATGTTGCCATCAAGATGAAGATGTCAGGAAACACCAGAAAAAAACCCTCCACATCCAAAAAAAGCCAATAAAGACATGGATTGTGCTGCACCCGTGCAAATCAAGCAGTTCGTCCTTGACAAATTACAAGCTCCTGATTATTAGGACGCTACCTGTTTGCAACTTTGTGCCAATTTGCACTAATCATGACAGAATGCTTTGATCACGCTTCTATTAAAATTAGGTGGTTGCACCTGTGACCTGGACCGGCAGAGCGCCAGGATGAACCGAACACACCACACCTGAGTAGAATAATCAGGTCATTAAGGCTCTGGGTAACATACCTACACAATAAGGAGGTAATTAAGCCATTTCATTCCAGTGTTTTGTACCCGTGGCACATCTAAAAACCGCAGGACTGCAGTTTGACTCCTGTGCTCTCTGTGAACTGCATAATCAGCTGGTGAATTGGATTATTTGTATCTTCTGAAATCCAGGAACACCTGCAGGACCGACTGTCTTTCACACGCCACGACAGGCACAAATGTTAGCCGCCTCGCGGGTCACAGCCAAGCAGCCACTTCACTGCAATATTAGTGAAGCTCAGTGAGCGTAATACATTTCACATAGCTAAATTCTCTCCTTCCATTTCTGTCCGTCGTGGAACTTGATGCATTTGAGGCGAGGGCCTGCGCTGGCACAGCTAAGTGCTAGCATGAGACGCTAAAGATAATCTGCTTACTATTTTCCCGATGGGTCTCCTACATACAGCTATTTTGCTTCCTGTTCATTTGAGTCTGTGCACTGCGAAAACACAAAATCCTTCCTAGTGATTTTGATCTAATAGGGCAAATATTTTAGTCCATTTGAAATCAGGCAAAACGTTTCAGCAAGATATAAGGGATTGCTTTAAGTCAGTAATTCCTTGATATTGATTACAAAGTACTTGTTCATTTATTATTTCATTTATAGTATGGAAGAAATGTCTTGTGTGAGTGAAATAATCTGCCAATTGAACCAGTAATTTATCATCAAAATGAAGGAATTATTGACTTAAAACAACCTCTTATATCTCGCTAGAAATGTGGGTTTGTGTTTCATTTCAAAACGTGCTGAAATATTTCGCACCGAAGACTAAACCAAAAACACTCTGTGAGAGTTTGTGTTTTCGCAGACTCGCATTTCTGCCGAGACACAGGAGGAGCGGGGAAGAAACGGATTACGCCCCCATTTAGGCGCAAGGTAATAAAATAATGCTGCATTCCGGCACTGCAGCGGCAGATTAGGACAGAGGCAGGACGGTGAAGGTGACGGGAGATATCCATCTCGGCTGCTTCTGATGCACGGCCACTGAGGTGAGGAGGAGGAGGAGTGGAGCTTCATTTCTCCCTCCGCCACCCCTACCTACTCCCCCTCACCCGGGGGAGGAGGGAGAGAAACACGAGACCCTTTGAAGCAAGTGATTAAAGCGCAGCAGGATGAGGCGCAGCTCGTCATTTCTGCTGGGCCATCCACATGCCCCAAACAATTGGCTGGGGGAAGAAAAGGAGGAGGTAGAGAGAGAGAGAGAGAGAAGCAGAAGTCTCCCACGACCCACTAAATTGGTCAAACTGACTACCTAGTCTGCCACCGTGGAAGGCAGCCATTTTGACTTGGGGCCAGGAGTTAAATGAGGGGCGAGGAGAGAGCCATGTTGGTTCTCAGCGTGAGATCAGCCAGTATTTCCAGAACCCATCAGTGATCCGCCCAGAAATTACGATGCAAGGATTCCTTCGTGCAATCGAGTTCAAGCGAAAGTCACTGGGAGGAGAGCAGTTTCCAAAAATATAAACGCATAAAAAAATTACTCATCAGATAAATAATGACTGAACTGGACATAAAATATAATACATCATATTTTTAAATATAGATCAAGATAAAGTAGTGCATGATCAAGAGGAGGAGGTAAAAGGACAATTTGTTTTTTGTTTTGTACGCAGACAAAATGGAGAGCATAGTGTGTGTTTTTGTTAAGCACGCTGCACTCTAGTACCCCTGAAATATGTCAAGCATTTCAGCAGCACGGTGAGGCATTAAAATGGTCCAGATCAAACCGTTTCCATGTGTCAGAACGGCCTAGTCGAAGCGCAGACTTAAGTCCAAGTGAGAAATGATGACAGAATCTTGTTCCCAGCCACTTCATCCAGTACGACAAGAAAAATGAACACTATTTTTCAGTCTGTAGACACACAACAAAACACTTGCAGCTGAAACTGCAACAAAAAAAAGAGCCTAAAAAGTCGTAACGCAATGGTTGAACGTAAATGCCGCTTTTTAAGATATTTACTATAAAAAAAAAAAAAAGTTTTTTTTTTTTTCCTTTTACTTCAAAGTTACCTGCAACTTTCTGCTGGTGTATCACATAAAATCCCAGTAAAACAGATAGAAAGTGATGGCTGCAAAACTGACAGAATGTGAAAATGACACTGGATGTTTCAGTGAAGAAAATATCATTGCGGTTTGGCTGGAAAACAGCTGGGTCACATTAAGAGTAAGACAAAGAATTATACATTTCTAGACCAACTATCAAGTCTTTTTTTTTTTTTTTTTTTTACCCTTCTGGGATGTGAACGAGATCTTCCAGTTATGTGTGTTCGAAATACAGAGCCTGACTTAAGCTATAAATAAATACAACTGTCAACCACTTATTAAAGAGACAGCAACGTCTTTCTCTCTCTCCACGAACTGAAGATTTGTCTTATAATGGGACGAGCGTGTCAGCTTTGTTCACAGAAAGCATTCTGACATGCTCTCATCTGCCGCTCTTCCAAAACAAAAGAGAAGAAGAAGAAGAACGCCATGAGTGACGACGACGCTACGGCGGCGAAGAGCCTCCTCTTCCAGAGGATCTATCATAAGTCACCGCTCCTTTGGAAAAGCAACGTCTGACCTTTTCCTCTTTTTTTTTTTTTTTTTCTCATAGCAGGACTTCTGATTTATGAAGTCCTGCTACTCTAGTGCTCAGTGTATTTTATACTGTGGAAAGGTAATATGCTTCTTATATTGTGTCACACGTTCACCTTTTCACATATCAGTAATGTGTTTTGGTAGTTGCTCCAAATAGCTCTAAATGCTATTAGCGTCTGTTGGTCACTGGTGTGATGAAGCGACGTTTTTCTGATGAGGCAGATCCACCCTGGACGAACTTTTGGATGGAATTATATCACAAATTTGTTACCGATTTCCTTGTTTCCAATAAAAAAGTAAAAATGTGTTTTTGCCCGTTTCAAAATATGCTGTTTGACGGAAACTAATTTATTATTATTTTTATTATGTTTCGGTCACTTTCTAATGATGAATAGTCATGAAGCAGTTTCGTTTTTGCGTATTTATCACACCTACACAAAAAAAAAAAAAAATCAAACGTTCCTCAAGTCAGTTTTAGAGCTGTACTAGATTTTCTTTTTGGCCATTTCTTAATCATTGGAATGGATAACCAATGGGAAAACATAATAAATTATTAAGAATTTTCCTTCCTCATTTTGCCTTTTTCTGTACTTTTCCAAACACGCAAAACACTAAAATCAAATCTCATACTTTTCCAGACGACATACACAGTATTTTCTTAAAAATCTGGTCCCATTCCAGTAATTAAACGTTTGACTTTTCCATCCGTTCCCTGTTTCTGTTGCAGCTCGTTTATGTTTGGGTCTTATCCAGACTATTTCTTTGGATACCGTCTGACTTTCTCGTCAGACGGACAAGCCGGAGCTCTGACCGTCTTCTGTCTGGCCGGATAGATGTCAGATGAATTTCGCTGGCCTCGGACACGGCCGGCTGCACGCCGGCTGCCATTTGTGCGCTTTCGCGCGCCGCCTCTGAGTCAGTATAGTTTCCGGCAAAGCGACTTTGTTAAAACGGTCAAACTGCCAGCGCTAAAGATAGCCCAGATTGGACTGAAACGTAGTGAGGCTGTAAATACCACAGAAAAGGCTGTTCGCATCAAAAAGCTGTAAAAACACTACTTCCCTTAAATAATTCCAGAAAAGCTGGAAAAAGGTGCAGTGGCAACAAAAAGAGATTATCTAACCGTTGGCATGGAAAAACAGATCAGAGGTTAAGGTAAGAAAAAAACAAAAAACAAAAAAAGAAATCTCTTAATATAAACGAGTAAATAAATAATGCATATTCCAAACAAACAGACAAACCTAAATCTTGTATTTAAGCTGGCATGTTGCAGACGAGGCTTCTTTCGAGCCACTGTAAATACTTAACTACATTTGGCAGAATTTATGTGCATTCATGACGAAGATTGCACTAAATGCAATCTTCTTCAGTGTGTGTGCGTGTGTTCATGTGTGTGTAGAGATTAAGAAGGGTTTTTTTTTTTTTTTTTTTAAGAGCTTAGCTGTGACAGTCCTGTCTCTGTTCTGCTGACAGATCAATAATACAGTCACAAATGACTGTGAACACAAGGAGCCGGTTAGCACAAGAAACACACACACACACACACACATACAGCCGAGTGTGTCAGATGGGGTCTGTCTGTGACTGGGGAGGATATTAGTCTTATTCAGAGTGGCTGGGCTCCAAGCGACTCGTGGTAAATTAGCGCATGTTTGTGAGCCTTAGCATAGCAGCAGGTTAAAGGGGAGGGGGGCTTATCACAGGAGACTGGACCCCCGCCGACACGTCTCGTTTGACCCGTTCAATCTTTTCCTCTGTTCTCATCCTCGTTGTCTTCCTTCTTTTTTTGGCGCCAGGGACTCTCGTCAGCGAGAGTCTCGATCGTGAAAGTCTGCCTCTTGTTATTTCGCACACAAAGCACAGACATTTTAATTTCACGGATACAAAAGCTTTTGCTTTTGTATCTGGCCGCTGACATCTATCCGGCCAGACAGAAGACGGTCAGAGCTCCGGCTTGTCCGTCTGACGAGAAAGTCAGACGGTATCCAAAGAAATAGTCTGGATAAGACCCAAACATAAACGAGCTGCAACAGAAACAGGGAACGGATGGAAAAGTCAAACGTTTAATTACTGGAATGGGACCAGATTTTTAAGAAAATACTGTGTATGTCGTCTGGAAAAGTATGAGATTTGATTTTAGTGTTTTGCGTGTTTGGAAAAGTACAGAAAAAGGCAAAATGAGGAAGGAAAATTCTTAATTTATTATGTTTTCCCATTGGTTATCCATTCCAATGATTAAGAAATGGCCAAAAAGAAAATCTAGTACAGCTCTAAAACTGACTTTTTTTTACCTCATTGTATTTTACGCGGTAAAAGCACCGAGTTGTATGACGACTGCCAGCGCAGTCCTGTTGCAGGGCAATTTATCCTTTTGGATAAATTGAGGGGACGTTTTGTCTGTTTTATTCCTTCCTTTGGTGATTAGGGCTGGATGACGTGGCTTAAAAATATCCGGTTGTTTCAGCCTTAATTTGATTTCCGATTATTTTCTTTCTTAAAGAAATAGAAATGACAGAACGTCAACCATTTCTTCTGAAAGTTGACATGAATTCAAGGTCAAAATAAATAGAAGCCGTAAAATAAAGATGGTAGTTAACATCACTCAGGCTTCCTGTCAGATTCAAGTCACGACTCTGGCTGGGCTGCTGTGAAATATTAATACTGATTCCAGTTAATAAAAAACAACAACATGCTGATTAGATTGAAATATGACTTTAACCCTAAATCTGGTCTGACGCATTTTGGAATTATAACTCATTTTGGGCTTAACCAATTTGAAAGTGTGAAATTTCAAGTGCAATTTCTTTTGAGTCACATTTGATACAAACACAGTATTTTTAATAACCACTGAAGGTGACACGGTAACTTAATTGTACTATAAAATGCCACTATATGCCTGGAAAATACATAATATTTCTCCTTTAATAGATTTTTAGACGAAAATATTAAAATGCACAACTCAGGTTCGGAGCTAGATGTTGATCAGCAAGAAGAGGAACATTTCCTAAAGATTATTCAGGTTTTAAATCATCCACATCCCCATTTGTGACATTTTTAAACGTTTATGTCGATATTGGTGATTTGCCTGGGAACTCAGTGGCACAATTTAACACACGAGAGTCGAACCTTAAGGTCCAATTAGAGCGGTTCTCTGACACGAGCAAGTGCTGAAGCGTTTAGCAAAGCTGCAGAGAGATTTGCAGATCTGTGAGTCGGAGCTGGCAGCCGACGGGCCTGACAGCTTCTGGGTAATAGGCCCTCGCTGGGGCGGCTAGACGGGTCACATTTTACCGCCAGACGGCTCGTGGTGGGACTCGCCGGGCGCTGAGCTCGCGGCCAGTTCATGCACTCACGCAAACGTGCTCACTTTCCACCCAGCCAGCAGCTGGACAGGCAAGCACAACCGCGTGAATCCGATGAGCAGGCAAAAATGTTGGACCGAATTTCAGGAAATGTTTGTTTTTATTTCCTCCCACTTTTACATAAGTAGGTAAATAAAGGTTTTAGCTTCAAAACTAAAGCTAAAAACATGAGTGTGGAGGAAATCCACACGCCTCCGTCTCGATCTGAGATCTGAGATCTGAGGCGTGTGGTTTGAAAAGACTACAACGGAGAAACATCCTAATTGTCAGAACCAAGCAAATAAAACATAAGAAAACTGGCTGGATGTTGACAGCAGGGCCAGTCATGTACTGTGAAAGTCTGTCCCACTCACTGACTGACTGACTGACACCGTGGCCTCAAAAGCATCAAAAGCGATGTTTGGGTCATTGAATGAATGACGGCTTATTCCAACAGATCATTTTTGCAGTGCAAACTTCTCCCATTTGATCAAACAACAACCAGAAGCCAGAAAGTGGTGAAAAATTTCAAGGGAAAGAAATGTCAAAATAAAAAAATAATGCAATTGACTGCCTTCAGAGGTCACCTCATTAGTGAAAGGAGTTTACTTTAGCTGTTTTATAGAAAACACCAGAGTCAAACTGCAGCATTAAGGCCGACAGACGGTTTCTGCAGAAGTTTTAAAGCAGAGGTCGATGATATAACCGTATTCCAAACTTTGAACATCTAACACAGCAATGTTCAATTTATCAACTAAAAGTTTTAAGAGAATAGGCACCACTGCAAACCTCCAAAGACTTGGTGATTCATCCATGCTGAAAAGGCTAGAGAGGGTTAGCATTGTTCATAGAAGCAGCCATTTTAGGAGAGATGCATGGGAAAGAGCTGAATACAGAATAAGCTGAGCATTCAGTCAGCTGAGGACTTCACAAATCTAGACTTTATGGAAGAGTTATGAGAGGATATTAGATATTGGAGAGGGAAAAGGTCAAAGAAAGTCCCATTTACAGTTTGTGACGAGGCACAAAGGTGATACAGGAAGCATTTGGACGAAGGTCATCGGGTCAGATGAGATAAAAATGTAACTTTGAGACGTAGACTCATGACTATGCGGTGAAAAACTTACAATGCATCATGGTGTGGGGATGCTTTCGCTTAACAAGAACAGGGAAGCTGGTCAGAGTTGCTGGGGAGACGGAGAAGGGAGATAAACATGGTTTTGGGCAAACCTGGAGGAAGAACCCATTGAGAAGGCTTGAAAGTTTCACCTTCTAGCAGGAAAACAGCCAAAAACAAACATTGGGAGCCAGAGTGAAAGGATTCAGGTCAAATTCAACTCCTAGACGGTCGCCACCCAATCTGATTGAGCCGTTTCTAAAAGAATTGGCACCACTATCTGTCTGAACGCGCAAAGCTTCAGCTAACGAGCCACATCCAACTACAACACTTTGAACACTGCAAACCATTTAGTGCTTCAAAAGGCAGGAGTGCGTGTCTTACATGGTTTTGAGGAGGAGCCACAATGTTAGCAACGCCTCTCATTCAGCAGCGCTACAGTGGGGCATTATGGGTGTGTAAGTGAGAGGTGGCGTGCCTTACACTCTGCCCTGAAAAGACGATGTTTTCTGTCAGCTTATTCTGCTTTTTTTTCTCCCCGCCAGGCGAACGAGAGCAGACGAAGCGAGTCCATTCAGAAAGAAATCACCGCAGGAACATTTAAATAAAAATGGAAGCAGCCCATCCTCCGTCGTTTTCATTACTTTATCACGAAAAATAGCCGAAGCGCTTGGAAACGCCACCCGGGCTATTGTATTTTCTCATAGCGTCGGTCGTATCATATTTTCAGCGCCTCGGCCGGCGCACTTGTGCTTTGTCTGCGCTTGGAAACAGGAGCTGTCGCTCCATCGAAGACAGAAAAAAAAAGAAAAAAAAAACGGCAATAAGAGTGACAAATTTATCAAACAAACACCAACGCGCCCCGCTATGCCAGAGGAGTTTCACAAACGCTGATGTCATTACAGATTAACTGGATTTAGACGGGAGTCGACTCTCCTCCAGTTCACCGTGTAGCGCAGTGCTTAATTAGTTTTGGGGTAAAGAGAGTGGATTCATTTGGTCATGTCTGGCAATTTAGAGGCTGAGACGTTGAGAAGATGAGCTTTTGAGTGAAAATGATACGATCCCATTTGTACCAGTTGTGAAGACGGATGCAACCTGACGGAAAAAAAAAAAAGATCAGGGCCTTTCAGGGGGAAACAGACCCAAAAATACGGTGACGATTAAAACAAAACAAAAAGACAAATACAAATCTGTAAAGTGTGGCACCTGTTTGAGTTCAGTCTGCTTGAGTCAATATTTACAAAATATTGACTCAAGCAGACTGAACTCAGACATTGTTTTGATCCAATACCAGCAGCAAAGGCTTCTGTGCCGTGTCTACAAGATTTGCAGTGTTTGCCTAATATTCTGCAGCTCTGCACTTTGACTGAGCCATTCAATCCCACCGTCTGGACCAGAGGTCTGCAACCTTTACAACCTGAAGAGCCCGTTTGATGAAAAGACATCCGAATACGCCAAATGTCACCTGAATTTTGGAAAACAGACGACATGTTATTTAGACCCCACAAGATTTTTACTATATTGTGCGCAGTCTGACCCCAAGTGCGCTTAAGTGTGTCGTTTTGGGAACTGACGGTCTAACGGACAACCCCTCTGCTTCTCTGCTGTCTGACTGACATTTGCCACAGAAGGGTTAAAGAACCAGTGTTTTATTCCTACTTGGATCATCTCTTTAGCGCCGTCCAACCTCCCATCAGTTTCCCTTTCGCTTGAAGAAATAGGGATGGTGAATTTTGTGGTCAAAATGTGAAAAAAAATCAAAAGGTGTGACTTAAGTTTGTGAGCTGCTGTTGTTCGATTCATTCATTCTTCAAAAGAGGAAGAAACGAAGACGCGGGACGG
The DNA here is from genome assembly GCA_922788865.1 of Poeciliopsis turneri. Classification (NCBI taxonomy): domain Eukaryota; kingdom Metazoa; phylum Chordata; class Actinopteri; order Cyprinodontiformes; family Poeciliidae; genus Poeciliopsis; species Poeciliopsis turneri. The sequence continues at coordinate 677,883 of CAKLNU010000650.1, read as the reverse complement.
TCTGCCGCTCACTAAACAATACCCCGTTTCTAATCGAGTTTAGCAAGACAGAAGCTTCAACTCCATCTGGGCGATGAGGAAGAAGAAGAAAACGTTTCTTTCTGGACTCTCTCTCTCTCATCCCGTGTTGCTGCTGTTTTAAATTAAAGCTCTGAATGCAACCCCTGTCAAAACACCAATGAGCTAAACACACGCAGCGGCTAATTAGATTGCTGAATGAGTCGGATTTCAGCCCATCTTTCTGCTCTTTGTTGGTTCACTAAACATGAAAATTACAATTCCTATAGAAGCGGCCGCGTAATTAGCTGGAGACGGACGGGATCCCCGCTCACTTAGCAGAATGAAAGAAGACAAAAGATGGTGGGGCTGCGCGCATCTATTTGTGAGTCGGAGTACGGTGGTAGGGGTTAGGCGGGAATCGAGACTGGACGCTGTAATCTCTTCACACTGTCCTGAGTGGCAAGCGGCAGGCTAAGTGTGTTAGCACCAGCGCGCCGAGGTGGGGGATGTGGGGGGGTTGATGCAGTCTGGGTTCGGCTCAGAGGAGCGATAAGGGTCCAGGGTCATTCAGCAGCGAAAAAGTTTGACAGCCTCTTATTCCTACCGCACAATTTTTTCCCCCTAAACACAAGGAACGAGGCTCTAAACAAAAAGATGAAGAAAAAAAAAATAATAATTATGACAGCTGCATAGCATTTTTTGCTTTTTTTTCCCAGCTTTATTGTTTTTCTCAGCCCCAATTTCTGTGTTTGATGGTTGATAAAACACCACAGAAAAAAGAACCGTTGTTATCTTAAAAGTTTAACACAAGTTATAATCTTGTACTTTAATGTAAGACAGACCCGTCATGGAAATATTTTAAAGTGACTAAATTACATCCCTCTCTGCATTTTCTCTGCACGTTGCATGATTGCACGATTCCGTCACTTCCTGAACATGAAACCTGGCAGTGAGGTTGTGACTGGTGGCACAGCTCATTTTTCTAAATGAACGATCAGTCGCTCTCAGCTTCCCATCGACGTCCAGAGCATTTCATTTATCTGACAGCAACTCTCAAGACGTCAGAGATAATAACAGCGCATTCTGTTAGCGTGAGGTCAGCTAAGGTAAACATGATTAAAACATGACGATTAAAGTCGTTTGTGTTGCAAAGACTTTTATTTCTGCATAAAACGCATCAAATTAAATAATAATCATTTTTTTAAAAAGATTTAAGAAAACTGTCTCAAGACTTTTTTTCAAAGACAAATAAGCTGGTGCGTTCGGTGTGTAGTGCAAACATTATCCTACACATACACTTATTATTTATTTTTCTTTTACCAGGGAATTGAGGGAAAAAAAGATGAACTCTGGATTTTTTTAAAAACTGAAATAATTTCCCTTCTGAAGCTTTTTAAGGGTTACGGTTAACCCTAATGGAAAACACGAGTGGTTCCTACATTCATTTTGTGAAGAGGACAGGAATGGCAAGTAGAATGGCAAAAACAAAAACACCTGCGTTGAAACGTGAAACAGGTGAACCACATGCTGCAGCGTCACAACCACGCAGTTAAGGAACAAACAGGATGTGACACGCCGCTGCCTGACTTCAAAAGAAAAGAAAAAAAACTGTTTTTTTTTTTTTAAATGTTGATTCCCAGCTCCGACGTGACCGAAAAAGCCAGTCACCTGCAAGAGGGCAGCCGGCAAAACGCACAGGTAAACACACAGGAGAGGACGCGGCAGGTGCCAGACTGTGTATTTACTGTTACAGAACAGCGGCACGTCACACACCTGATGCTAGTCATGCTTCCGGTCTCAGAGCCGAGCTTGCATCTCTCCAGCTGACTGGCAACGATCTGTCGTTCGGCTTCCAGCTCCCGGGTCAGACGTTCGAACTGCAGCTCCTGGAGACAGACAGACAGACAGACAGACACGGAGGGAGACAAAATGTGTCAAAAAAAAGTCACGATGTGTATTTACTGTTACATTTACAGACACCCTGGGCCTCATTGGTTCTGCGGCACGTTTTTAATTGTCGCGAAACGTCAAGAGAAATAAAGAAAAAAAACAAAAAAAAAAAACAAAGCTGGGACAACAGGAGAAGAAGAAGAAGACGGTGGGCTTCAGGAGGACAAATGTGTGACTTGAAGTGACAGATTCAGGTGAAAAGAAAAAAAGAAATCAATACAATTACACTGTATGGATTCTTGCTTGGTACTGTGGGCTGGCTGACGTTTCTGCAGTAACTGAGAAGGCTGTCGGTCCTTTCTTCACATGTAATGCCTTGATCAGTGGCCGCAGCGCAGCAAACAGTGGAGTGCATGTGACCCTGATGTGATCTGAATGACGAGGATCGTTTTATATCTGAGAACCACAGCAAACAATCATAAGTTAAACAAACAAAGCAAAAAAAATGGAATTGGACAAGAATTTGATTCGACGCGAAGGATGTTTGTTTTTTTTTGCGTCGCACCAAAATTGAGGAGAACGTCGGCACGCGATTCCTAAAACTTCTAAACCGAGGCTTTGTTTACATGACTATAATCCAACGATAATGGACACCGGTACGTTTTTTCTTTTTTTTTTTTTTTTGGTAGCCAGGTCCACAAATCTGGAATGTATCATAAAGTGGCAAGAAGAAGAAAAAAAAAAATCATAGAGGAAAAAAAAAAAAGTTGCCTAGTCAAAGTACAGAACTAAATCCAAATCTGAATATGTGGAAAGCCTTCAGCACTGCCGCTAAAAAAAAACAAATTCTAGTTGAATAACTATTTGTGGCTTTTGTACCAACATTAGGACATGTTAAATTTAAACGGTAAACATAAAAACTCAGCCAAGTTGTTCCTCCAAAACTGAGTTGCTCTTGCATGAACCCCAGCTTCCCCCCCCCCACCCCACCCCACTTAATTAAAAGTGTGACAAATAACCACTAATTACCTGATGCACACAAACAAACCGGCATCCAATTAGAGTGTTTGCGCCTGCGGCTGCAAGATCCTTATCGCTGATTACACGTAACGGATTTGATCTATTTGGGCCAAATATCTAAATAAATAAAGGCTGAAAAGAGGCAAACAGCAGCAACATCAAATAGTCTTGGGGATGTTTTAAATTGAGCAGAAAATAAGCAGAGTTTTGGGGGGGGGAGGGGGTTTGCTTGTTTTTTTCTTGTTTTTTTTTTTTCCCCGTTCCGGCCTACTGCTGCTTTCTGGTGACTGGTTTGTGTTATTTTTTATTTTTTTTTCGGGGCGATTTTTCTGGTTGGTTTACCAAACAAATGTAATCTAATCACCGAAAGAAAACAGCGATGAGTCGTCGCGGGAACAGGTGCGCTCAGCTGATGGGAAAACAACATAACTGAAAGAGATCAAACTGAAAACTCCAAGTTATCTCGTGAAAAGTCAAAAAGCGAGTAAGAAAACTTTTTGGGATTTTTTTTTTTTTTTTAGATCTTTGCCCTCCTGTATCATCCCTTGTAAAGCTTGAACTTTGCCACACATGAAAACCATACAAAAATCAACCTACAGTCTAAAAAAAATAAAAAAATGAAGCCCAGATGGGGTTTTTCATGCTTGGCATGAGGCTGACCTAATCTGCCAAAGTAGACAGTCCAAAAATGTAAGACCGGGAAGTGGGGGCGGGGGAGTGATGTGTTTATGTGCTCAAATACGAAGGGAGTGAAAATGATAACCAGGGGTGAACGTCCAAAAGAGCTGATAATTTCTGAGTGATATGTCATTCTGGCAAGATGCATGCAATTGCAAATCCTTCAAAACTTTTCCACATTATTTGGCGTCACGAACTCGAATGCGCTTCATTTGACGTTGGACACAGAGTGGTACATGGTTGTGAGGTGGAAGGAAAGAAAAAGAAATGACGTCTTCTGTCATAAATCTGAGAGGTTCTCATTAACTCAAGTGGGAGAGCGTTTTGGAAAGGACAGGAAAAAGGAGTGGTGAGTAGAACGCAATCGCAGAGAGAAGAAAACGTCCTCAGACATCCTGTTAGGAAACGCAGCAAACGTGTCAGATAAGACCAAAATGTCAACCTGCGAACACCCGGAGCCTCCCGAAAGCAGCGTCACGCCGCTGAAACGTGGAGGAAGCGGCACGACAGACGGGGAAACGGACGGAGCGAAACAAAGCTGGAGAATTAGTGGCGAAAGTTGAAAGTTGACGATCGTGAAGAAATGTCAACCCCGACGGGAGCGAAACTAAACCGGACACACTTTTCAATTCTATTTGTGGCATTCGAGCAAATAAAAGAACCCCGTGGCAAAACAAAGGGAACACGAGCAAAGACGCTCAGATGTGGTTGGAAAAGTCTTGAATTGACCTCAACTCAAGATATGAGGGAGATCAGCTCTCATTGCATCACCAGTCTACCGTTTCTGCTTGCAACTGCTGATGGACTGCACTGTAAAAGCACTGAATCTTACCAAGTGATTCTTTTTCCAGTTTTTAGCGCAAACAACTTACTTACTAGCACATTTTTCTGCAAGCTATATGGGCTTTTTTTTTTAATCAATAATTCTTGAGTATTGACTATCGGTAGATTTCTTTTTTCCACTTTTGACACTTGGGAACACGCCTGTTTTTTTTTTTTGTTTTTTTTTATATTTTTTTAACTTGTTTTGAGGAGGCCATGTTTTGTCACTGTGAAGCCTGAACCTGAACTTCGGGGTTCCCTTCTTTTGGGAAACCATTTTATTCAAAAAGCCTCCTTCCACAGTAATCACGCGGCATATTCCCCTCGTTTTACGTGCAGGCTGCGCCCTCGCCAGCAGGCGCGACTCTCGCATAGAATTTGATCCGCAAATGCACCCGTGTGGCCTCTGAAGTGCAGATAAAATGACACGACCGCCGCTTTGTCAGGTGGTGAGTATTCAAGCTCTCTTGAAAGGGGGGACGAATTGCAATAGATGAAAAGAAAGGACAAAAAAAAGAGAAAAAACAAAGCTGCCAATCGATGAACTGCGAGGAACCACGAGAGACGCGAGCCGTGTTTGCGCAACTGCGGGGAAAGACGTTTTATTGTCCTCGAAACATTCGAGCGTCTAAAATGTGTGTTTGCTGCAACCGCAAAGCCTCTAAGAGGCGCACGGTTGCGTGTCGACATCACCAAAGATCCTCGCAATCTTCTGCGAGAAGAAAAGCCAGCCGCTGGTAGCAGAGGTACTCTCATTTGCATCTTAAACACCACAGCTTGAAAGGTGGGGGGGGGGGAGAAAAAGAAAAAACAAACACAGTTACGCTTTCCCCCTTGCGAGATCTGGCTTTTTATGCTTCCAAATCAATCTAAGCTCCCTAATCGACTGATGTTAAGCCCATGAAGAAGAAGGGAGAAAAACGAAGCCTACTTTCAGGGCAGCATCTATTTAAGAAAGTTTTCTGCCCCCCCCCCCTCTTTTTCTCGTTTTTTTTCTGTTAAACCAGCTTATTTTGCTGAGAGCAAATACTGACACCAACTCAAACACAATCCTTTAAAAAGAAAATAAAAGCCACAATGCCATGGATCGCTCCCCCTTTTCTTTTTTTTTTTTTTTTTCCCTCCATGCCGCTCTGATCTCTGCTTCAGAGCTGACGGCCAGACACCTGTTACTGCGGGAGAAGGAGCCAGGACCTCATATGCAATCTCCTGTTTTTCCAAAATTAAAGCAAAAAAACACACACAAAAAAAAACACAAAAAGAGCAAAACCTACAGAGCAGATCAAGTCAAGCTGCAAGGATGCGTAGCCTACCTTCACATGGACCATAATGCAAAAACAGGCAGAAATTCACAAAGGATCCTGCTGCTGCTTCTCTGAGCTCCCATCTGTGCGCCGCTTCTTCCCTCCGCTCCGAACCCTCATCTATCCCGCGTCGGGACGCAGCGAGCGACAGAGGCGGAAAGAAAGAGACTGAGAGACCACAAGTGTCACTTGAGCTGACTGTAGCTCGGCCCCCTCTTCGGCCCCCCACCTCCCAGTCTCTGTGTCTCTTTCTCTCTCCTTGCTCAGGGGCCATGAAGCACACAGACACACACACACACACGCACGCACACACACACGCATGCATACAAAAAAAAAAGAAAAAAAAGAAGACGAAGACAAAAAAAAAAGTGCACATACACACCTACTGTTCAGTCAGCCACAAAGATCCCCATGGCAACGCAGCATTTAGAAGCCCCGTGGCATTATTTATGCAACGTTGCATCACAATAGGCCCTCCCACCGGCCAGACCCTGCCAAAAAAAAAAAAAATAGAGCCCGCCGCTCCACAATCGCTCCCCTGCCACACACACTCGCTCCTTCTCCCCTCTTTTCCTCTCCGACCAGACCATCTGCACACACACACACACCACCAACCACTCTTCTTCCTTCCTCCACCTTCTCTGCATCCAACATCACTGGAAAACAAGGAGAGATTTTTTTTTTTTTTTTTTTTTTTTTGTGAGGAGAGGAGGGGGCAGTCAAGAGGGGCTGAATATGCATGGGAGGCCCACACTCAGACTCATGCCGACACAGAAACACGCTGACACACACGCACGCACGCACACACACACACACACACACACATACACACGCGCACGCTGGCGTACAACTCAAAATGCTCACGCATTTGCACTGCGTTCTGGCTGAGCGAAATTCTACGAGTGGAGAATTTCATGGGATGTGGGGCAAAAAAGAAAAAAAGATAAAACAAAAGAACTACAACGTAGATTTGCTGCAGGAAGTTATGAGAAAAAGCACACGTGCAAACAGAGATGCAATTCAGATGGCGCGTTGAAAGGTAACGCTCAGGTACACAGAGCGCATTGCGAGAAGATGGAGAACCGTCTTCAGAACGTCAACACCAAATTGCTGTACAGCGGTGCGCCTAAATAACATCAGCAAACCCTGGACCCCTGCAGGGCAATATTTACGTTCACTTCCCCAGGTTCAAATCGGAAGAGTTTCCAGATGCTTTGCAGGTCGTTTTTCTAAATATGAACACAAACGATGGCTGGATTGTTCTACACGTTTATATAAAAAGGTTGCGAAATTTGTAGAAATAAACTGTTTATTTCCATTGCTAACTCTTGCTATCTCATTACACCAACGGCATAACTACTAATGTGCAATTTGTGATACATATAATTTTACTCTTTTTCAGCTCAGCAGAAACAACAAGCTGTTTTGTTTGGTGATTAAAGCCATAACAATAATGGTTGGCCAGCCTGTTTGTGCTAAAACGCAGAACTTTCCAATTTAAAAAAAAACAAAAAAAAACAAAAAAAAAAACTGGGCGGTTCAAGCAGTCAATAATGCAACACAAAAATTCAGAAGTATGGGCCAAATTTGGTTTGAACATGGTTGCCAAGAAAAAGGTTGCGAGGGTTGCATGACTTAACAGTTTATGCCTGCTGTATAATCTCTGTTTACATGTTTCACCCGTTTTGTTCACAAGCACAACATGGAGAGAAACCCACGCGTTGCTGACAGAGTTTGCGCCGGAGCTGATCGAAAATCCCACTGGTTTTGATCCCAACTAGAACGAACCCGACTCAAAATTCGGACGTCGGACAGATAGTCCACTGCAGCCGATGGCCGACGGCAAAAGTACTCCTCGGGTTTCTTCTGTTGAGTTTGATCAAACCAACGGTTCCTGTGAAGCAGGTCACGAGTTCTTCCCCAGGAGCCGAGCTTTCGGATCCACAGCCGCTGGTTTAGCACTCTGTTGTTCAGGATTATAGGCTAGAATGACTAGACTCCAGTTACTCCTTATTAAAAGGCACATGACTGCTGGCAGCAGGTTTGCTATAAGGGACTAGAAAGAGTGAGAATGTTTTCATGAAAGTAGTAGAAAGAATTAACGCGTGAAAGTTCGACATGTCAGACCATTTGCTGGTTAACTACACTAAAAAAAACCAACCTGAAGCTCCAATGTTTCCATTAAGAGGACACAGCATGTCCAGGGAAACTTTTCTCTCTTTTTTTCATGTTAGAGACACAGATTAGAAAATCTTTCTGCACTGGTGAACGTCAGACCAAGCCACACTGTCAAAGAGAGCTGGAATCTCTGAAGAACTTAGGATTCAAGTGAAGATAAAAAAAAAAAAACCTAATGCCACTAATGTGATATTTCAGTGGGAAACACAGACCAACACAACCATCTTTATGAATCTTAGCATACTGAACGCTGAGACGTGGCGAGAAAATCTGAATTTCATCCATTATTATTCTTTTTTTTTTAAATAACACTTTTAAAGCTTTACACCCGTTTCAAATGCGCTGCAAAGAAGCATTGGTGCAACACAGAAACATGTTTTTTTTTTTTTAAACTTCTAATTTTCTTTCTTTTTGAGCAAACTTTATTGAAACGTGCCAACATGAAGCACAAGTATCTTTATCTTAGTGAACTATCTCCGGGGTTCACTAAGAACCCCGGAGATAGTTCACTATTTATCTCCGGGGTTCTGCACACCACTATGCAGGAGGCAGGAAACACCCTGGATCGGGCCAATCACAGGGCAACGCAGAAGACAAACAGCCAAATACTCACACATCATATTTCAACCTAAGCAAAGAGACGAGTCCTGTACCCAGAGATCCCCAGAGGACATGGAAACTCCACTCAGAAAGACTAAATAATAACCAATATGACGTTTAAATCAGAAGCTGAGCAGACTTTCACACCATAATTAGACTGAATCCTTGATCTGTGCCACCTCTACACCTTTTATGAAGTCACAAAACGAGCGATCAAATTTTCTGCCTCTGCCACTGATATCTTTGTTCCCAGCACACTAAAAAAAAGTGCTTTGTTAGTAAAATTCGCTTTTGGTCAATGGATGAAAGGGGGACGCGCAGGCAAAACCGAGTATTGTCGAAACGTGAGCAGATCTGTCATAAAAACCAGCAACAAACGTCCATTTTCCTACCCAGACGCAGCCTGGCTTGAAACCAGACGCCATGGTGTCCCGACGGGCCCGAACCGACGAAGCCAATTTCACTCCTTTTCTTTTTCCTTTAGCTCACAGGTTTAATCTTCCAGTTCTCCCTGTGACAATAAAACCACCCACCTGGTCCACCGGTATGCACCCGGCACATGCAAAACTCAACTTGGCGGTCATTTCTTTATTCAAATTTGACTGGGCTCAGTTTACACAGCCTGTGATCTGCATCTGAACGACCTTCTGAACAGCGCTGCTGCTGCATAATGGATCCGGCAGAACTGAGATTGAGTCGGTCCAGGGGAGCGGACGGCAGGAACGAGTGTCCAGGTGGGCAGCAGGTTTATTTACTCTGTCTGCAGAATGTGAATAAAAATGTCATGTCACAGTTTCTTACAATGAATGCAAGGCGTGTAAATCTAGTCCTTCCCAAGTCTACTGCGCTTTGCAAAATTATTGTCATTAGTTTTAGGGACCACAAGCTTTTTTTTTTTTCTTTTCTTTTGGTACAACACAACGTATCACATCAGAAACAATTATGACTGCTTTTTAAAAATGTTTATTTTTCAAATCAAAATCTTAAAAGTGAACGTTTGTATTCGGCCCACTTTATTGTGACACATTTTTCTTTTATTTCGCCTCTGCAGTTTCATTTACAGCCATTAAATGTGTCACAACTGAATCTCCTAACTGCTGACATGCACTCTGCTCAGTTTTCTGTACAAATCACCTGTTCTTTTTACTACAAATGATATTCCTCCAAAACTAAATACTAATTTTCTTTAAAAGGTTACAACAATCATCGGTTTCCAGACGCACTTCAGCCATCGGTCACAATAACGGAGCAAAACCGAAAGGCTTTTCTAAAGCGATCGGCATCTGAATATTCTGTTGTTATAATGGATCAAAATCTGCAAAATGACGAACTGTTTCCAGATTGGCTAAAAAAGACAAATAAAAAAAAATAAACCGGTGACATCAGCACAGTGTCCCTCTGACATCCAGAGTTTCTCTGGCCATTAGGAGGAAAGGACAGGAATTAACCTTGGCTCAACGAGAATCTGCTTTAATAAAGTCCTTGTCCGCAAATTGCATTAGTAAAGATCGTTTCCACCACCATCTCCTACTGGAGACTGATGGAGGAAAGACAGCCGGACAGACAGCCACCACAAACATCATTATGGACATTACTGAGGAGAAACAAACAATTCTGGGATAGTGGCTCGGACTGTGTACGTGTCCTGTAGCTAAAGCCGTCTCCCTTGTCTCCCCGACGCAAAGTGGTCTAATTGGGCCCCGTGGTGTTCGTCTGGCATTTAGAGCCTTCAGAGCGGGGCTCCTGTTTTCCAGGGAAAATGTCACAGTGGCTGTACAAGCTAAGACCGCTGCAGCCTGGAAAATTATGAGCTATAGCGAGTCCGTTTGGTAACAATGCTCTCCCCGAGGCAGAGAGAAACGAAAAGCAAGTTTGAGAAGGTGAGGACAACAAACCAGCAAACAAAACACTTCGTTTATTGAAAAGGCTGCAATCTTTTTCTTTTTCATCTTGCTCCAGTTAATTTGTCCAGAAGGACTTCCAGTCTGTCAGTCTATTGACGTGCTCGCCTCCAATGTCGTGCTTCAAGTATAAAGAAGCACGTTTGAATTAAAGCAGCTAAGACCCGGGTTTTATTTTTTTCACGCATCCTCTTATAAAAACCTGGAAGGTTTGTTACTTTTCCAACTCGGTGTCAACCCCGAGCTAGTTGCTGGTTTAAGTGGCCGCCGGTTTTCAGGTGAAGGCATTTCTGGACCTGGCTTGCACCCGTGTTGCTTGAGGAACTTTGTGAGAAGTGAATATGGGATAACCGCTCTCAACTCCACGTGGTCCTTCAATACCGAAGAAAAGCGAAAGGCGGACTCTCTGCCTCTAGTCATTGACCCTGTTTTTAGTGCTTACTGACGTCACAGAGAGAAGGACACCTGAGGGCCGCCAAACAAGCCATGAACTTCTCCACGCACCGGAGTGGTTAGCAGCAGAGTTTCAATCCGTCAAGAGGAGTTTGAAAGGACCGATGGACTGAACTTGTATATCGCTTTTCCAGTCATTTTACTTTACTCTAGAGTCACATTCACATTTATACACCGATACGCAGACAGGTAGGCAATTTGGGGTTAAGTACCTAAGTACCATCAACATGTGGCCGATTGCAAGACTACTACTTTGTCATAGAGCCCCGGTGAAGCCATGGTTCACCAGAAAAGCTCTGACTGGTCCCCTCCATGGGACGTTTCAGTTTCTTCCACAGGTCTAGGAAATCTTTGCGCTCAATGTCTCGGTGATGAGTGACAGTAGACTGGGAGGGATGGATTAGGACGTTGCCTTTCAGGAGCTTTCGTCAAAGCAAAGCTCCTGACAGGGCAGCGAAACTGAAGCCGCAAACAACCAGATGTTGACGTTTAGCTGAGTCATGGTTTACTTATTGCCTCAATAACTAAACATTCTCTTAATTTAGTTAACTTAATCCTGATTTAATTGTATCTCTGAGACACATTTAACCCTTATTTTCAATGTTTAATCTCATCTCCGTTCTCCTCAAATCCACTAAACGAGTCATTGCTGCCACTAAATGAACTTATCTGTTTACCGACGCTTCCCTCCGAGATGGAGCCACGAAAAGAGCCACTGCTGGCAAGACCGCTGGGTTTTTTTACTTTCTAATTTAATTCCAGATAAGACAACGTTGCCGCTTCTTTGCCTGCTGTCTTTAGCACGCAGTGACATAAATCAGCATCCACAGACACGAAACTTCAAGTCCGGTTTCTCGTCTTTCGGACGCGTTAGCCGTCTGCTCAGTCCTCTACGGCCCACCACAAGACAAAAGACACCCTCACACACTTCGTCAAAGCTCAGTCGCCCAACTATTCCTGACAAAGGAATAGATGTGTCGTTTGTCACGCTGCCAAACGACACATCAACAGGGAGAACAAATTGCCAAATGAAGGAGCCCCTTCGCCTGCCATATTTCACTGCTCTCTCGCTGCTGTCAGCTTCAAGCTAACGATAACTTACATGAACTCTTAGCCAGATGGAAAAGACCCCAGCACAACAACATTCTTGCTTGAGGTAAGTGAGATTGCACCTTCGCTTGGCGTTCACTTCACTGGTTGATGCTCTCTGCTCCTATGAACATTATCGCACTGCCAGCAGTTTTTAAGTGAGCTGAATGTGTGTGTTTGGCTGAACAAAAACTTAACGGCATTTGTTCTGCCAGATGTTTGGTCAGACATATCCATTGCTGTCTCGCATCGTGCATTCGCCAGCCTGTTGGACTGCCTTCAACTTTATGAGCTTTGTTTTCAATCTGTAGCGGTTAAAAACGGCGTCTGCTGCTGCGCCACGTGGAAAGAAAGCTGCAACGCGTGTTGCTTTTGTCCTGCTGTTAGGAAAAGGGTCAGAGTTCGGCACGTTGTGCACAGCTGTATCGAAGAATGGAGGACAACTTTAATATCGCTGTATATATATCTGGTATCACTTTAAATTCAAATCTACAACAAAATACTAATTTTAATCCATATGGCACACCCCCACTTAAACTTAACAAGCAACTGCCATTAGTCGCCCACGTTGGGGGGTTTTACAGCGTGAACCGGAGAGTGAACCTTTGGCTTTGACTAGGCCATTCTGAAACCACTAGTTTGTTCTCTTTTAGCCATTTAAAGGTGGATTTGTCATTAAGCTTTAAAGCTTTCACATAACTCAAGTGTGCTTAAGCTGAAGGTCAGAAGATAATGGAGTGGCGTTTACCTTCGAGACTTTCTTGTAAACAGTAAAATTGATGGTTACGTTTAATAATCCAGATGCTGAAGATGCATCCCCCAAGGATAAAACTCATCCAAATTTCACTATTATTGTCGTCAATGACTTTGTTTCTCATTATCAAATCTAAATATCTGGCAGTAATTAGGCCAGCGGGCCATGAAGTTGGATTCAGCTAAAAAATGTGATAAATTACAGTTAATTCATGATTTAGCAAGGGACGTAATTACTTTTTATTTTAGAAAATAATAAGACAGGGATTGTTTGAACAGTATTTTTTCCCTTAATACAAATGTTTACACGTTTATAAATGTGTTTGACGATCAGGAACATTTAACGGAATGCAGCTACTTTTAACACAGCGCTTAATAAGGAGACAAATGACGCTACAACAGAAAAACTGGAATGAAAACTGGGCTGTCAGTGAAGAGCAGACATAAAGGAGCAAGACCGGCTCTTCTGTTTGTCTGATGGCGCCCTGGTGTCCTTTGTCTGATTGGAAGCGGCGCACAATGCGAGACTTTTACACGTTGTAATAAATAAAGAACCAGGGATGGAAAGAACAATTCTTCCCCAAATCTCTCCTCTCCTCCGTCTTTCTCGTTTTTTTTTTTTTTTTTTCTGCGTTGCCCCCAGTGTACGCTGCGAAACGAAACAAACGTTTGAATCACTTTCAGAAAACTTTTTATTTTTATTTTTTATGAATATCCAACTTTGTGCAGAACTTTGAAGAGAACTATATTTGGTAAATTAATGAGAAAGGCGAAGATGCTAAACATATCTTAATTAGCTCTCAATAAACAAATGAGCAGCATAGCAGCGAGTGGGAGAAAAATACCGTTTGGGAAGGCAGGGACGCCGAGCAAAAACTGAAATAAAGAGCCTAATGAATAGTCAAGAGTCTCTATATGTAGCAAAAGTATAATATAGTTTGTGATAAATACAGATTACAGATGGGGTTTGGAGTTGAAGTTTGCATTAAAAAAAAAAAAACGTGCAAGTTCACAATCATGAATTTAATTTCTTATTTGTAATCTGTGCCTCACCTTTGCAGGTACTTGTAAAAACACAGCAGGAGGTCAAGCAAGCAGGAGAGGAAGGTTAAAGCTGTGATTCAGTTTGTTTTCCTGGATAAACTGAACATGTACATGTTTTCTCAAACGGGATAAAAACAGGCTTTTAGTACATTGTCGTATTTTCTTTTTGTCTCCACATGATGACATATGTTTCAATAGAGAGGTTTTTAATCAAGACGTTTTTAAAGTAAAACTATCTTTTACTTCACGTGTTTGTAAGTGGGGTTGCAGCAACACATGCAGGTTGAGACATGAAATAAAACAAGAGGAGACTATTCACAAAATGGGTTTGATGAGAATTTATGGGAAACAATCTCCTTTTCAGTTTGCACGGCTAACGTTTTCAGTGTTCGAAAACTGTGTGTTAATCAAACTGTAACTAGCGTACACTTTGAATTGTTGCAGATTTCAATTCTTGTCTAATTCTGATGGATCCCGTTTGCCTGACCAGATTCCCTAAACCTGACCCATGCTGAGATTTCTTTACTTTTCGACAAACGTCATGATGAGATGTCCGTCTGCTGCTCAAAGGAACCGATTATAACCTCAGAGGGTTATAATCGCCTATGTGTGTGTGCGTGTGTGTGTGTGTGTGTGTGTGTGTGTGTGTGTGTGTGGTGTGTGTGTGTGTGTGTATTTCCATGCAACAAGCATCATGGGACAATCTTCACGTGGAAAATATTTGAAAGAGCAAATTTTATTTATTTTAGTGAGTTTTTAATGCAGTTGGTAATAACTGCACAGAAAACTTTTTTTTTTTTAATGAATATAAATACCAAAAAGCGTTGAAAATGTTCCCTTTATGTGGTTTTACAAACAGATCCCGTTACCTTTTTAGTTTATTTTTATCTGACTTTCTGTGCTTTTGTATTTTGAGTAAATTCTTTTGTTTTTTTTATGTTTATCTCTTTATTTCGAATTTATTCTTTCAATCAGTCTGCTTCAATGAGCCACTCGCCCAATTTCCTGCTTTGTTTTCAAATCTCATAGATCAGTTTCCCTCAGTTTCTCCATCCATTTTGGTCCTGAGTTCTGCCCTGAATTTGCTTTGTAGGTTATCCTGTGATTAATCCTCAGATGTGATTAATGCTCTTTGTATTGCCTTGTTGCTGAAAATGTGCTTTCCAAATAAAACGACCTTTACCTTAGTATAAGTATCTGAGCGTTTGGAACATGATCCTGTGCTGTCCAGTCTCGTTGTGAAGTAGCCCGTTAGCTTAGCACAGATAGAACTGATCTAAATCAGACACCAACTTCTGAGGTGTTAGCTACCAGTCTCACAGTGCCTAAAAATAAGTTTACATCATGTCTTTGACTCACTTTCAACTATCCAAAATGCTGTCATACAAAACTATTTCAATGCGGGAGAGGCCGGCAGGCGTCAGCTAGCATGACAAGCCCTTTTTAGTCGAATCTGTCAGCGCTAACGGCAAACCTTTCACCTTTTTTCTTGAAATGAGCTCAGTTTAATTGAGTGACTGTCAAAGTGAAATCTACTTTGTGGGAACTCTAGTTTCCTACGCCACTTCCATAACAACGCTCTCTTTTTTTGTGGCTAATTTAGTTAGCATTCGGTACATTCCTCACTAAGCTAGCCAGCTAACCGTTATGAAGACGGCGGCTGTTACTCCACAGACCTGAAAGGGACAAGAACATTTTCTTTTCCTGCAGTGATTTTAAAACAACATGTGCTACAACAGCATAACGTGACCAAATGTAAACATTTGCTAGATATCTAAAGCACTGAGAAACACGTCTACGCCTTGTTAAAATTGGTGTGAAATGCTTTTACATCCCACGTGGGCATCAGACTTGAGATTTCTGGCTTGCCAGCTCCTCTCCACTAGACTAAACCGTTACATCAACCTTGTACCAAACAATTGTTTACCAGCAACACGTGCTAAAACTCCCAGCTATTGACCTCCGTGGTCTGAAGTTGCCCCGTCCGTCCACTTCCTAACCTGAAAATGACATCGGTTTCCCGGCTGTTGCTCACCGATGATAGAAGAACTGACTTTGAAACATAGTTCTGCTCTGGCTGCATGACATAATATCAGTGCGACCCGGCTATTATCAATATTTTTGTAATACCAGGACGACAAAGTGTAATGTTATATTTTTTTTCCCTGATGGAACAGCCCAGAGTATGCCAGCCCTAAGGCAGCACACTGGCCTACCCTTTCTGTGCCGAGCTGCAATTGATTCCTGTGTTGTGTGGACGTATTAATTGAACTTTTTTGAAACAAAAGCAAAAAATAAATAAATATATAAATAGTAATAAAACACACTCAAAGGCTGACCCTGGCCTGAGGGCTCCCGTTGTTCTGTGTTACATCTACGAGACGCCGCTGCTGCTGAAGGGAGGAGAGGGGAAGCAAATGCACAAAAATCATTTCCAGGGGAACAAGAGCACTTCAGTAGAATTTCGTAACCAAGAATTCTTGAAGTGTTTCAAATAATGCCAATAAAACTGATATTTTGTGTCATTTCTAGTGGTTCACAGACATAAAGTGTGAGGAAACTGGCACATTAGTAGGGTGGGGAAAAAAGATATAGTTTGATCACTTTGATCAATATTGAAATCCCAATTATTTTGAATAATGACTCCTAAAGTTAGGTGACAGGAAAACAGTGAAATCCTTTAACATGAAAAAATGAAATGCATTTTTTCATGACAGGATATTAACAATAAATAAAACAAGCAATCTTTATAATCTTTCAAATAAATTCAATTTGAGAGAAATGATAAAATATGTAAAAATATCAGGAAGCCAGGATGTCACACCGTGCCTTTCAAAATAAAACACAATTCTTTTAAATGATTTAAGTTAAACATTTAAAAAAGAATTTTTTTAAATATAATGTATATCTTATTTCAATAAAACAAATTAGCTCAAATTTTCCGCCGGGCGACTCCGTGGTGCAACACATGCTTTTAGATATAATTTTATTTATTCCATAAAATTCAGCCGCTGGTTTGTTCATGGATAAATTAGCGACATGCTGGAGTTCAGCCTTCCACAGGGGGGAACGCACACATCCACCAGTAGACATTACAAAATAAGAGTCTGCTCTGCAAAGGAGAAACTGCAGAAAATTGCTGAAAATAGCCATTTGTTTTTCAGGATCACACTTTTTTTAAATCCTTAGATTGTATGGAACGACTCCTTTGATTAATTAAGAGGGCATATATATATATGAGATTAATTATTTTTTATTCTCTCAAATAAAAAAAGCTAAACGCATAGTCAGGATCTACTAAATAGATGCCATCTACTTGGTAAATAATCCTGGCCTGCTGATTGGATAAAGTCGTTCTGCATGCAGTAATATTCACATTTCTAAGTCAAATCCCACCGGGCTACGAGGCAAAAGTAGCAAGTCGGCGGCTGGTCGCGTTTTCTCCCTCCCGGTGTCTGTCGCTTAGTCAGTCAGAGAATGAGTCTGATTTGTCAAACGGAAGAAAGCTCGCGCAGACTCCACACTGAGCCCGCTCCGCTATCAGACTCAGCGACAGCGGAGATGATGAACGACGGGAAGGCACAAGCTGACAGATGTGATGAAGACAATGCTGAATGGCTAATCAATCTCATGTGGGCAGAAGGAAACGGGGAGAAGAAATAAAAAAAATTTAAAAAAAAGAAAAAGGAAAAAGAAGACAGCAGCAGGGATCTCCTAGTGTGAGTCAGCACAGGAAAGAGAGGCTGATTGGCAACGTTTGGAGGCATGTGTCTCCGACTGTAATTTAGGCTTGTGATTTTGGGTTCTTATTGTCTACGCGAGCCAAAATGAATGCCTTGATTTATTTTATGCCTGTTTCCTTTAGCGGGCTGATAAAAATAAATACCCCCACCCCAGAAACAAACACTGGCGTCAAGTCAAAATGAAGAAACAATCATTTAAAGCAGCGACAACGATGTAATCACAGCGGACTCTCCGTTTATTCACACATTCCGATCAGAAAGCCATTATCGTGCCTTAGATCATCCGGGAGCGAGTCTGCGTGTCTACATGACCTGCTTATGTGTGTGTGTGTGTGTGTGTGTGTGTGTGTGCTTACATGTTTAAATCTACATGACCTACTTAGGCGGGAAACGGACCTCAAGAGCAACTGCGACCACACATCGATACACGAGGAATCCATTACGTTTGCTCCTCTTCAGACCATCACTTGCTATCTTTATCTTCTGGATATCCTCTCGGTTCGGCTCTGGTGTCATTAGGGAGGAAGGCTGCGCTCGTACACAGAGCCCGGAGCCATGTTGTTCGTCACTATTAAAACTTGGCACTTGCATTACCGCGACTGCAACCGGACGGCCTTCTCCTTAGTCGCTGATTCAGATGGATGATGTTAAAAGGAGCCTTTGGGCCGAAGGCTAAATAAAGGCTGCCGCGCTGCAAAAACACCAAATATTACGGTCTGGTTTCTAGTGCAAATGTCTTGGTGCATTTGAAATCGGACAAAGTTAACTTACCATAACTTTTCGGCAAGATATTGGAGCTTGTTTTAAGTCAATGATTGCTCAGTTTCGATGAATAAATACTAGTTCAACTAGCACCTATAACTCGGGGGGGGGGGGGGGGAAATGATCGCTGAAAGGGAAATTATCCGCTTATGGAGCCAAAACGTTTTAATCAATATTAAGGGATTATTGATAAAATGACCTCTTATATCTTGCTGAAAAGTTGCCTTTGAGTTGGTTTTTGTCTTATTTCAAGTTTACTAAGATATCTGGACAAGAAATTAGACTAGAAATGAAGATTTTGTGTTTTTACAGTGCAAAGTGTTGGAGGACAAGGCACACTGCCGACTCAACATCAGGGAACAAAATCACAGATTTTGAGTTGCTAATTTAGAAATATTTGTAAGGACTTTTTATAACATTTGCGCTGGTATATGATGTAAAATGCAACTTTTTATTGAGCCATGTTTTCCCTACACCATGCAGCACTAACGTCCAGGGTTTCCCCCGGTGTTTTATAAGCCTGGCGGGCCACCAGGCTTTACTTGTGCCCCCACCTGGCGAAGCATTGCCTATTAAATAAGTATTTTTACATTTTCCTGTTTTTTGCATTTTTTAAGACTTTAGGTGTTGATCGTCCAATCTTTCAATAACACATAATCGTCAAGTGATATTTTCAAATTTCCTGTCAACTTTAAACATTTTTTTTGCTCAAAAACATGACAGGCCACTGGATGAATGACTGCCCTGGTTTCCTTTGTTGACCTTGACAACATCAACCAAAATACATCAAAGTTTTTTGGCTGCAGCATGACCAAATATCCAAGAGGTACGAATCCTCCTGCAATGCACTGTGCATGTTTTTTTTTTGTTTTGGTTTTGTTTTTGAAAATAAAATCCAGACTTGTGATTTTACGACCCAACATTGGCTGCGACAAGAGGACAATTCAGCCGAATTTGGTCCAGCAGTCGCTGCAAATGTTGTATCTAAGCCCATAATGGGATCTCACACCAACATCGCTCCTAATCTGTTTTGATGTCACTGTACGCTGATTAGTGTTCATCCCACCGCAGAGATAGCTGCTTTTTAAAGTAGTTTAAATTGCAGCAGTGTTGTGGCTCCTGAGGGTGACAATGTTGGCCCATCTGTCCAGATTAAAAATAAATAAATAAATAAATAAAATACGCAGACAAACTGCTGAGTGGATTAAGATGAACTTTGGTACCCAAATCCCGCGTTAGTGTTCGAAGCATAATGATTCCCCGCTAATATTTACACTGGATTTGGCGAGAGGCGTGTCAGAATTCCCCATCTGTCCGACATTTCTCAATTTGTGCTTCAGCCAAAAAATATCCCCGTCCCGCTCAGGGCACGTCCCTTAATCACCTGCGAGAGAAATGAGCCCCGCTCACGAAGACGTGATCAAACAACAGCAACAAAAATCGCAGCGGTGTCATGTTTCCCGAAGAAAGAAGTCCTCGTGAATGACGGCGCTCGTACGCGGAGGAGGCGGGAGGTTATCCAAGCCGTGGATCACATCTCTGCCTTTCCGCTTTTACATTTTAGGGCCGTCCGCCTGCTTCCCCTGGCAGGCAGGTGGGCTCGCACACATCTAACACCTGAATTAGTCCATTCTGCTTCTGCGGCACATACGATTAGCCGAAATTAGAAAGTGGACAAGTGTTTCCTTCCCTCCCAGCCGCCCTGCACTGCTTTATGTGGGAAATATTGCCAGCTTGTGCCCATGAACAAACCGCTTCATGCTGGTGTATTTTAACCGCTTCTGGATATATGTTAGATATTTCCAGACATCTGGAATTACATATGAATGCACTCTATCAAATCTGACAACTATGACAGTCTCATTGCCACCTATTACCAAAAGATTCACCAAATAAGGCATTTCATGTAGTCTTGTCTTTTTGCTTTAAATACTGATTTATTTTGTTGTTGTTGTTGTGGTTCATTTATTGTAGCTAATTGAAAACCTGGAGTGAAAGCAGCATTACCCGTTTACGTGACACTTTCCAGAAAGTGTCTGCATTTAGGACGGGAACGAAAAAACGCAAACACAAAACGAACATGGAAAATTGCTGCGTCTTTAGGAGCCCCAATTTAAATTCAGTACAGGTCAAAGCGAAGCAAACCTTCCACACTGTGGCTGAAAAACCCAAGAGTTGAGAACGTTCAGCTGCATCCGAGCACCGTGATTAATATTCTAATCCTCGTGATTTTAAAATGAACATCAAACAGCTTCAGACCTCTAATTCCTAACCGTAGCCACGTCGGGAAAATAAAAACGAAGGTGACTTAGTCTTGTCTCTGTGTTGCCTCACCGCATCCAACAAAGCTGCTCAGATTTGATAAAATGCGGGGAAACGATGCTTTCCATCACATTAGGCGAGAAATCGCCGCACTCGGCTGTGGCTCCAGGCCCGCCGCATCAAGATGTAGTGACATATTTGTGACATGCTGGCTTAGTGGGACGCTCCATCATAGGTGTTTACTGTTTACTGTCACCTTGTTTCTCTCTGAAAGGGCTGCGGGACTTATCCACCGTGCTCTCTGGTGTTCATCTTTCATTAATTTTGACAACCTCCTGCGTATTTTGCGCAAACACGCGCGCGTAGTCAGAGGTGCTTGAACACACAGACACACACACACAAAAAAAAAAAAAAACAAAAAAAACGAAAAGACTTCTAACCTGTTCCTTGACGGAGGCGAGGATGGCGGAGGTGGTTTCAGACTCGGAGCCGTCTCCGTTGGAGGCGTTGAGGACGGGGCTCAACATGGCGGCGGCGCTGGCACTCTCAGACGCCACCTCAGGCACTGGCATTCCTCCTGGAAAGAAAGAACGCGTCCAGGTCTTATGAAAGGCACTCAGACGAGGTCACAGTCACGCGAAAACAGGGCTTAGTCTTAGTGTTTGTGATGGTAGGACTTTCTCATTGTGACACGTAAGCAAAAGTTTAAACATCATTGTGTCGCTGAAGGAAAAGACGAATCAAAAGTGTTTCCACGTCAAAACGTCATTGAGGATCTCAGGATGATCTTTGCCCATTCTTTGTTACAAAACAAAGCTAGAGCTCGATCAGACTGGAAGGGGAGCATCAGCGGTTTTAAAGGTTTCCTGTAGATTCTCCAGTAGATTTAGCTCCAGACTTTGACTCTCCCATTCTTTAAACAAATGTACCATAAGGTGAAGTATTTTACAGCCTCCGCTGGCTTTCAATTAACGTTTTCCTATCAACTCTGATCATTTCCGTAAACTCCAAATGCTACCAAAAAGCATGATGCTGCCACCACCATGTTTTTGATACCGGGACAGTGTGTTGAAGGTGCTGGTTTTCTGTCTCACATTTGCTTTGTGTTTTTGGTCCTTCACATCTTTTGACATATTTCCTATGTGACCGACAAACAATTATTTCTTACTATTGGTGTTTCTCTTCATGCCAACCAGAATGGTAGACTACAGAACAAATAGTCCAGCTTTTGGCCGATTCTTTCGATAAAGTTACCGTTCTGGGCAGCTTCCATTAATCCTTTCCTCGTTCGCTCCGTCAGTTTAGAGCGACCGCTAATTTCTTGGTCGTTTCCACTCCAGCGTTCTGATTTTTATTTATGTTTTTATGTTAAAAGCCATTTATCAATATCACATAAACAATGGGGCTTAGGCAGCTCAGCTTCAGGAAGAAAAAACAAGATGCAATGTGGTTACTTTCAGGAGCAGCAGAGGGACTTACATTCACACACACACACACAAACACGCGCACACACACACACACACACACACACACACACACACACACACACGCAAAAAACGACAAAAACACAGAAACACACATAAAAACTCAAATCTCTCAGCCATGTGTCGTATTTGACCTAACGTAGGAGGACACAAGCTCTACATGTGCCACGTAATCCTGTATCAACCAGCTTTACACACTGATTATATGTGTATATTTATATATATATATATATATATATATATATATATATAAAGGGTTGCCATGAGGAATCTGCACATACACGCATGAGCAACGCCGGCCGTCTGCCGAGGGAAGGAAAGTGGGGCGAGTGAGCAGAGCAGCAGGATGAGAGTGGAAAGAGGAAGGGAGTGACTGAGACACGGAGAGGAGAGACAGAGGAGAAGGAAGCGAGGTGACGATAGACCATATAAAACACAAAACCACGACTCTTTCCCCGTACAAGCCGGCAATCTCCACCTGACCTGGCTTTTCACTCGTCTCCATTTTGGAGGAGAGTGCTCCTCTTCCTCCTCCTCCTCCTCCTCTTCTCCCATCCATCCTCTCGCCCATCTCTGTTTCTGAACTTAAATTTTTCATCACTATCCACTCCGTTACTTACACGTCGCCCTTCCCTTTTAACGTTGTTTTTCTGCTCCTAAACGTGCTGCCCTCGCTCTTCCTCTTTGCCGACCGACTTCTCTTCACTTGACCCGTTTCGCTGTCCTTTTTTCCTTCTCCCGGCACATTTCTGCTACGCTGCGCCCAAGCTCTTCCGTCACCCCACGTCCGTTCTGTGCGTGCAGCCATAAACATGACCCAGAGAGTTTAAGGTGGGGCACAAAATACGTTTTCTGAATGGACAACGGCAGCTAGGTAACTTTTAAAAGTCTCTTAAAGACACAGAATGAATTATTTGGAGAGGAAGCCCTACAACCTCAGTCAGTGCAAGAGCTTGAGGCCGAAAGGACGAGCGTGTTCAGCGCCAGTAAGTTCTCTCAGGAGGAACTTACTGTTGTGATGTATTTCTTTCCTAACAGCTGAAAACCCTCCGTCTTTCTGTTTGCTCTTTTTGTGGACACCAAGTCAGCAATCTTATCTCTCTTGTCTTTATTACCATCTCAAACAGTTGCTTTGTCAAGTCTGCATGGATTTAAGGATCCACATACTTTGTAAGCTGCGAGATAAGTGCCACACATGTCATTCCAGCTAAACAGCGCCCCCAGTGGTCAAAATAGTCACTACAGATTGCCAAACATCTGACTTTATTTCTTTTAAATTTCTCCTGCAAAATAAGTCAGTTGATTTGCTTGGCTTGGCCTGCAAAAATTGCAAGAAATATATGTAATACTTCAACTGGACTAGAAGCCATAGAGTTTAAAATGGAGCTTTTTTTTTTTATTTATTTTTATTATTTTTTTTTTTTTTACATTTGCATGAGATGCTATCAGCTAAGAAGCTTCATCAAAATAAATACATAATCCTCAAAGCAAAATCCCTGAGGGTAAATGATGGAAAATACCACAACTGTGAAAAACCGACAACATGCAGAACAAGCACGCTCACATTTACCGACTCGTTATTTAACAATATAGTTTTCTCTTCTCAAAGCCCCTTTTGTCCTAATCAGCATGTTAAAAAAGTCTTAACTTTTTTTTTTTTTTTTTTTTTAAACAGGGTCAATGTGCAGTCTTTAAAAGCTTGGAAATGGATTTTTATTGTATTTCAAGTCTGGGAAAATATGAAAAAACAGAAAAGAAAAGAAAAAAAATAAGAGTATTAAAATTATTATATTCTTATTGCCTGTCCTGCTGTCTGGGACAAAAAACTGTAAAGATGTGCTGAATATATTTGCATAGCGTTACGTCAGCTATGGCTATACTGTCAGATTTTCCAGTTATTCACCAAATGAGTTTAATATTTTACGCATAGAGATTCTCGGAACCACAAGTTTCACTTGTATGTCAGATCCCTGACGGAGGGAGGGTCATGCATTGACTTTAGCAGGTTTCGGTCATTTTCCTCCCTTGTCAGGTTGTACTATTGTGTTTTTTGTACCGCAAGAGTCCTGCCCGAAAAAGGGCCGTCTTCTACGGGACATTGGAACGGCTTTTCGCCAATTAATTGAGCAGAGGAAGCTGAAAATGATTGCAACCATTTGGAAATACCAATAAGTTGGTAACAAACGTGACAGCTGATGTTTGCAACCAGTAGTACTAGCTGTGCTAATTTCTACAAGCGTCTCGCAGTTGCGCCTGCAGACATTTTCTGACTTTAAAGCTTCTGGGCATTGACCTCGCCGGCCACGTTTGATCAACAGCGCGAGTCGCTGCACGTGGAAGGCCGATAAAACTCCAAAAAAAACTCGCCATGTGTGAATTTTCTTCCTCCAGCACTTCAGCCTTTGGAACCGCGCACATGAAATATTTCATTTGACAGAACGCTCAGGCTCAAGCTCGAGCAGAAAGCCGGATAAGAGCGGAGATAGACACCCGGGGGTACCGGCCCGCCTATAGAAGGAATCGCGAAAGAAGCTTGGGGTTTGGACGGTTCAGACAGGGAAGCCGGCCAAATATAGGTCAGCTCAGCAGACCGTGTCCAGGCTCTCATCTCACAACTGACCGGTACAAAGCAGCTTTCCCCAATAACCGCCATCAGAACTAGGCTGCAGAGACCCGCGGGCCGGCCGCAGACAAGACTTTGAATATGGATTAGGCCTAAAGGCTTTATTTTACTCGTGTATAATCTTGTATTTTTTTATTTTTATTTTTTTGGAGTGTATATATTCCAGTGGTGTTTAGGCCATCATTTCAAAGCGATAATCTCCAATATTGCTTTTTTTTGTACCGTCTGTACAGCCGGCCATGATACGACTGACATGTCTGACATGGGGAATATTGAGGTTAAACTTTTGACCCTCTAAGCCCGTCTGTCAGGTTCGAGACAGGCACTGCGTGGTGAAGACAAAGTTCCTCTCAGAGCAAACCAGATGTGTGCTGTAAGTATCATTTTATGCCGCCTCACTGTGACTTATAGTCACACGCATAGCTTTGCTTGCCTCTTCCTCTGCGGATGCTTTGCGTTTTTTTTTTTTTTTTCTGCGTAAAGACCACTAAGCTCTGCTTTTGTGTGAGTGTAAATGTGTCACTGTTTGACAGACAGTCCCATGTTGCCTCATTAAAACTCTCTGCAGTGTTTTGTCTCTCCCAGTCATCTGTCCTTTTGTCGAGGCTGTGCCCACGAGTCTGCTTTCAAAATGCTCTTTATCAATGTAATTAGAGCTTTCTGTGTCGTGTTTCTATTAAACCTCACTGTGCACAGAGGAGGGAGGAGGCGTGTGTGTGCGTCTGTGTGTGGTTTTCGTCACATCACACAGCTACAATCTGTACGTGTTTTTTTATTATTATTATTTATTTCCTTAAACTACCTACCTAACTAATTAAGCTCAAGTAAATAAAGAATGACTGGATGATTCCTAACTTCATTGTCCTTTTTTTTGTTTTGTTTTGTTTTTGGTTTTTTTGGTCAAAACTTTATACTATCCCACACAACTTTATGTGTGGGATACACACGCATAAAGTGTTTGTTTTTTTAAAACATATCTAAACATAAATATGAAAACTCAGATGCTGTTGCAGAGGTCAGACCTTAAAAACTGAGCTGCAAACAGACAGATGGATTAAATTTAGCTCAGAAATCAGACAGCAGTAGATGCTGCATAAGCACAAAAACATGATAAGACATTGACATTTCAAAATTTCTCTATTATAACAAACATTCTGGCACAGCAAACCCACCACTGTTATATATTACTAATTCACCCAGCTACTTTAATAGATAGAAGATTGCAAAAACGAATGATTTGTTGTCCAGAAAAGACGCTGAAAGGCCAAAAGTTTGGGAATGCTTGGGAAGTGAGTTCTCACTCGGTGACTATCTAAGCATGCCGTCCGCAACATGTTAGCTTTGTGTTCCCAGGGCCAGAAGTAAAACAAAAGAAGGCACTATTTAGATTCGCTGCTCGTCAACATTGTAGCCACAGTTGAAAACCCAAGATGCAAGTACAGTGACGTCTTCTTTACCTTTTGGGTAAAACCATTAGGATCTTAGCTTTTTTTTGGTTTCGTTTTGTTTTTTAACCATAGTTTTGGCCATTGGTGATGCTGCTTACCTCACTACGAAGCCTATGTTGGCAATAAAAGTACAAACACCCCCATTCAGTTCTAGTAAGACCCCAACATCTGTTTGGATGCTCTCTGACCGGATCATGCCAATATCACGCTTCACGTGCACAGAGAAAGGTTTTCACACAACGGCGTTTGTTCCTGGCAGACAATGGCAGGTGGCTCAATAAGCTTCATAAAGGATTAATCACCAGTCAGCTAAAGCTTTCGGCGGTGAAGGTCCAAATGCTAATGGACATTTATATCAAGTGGGCACACAGACTCTTACAGCACCTACTGCAATGCTGCGATGCAACATGCATCCCGCAGCTCATCACTTAGGCAAAGCAGCTCTGATAGCACATCATTACGAGGCCACTGGCGACAATAAAAACCAATTATTTAATGAGCATTATTATTAAACGTAAGAGAGCAAAACGTCAAACTACTTCGGGAAGCAATTCTGCTTTTTTTTTTTTTGGTCTTTTTCTTGCTCCTTGGAAACGGATGCCGGTTCTGGTTGCGTTTCCATTCGCCCGAACAGAGCAGAAGTTGACGGCAGATGTGTGGAGATGACAGAAGCTCCATGACGTTCTTAAAGGTTTCTCGCTCCTTCGGGCCCGATACTCTTAACGCCCGTGTTAATTTGGCCGTCCAGGCTCGGTGACGTTAGCAGAGACTGACACAGGACTGCACTTCATTTTTCGGCAAGTTTTCGCAAGCAGACAACGCGTCTGTGTCAAAGTAGCAGAAACGTGTCCACACGCCGACGTTTACGCCGCTCTGCATTGCGTCCTCGCCGACTGCAGTAAGTTACATTCACCAGATTACTTCTTTCCGAGAGTTGGGCGATTTAATCACGCTCGATGTACTGCACATATCAACAGACGCACAAAGCCTCATTAAGTTGACACTGCAACCATAAGAACCATAAGACACCAGTATGGTTTCAGCTCGACTCCAAACCCAAAACAGTGGCTGTCAACCACCGCCTGCTGCAAAACAAGCAAAGAACTCATTTAGCACAGAAGAAGACAAAACCCACCAACCTGGCTGCTAGAGAAGTATCTTGTTTGTAATTTGCTTAAAAAATAACAAAAAAATAAAAAAACATTCCAGAAACAATCATTGTGCTTTATCCTAATAACAATCAAACGATGATATTTGAAAACCTCAAAAGCTGACAACGCTCTTGACTTTTGTTACTTTCGCTGTTGCGAAATCAATTTATACCAATTGATATAAATGTGAAAACATGACTTAATGCAAATATTGCCTTCCATTTAATGGTGCGCTTTCTGGTGGCACTAAACTGAAAGGCTGTTTCAGTTTTAGAATGAGATTCGACTGCTGGACCAGCATAAAAAAGACAGCACAGTTTATAGAGACCAGATTATTCTTTACTGATGAGATTCGTTAAAAAAGATCTTTCTAGATGTTCAGTTTTAAAAATATATTTAAAAACGTATCTAAACATGTTCTAATGCATCGAATCTGATGTTTTGTCTCATCCTGTAAGCTGGATGTAATGTTACACCGGTACTTCTAACGTGTACACGAGGATGATTGACAGTACTAAGATCCTCCTCCTGACTCTGATTGGTTGTATCGGATCCACTGCTGTATAAATGGCTGTCGGTCCAGGGAGAAGACAGACATTATCAGTCACATGCTAAACTGTCAGGACATGGAGACAGTTTGAACAAGTATGAAAAAAATATACATATACTGTTTGTAAAAGATACATACTGCAATTTTAACTAAGTGAATTTGACAAAAAAGGTATTTTATGGACTTTCTTTACTTTAATAAAGCTAATAACTGTATCTAAGGGGTAAGATATGAAAATGGCACAGTGAAAGCTAAAAAGAGCTCAATGGAGACATCTCATCATTTATGATGTCATGGGCCGTCTACTCACTGTTCTTGAGCAAAGCAGTGACACACAAAAAAATCTTTCCATATATATACTTTGTCTATTAATAGGAAACGCATCTAAAGGTTGCAGCATCTTCAGATGTTTTGAGAATTTTAGGAGATACAGACAGATCACTATGCGACTTTCATCTCACACCTCAGATATGGAATCCATCTATCCATCCATCCATTTTCCGTCACCCTTCTCCCTAACGGGGTCGGGAGTTGCTGGTGCCTATCTCCAGCTGCGTTCCGGGCGAGAGGCGGGGTTCACCCTGGACAGGTCGCCAGTCTGTCGCAGCAGATATGGAATCATTTCTTAAAAAAGAAAAAAAAAAATCCTTGTTCAAAGCATCACTTCAAATAAAGTCCCTCTGTTTTCTCTCTGCAAAGCTCCGCAACAGCAAAAAATAAACCTACAACCTTGGAATTCAATTATCGTGGCGCCGTGATCCAAGACAATTGGTTTAATTAGAAGGTGAACTCCAGAAGCTGCTGTCTCTGCCTCAAACTCCTCGTATCCACACTCTCCTCCACCTTCCGGGTCGCCTGCTCCATCTCGCCGAGCAGAAGAAAGAATGCCATCGGACTCTACAGACTGTCTAGTCAAATGAGATGAAACTATCTTTTGACTTATATTTCCTCCCTGCTGTGAAATATGCTAGGGGAATGTTGTTGGGGGGTTTTTTGTGTGTGTGTGTGTGTGTGTGTGTGTGTGTGTGTGTGTGTGTGTGTGTGTGTGTGTGTGTGGTGTGTGTGTGTGTGTGTGTGTGGGTGTGTGTGTGTGTGTGTGTGTTTTTAGCAGGGACAGGAAAAAAACACAATTCATTGGAAGAGCTGTACTCAAAAATTGTACTCATGTAAAAGTAAGAAGAAGCCATCCAAGAAATTGCTCAAGAAAGAGTAAACAAGCATTTAGTAAAAAAAAAAAAAAAGATCTACTCTGAGTAACTGAATGAATTACCAATCATTTAATATTTCAAAATGACGTCATCAGATGGTCCAACATGTAAAGTTGAGTGAAAATGTTGGCATGTTAAGGATCAAAATGACAATAATTTAGTAACAAAGAATAACAAAATCAGCCAACAGAACATGTTTCCAAATCAGCTTCTTTCAAAAATAAAACTTATGAAACTGTAACAAAACCGTTAACTGGGCTTTTTCTATAAAAGGGTCTGCAACAACGCTGGTCCAGATGTGCCAAAATACCAACCAAATAGACGGTTTCCCGACACAGCATCGCCTGGAGCAAAACGTTGCTTCCGTCTCCTTGGTTTCGTCCGCTTGGTTCGGGGGTCAGCAGGGCACCCTGACTTGTGCCGCTTAGTTGGGAGGCAGACAACATGGACACTCCACAAGAACCGCAGTCTTGGACGTGCTTTGAGTCAGCTGTCTGGCCCAACACAATTAGCTTTTTCTTATGATGTGCTAAATTCGCTTTGAGGACAAAAGGTCCCCCCATTAACGTGCGAGTGATCCAGAGATGATCAGATTTAGGTAGTAAAGGCCTAATGGCAGCAGGTTATTATCTTATTTACATGCTTTTCACATTTTGCTCTTTCAAATGATTTTTGAGCCAGACACAAATGGGTGGGGAGCAGGAATAACTTTGCTAATACGTCAAAAACTCCTTGGTTAAGATTCGGCTACCAAACTACCTGGCAAGGCAGAGGTACAACTTTTATTTCTGCAAGAAAGTTTGCTAAACTTTGGAATCTTTGTAATCAGTCAAATACTTTGACTTAATCCTGTCTGGCAACACCTCAAGGTACAGAAGACGGCTATAAATAAATAACAAAGATAGAGTGTTCAAGATAGAGAGAAAGAGTGAGGACTCTTCAGGGAGAGAGGGCAAGCTCGTCTTCCAGCGAGTTCAGACAGTCGCAGTGAGATGTAAATGTGGAGCCAAAAGTCAAGAGGATGCGGCATCTGGGGAATGGAAAACCGTTACTACACTGTAATTTCTTTTTCTCTCTCAAATGAGGATTATGTTCGCTGAATATATAAATACTTTGCTCGGCACGTGATGGAGGCAGCAGCGATACCACAGACTGAGATCGTGCGAGAGCAGGGAAGCGGGTAATTTTGTGTCTCGGTAACAGTCTCCCGCGTTCGCTGCTCGCAAGCAGTTTCATTTGTTGGAGCCCGTCAAGGATGCGCCACGGCTTTCACTCACGCTGACTGGTGGAGACAGTGACCAACCAATCGGCGTCCTTGACTTTAGACAATCATTAAACAGAAGGATGCATTGTTTTAGCTAGTAACTACAGTCGGATTTCAATGGATGTTTCATGGTAGATTCAAGACAAAAATGCCCACAAGTTGGCTGCTTAGCAGACGCAAAGTTTACACAATTCAGCTGTTGAACAGCTGAATTATCTTGTAGATCATCACCAGTGTTAGCTTATCGCACAAGTCCCGGTTTTCTGTTTTGTACGTCGGTCTGTTTTTTATGAAAACAGATACAGTTTCAAACCCTTGAGGTTTTTCTTTTAAATATTAACAAGAGGGAGAATAAGAAGAAGAAAAAAACATTTTCCCTTTTTATTTGCTTCTTCATTATCTAAAGATGGAAATAAAACGGAGAACAATCCCAAAAGCCCTTTCGCTTTCTTCTCACTGTTACTTTGAATTCCTCTTCCTCTGCTTCACTTACACATACAGGAAGCCTGACCTTGCGTTGCTGTCCTCCAGAGGACGGTCCTCCAGAGGACCGTCCTCTGGAGGACAGCATCGCTGTGAAGGTTACTGTAGGGCTTCTTGAAAGCGATACCGAAAACCAGATCCCTTCTGCCTCCGTTCTCGTCTGCACGGCTCAGGTCGGAAACGCAAAAACTGGCTTCATTGCTGCTCTTAACATTTATTTGTAGCCAAACTGCAGCCATTTCAGTGCAAATCAGTTCCCACTGTGGAGACGCTGATCCACCTGGTCACTTGCTTGGTTGAACGTTGGTTTCTCTGCCACACTTTACTGGTTTATTTAATCTGTTTGTATCTCACATTTTTACTTTGTTGTTGTAAGATGACAACCTACTTGCATTTGTTTTATTGCGTTTTTTTTTTTCTTCTTGTCTCTCATTACAAATCCATCCATGTGTCCACATCTCCACTGATCTACACATCCAACCATCAACTTTTAATATTCACCTTATTGTCACAGGGTAGAGGATTATGACTTAAAAAATACCAGAGGCTTTACCAAGAGTTCTCAGTCACTTTGGTTCATTGTATGGAAAGAAAGAAAGAAAGAAAGAAAGAAAGAAAGAAAGAAAGAAAGAAAGAAAGAAAGAAAGGAAGGAAGGAAGGAAGGAAGGAAGGAAGGAAGGAAGGAAGGAAGGAAGGAAGGAAGGAAGGAAGGAAGGAAGGAAGGAAGGAAGGAAGGAAACCATTTAATATTTAGTATTCTGAGTCACAGAATAATTTATCTTGTCAAATCTGTGTGATATAACACCAGTAACCTTCTTGCCAGTGAAACTGAGTGACTTTATGTCGGCCAGAATCTCACTAGGAAATTTTGAGTTTTGTAGATTTACGAAAAAAACTTACACCTGGGCCTGAATCAAGAGACGTAAAGTAATCCCTCGACTTGAGATGCAGTTTTGCAAGTTCTTCTGAAAACTGAATAAATCTGCTCTTTTTTGTACCAAATTTAAATAAACAAGAACACTCCTGTAGAGATTACTTGACATAAACGAACATAAAAAAGCGCGTAGCCCTGAGAAATCGAGCCGCAAACACTCCAAGGGGGAAATGTCCAGAAGTAAAAAAAGCCAAAAGAAAAACATTTTCTTTTTTTTTTTTTTTTTTTGAATTTTCATTCCCCTATATTACAAAATGGCAATTGTTTAACGCAACAACTCGGTTTCCACACAACAAGCGGCTAAAAATACAATCGGCATCATGAATTAAACATATTTCCGCAGATCCTCTGGGTGAGTTCTGCACACAAGCGTCTCCGTCACATGGTATAATTACAGAGGTTACAACTGCGACAATAAACACGCTGGAAAGACACTTTCAGATTCTCCTCCGCCCACAGAGGAATTAAAGCCGCCTGATCACAGAAGCAAAAGAGGCACAGCGACAGAGCCGCTTGTGAACAAGAGCATTCTGGGAGGAAAGTTGCAGACTGGCTCACCTCAGAGTTAACATCGGGAAAAATTGTGTTTTTTTGTTTGTTTGTTGTTGGGGTTTTTTTTTGTTTTTTTTTTGCATTACCTCGCAAAAGGTTTTGCAGGTGTCGCAAATACATTTTGCATGCAGTCACAAATGTGGATTTAA
Source organism: Poeciliopsis turneri (assembly GCA_922788865.1). Classification (NCBI taxonomy): domain Eukaryota; kingdom Metazoa; phylum Chordata; class Actinopteri; order Cyprinodontiformes; family Poeciliidae; genus Poeciliopsis; species Poeciliopsis turneri. Next base: position 645,538 of record CAKLNU010000650.1, on the reverse strand, counting down.
AATTTCAAACATCTACACATCCAGTATAAAGAGCCTCAGGGAAAATGTGTCGACTCTTAATTCTTTGGTGCAAAAAAAAGAAACTGATTGGAAATCCATTTATCCGACATTTAGGCTGCAAACACAAAAGAGACACAATCAAAACAGTCTGATGTGACTTTATTACCCCATGAAAATAACTCAGAAATAGTCCAAATAGTAAACTGTATTCTTTCCTTCTTTCCTTCTTACGGAAAGTTTGTTTATATCTTAGAAGGGAGGTGGAAAGCTTGGCCTGTTTCGCTTTTGCATTTTGTACATGGGTTTGTGGTGCATTTTCATACTAAAGAAAACGATATAAAACTTCAGAGATATTAACATGCATGGAAAAAGTCTTACAAAAACTTTATGTTACAGCTGAAAGTACAGTGGCCATCGCAACAAAGACTTTCAGTGTTCAAGTATGGCGGATGAACTGATCAGTACATTACTACGCAAAAGACTGATTTTTTTCCCCATGCCCTCCAGGATGCTCCGTACTTTGTTCCACTTGTTTGGTCTGAAATAAAAGTGGACTTTAATATGTTGTTTGGTGCGTTTTGCTTTCGCTCTGTGCTGTTTTTGCAAGCGGACTATAATTAGTAAGCGAAGGCGCGTGACGACCGTTGCCCCCGTTGGACGGCGGGGTTCTCGGGTAGATCTCAGAAAGCATGAAAACTCATTTAACCTCACAAACCGACATGTTTGTGAAATAACAGGAATGCATGATGAAGTTTTAAATCCGTTCTTTAGAATATGTCCCAGGGGAAACTTCTGCACATTAATGGATTTAAGAGAAATTCATAAGCAGAAATAAAGCAGTCGAGAAATCTCACATCTGAAATTAAAAGTCTAAAGGACGGCTTGCTCTTTCAGGATTTGCCGAGATCTTTGAGACTCTCGGTCCAATTAGACGAAAAACATTTTCCCTTCCATGCAAAGACCAGAAAATGTGTGTATTTTCTTTGCTTGATGCATGGGTCCTGTCAGAAGTGGGTGGGAATCAATGTTTTTTTTTTTTTTTTCTTCCAGCGTCACAATTACAAAATGGAAACTCTTTGTAAAGGATGTACTGTGAGAAAGACACGAAAACAATCATTAAGCATCTTGGTTGCCAGCATAATTAACTTTGGTGACTTAAGTCTATGCAGAGGCAATGTGTTATTCTGTACAATCCACAGATCCCACAAACCCATTAACTCGTAGTCCTTGATTTAACAGACTTAGCACCCACATGTCAGTCCTTGAGAATCTGGTTTATGATAGAAGCAGTTCATGAATTAAAGCAGACTTTAAAAAAAAAAAAAAAAAAAAACAACATCCAATCGTAGAAAAACATAAATGACATATTTGGATTTGTGTTGTTTTGATCTTCGAAGGTCAACATCAGAGCCCCGAGCGTCATAGCACAGCTAATAAATGTAAGTTCGGAGATAAAGCCGCAGCAGAAAGAATATCCACAAGTTAAATGGAACATATATTTCCTTGAAGGGGGGTGAAAAAAAGAAAAGAAGAAAAGTTGACCACAGAGGATTTGATCTTCAGTAGAAGCCTTCAGTACAAAGGCTTTTCTCAGCGCATTGAACATCACCCATTACCACCCCAGAGCACCACTGGCTACCTACTGTAGCGCCATGCATAATACATCGCGTCGACTTTGAAGGGCTTTTCTCCGAAGAAATGACATCACAGAAGAAATCGCTTATGGAAAGTAGCATCAAAGAGAAACGCAGACGGCGTTTCTTGGCGGCTGCTGCCTCGGACCAGAAGTCTAAGGAGCGAGATCAACGGCATTACACAGCAAGGACGACAGCGTAACGCAGCGAGAGACCGACGATATGTCAGGATCGGTTTCAAGGCGTTTCCAAATATGGTTATGTCTCACTTGAAACCAGCTGTACAATTTTTCCTTTTCTTTTTTTGGAGAAGGGAGGCGATAAGAACCATTTATTTCTTCTTGAGAAACAAACCCATGTGCTTCTTTAGGGCACCATAAACGCATAAAGAAGTGTGATTCGTACCACTAAACTGCACACATATTATCACATATTTGATACTTTCTTTAAAAAGAGATATGGAGAAAGTTGTCACGACAACACGGACGGGTTCAGGATGTTTTAAACGCCATTAGTTGGAATTTATTGTGACAAAGACAAACATGAATTCTTTATCACGATAAATGACAAACGATACGATAAATGCCCACCACATATTTCTTACCATTTTCATTCATTTCATCTAATGTCCTGACTGGACCTGAGAGCTCTGGCGTATTATCCATTTGAGGACGACACCAATAGAAATCATCTCACACAGAGGGATGACAGAGCAGATGATATATGATGAGGGCTCTCCAAACAACGCGCATCGATTTTTATTAATGGCTAGCCTCATGACTCCCAATAATTTAGCTTAAGCAGTGTCGATTGTTTTTACGGCTTCTGGCCGCGGCAAGGTTCTGGGAGCGAGGTTCTGCTAAAAGGTTTCAGGCACCTGCAATAGAGAACTCTTCTTAGATTTACGGTTGCTGTAAATCGAGACGTCGGTGTGTTGTTGTTTTTTTTTTTTTCTTTTATATAAAAGTGACACGCCCCGGCTTTGAGAGCGCAGACAAACTGAACCAATCTGATGAGTCTTACGAACAACATTGCGGTTCTCTTTAACCCGATTCTGGCCTTTCTGCCTCGAATCGTTCTTTATTATTTTTGGCGCGAACAGAAGCGTGTTGTGCAAATGCTGTGGCCGTGCCTTAGGCAACACGTCACTGCATGAAAGAAGAGAAGTGAGAGCCTCAGTTATATGAGATTAACAACAACAACAACAAAAAATAATAATGATAATGAAATCTGGATTTTTTTACATTACAAATTTTGTCGGGATCAATGAGAAATTATTTTAGCAAAACACAACAATAACAACATCTGACGGAAACATTCGGCGTGTCTCCCGTGCGCCACCTCCTTTCTCTATTTTCAGTAAAAATATTTGTCAAGTTTTGTCCAAATAACAGCCTAATCCAATCATGTCAACATTTCAAAGTTTCACAAGATAACATTTGGGTTAATAGCTCTGCTTGAAGATGCTTCGAAACGGTTTGGGTGATCACTGATGGGCTGGCAGCTGGCTTCATGCTCAGCTGCTCTGGATTTGAATTAAATGGAAGATGTCAAAAAGGTTATCTCCAGCAGGTTGGGTATCACCTGCTTTGACGGAGCCACGTGTTGAAAAGAAAAAGAAAGAAAAACCTTCAGCGATCCCGTTAAGTAACCAGTGAGGATTATCTAAGTGGCGAACCCCGTTTTCTCTCTGCTTCTTCTTGGCTTCCTGTCACCATGTCTCTCCCGACACGCTGATGATTTCCCAGCAGCGCTCCTACATTTTTGGGACTTTGTTCAAAAATGTTTTGCAGAGCTAGATGTAGGTTTAAACCGGCGCATTAGAAAAAACAAAACAAAAGGAGGTAACAACTGGTTACTGGTCCCCCGAGCGTCTGCTTGGCTGAGAGTTTAAAAAAAAATAAAAAATTTCAAAAACGAGAGAGAGAGAAAGAGGAAAGTCGGAGGATTGTTTATCCACCTCTCACTGCACCGATGACACATTTGTGCTCACAAATCCAAGCAGACCATCTGAAGCTACTGCAGTGACATATGCGCATCCTAAAACAAATCGGTCGGAACTTGTCTTTTTCCTCTTAAGCGAATGAAATAATCATGCCAGCTCTGCCCTGAAGTGTAAGTGGTGTGGCCACTTTATCTTCCCCTTTTCTCTCTGGCAGGGCTATAAATAGTGGAGAGAGCTGCTGTCTCTCATATTTCATGTGTCACTGGCTCCCACAGTCACTAGTGAAGAATGCTCACTGCACACATAAAGCCTCTTCTTGCATCCTTCTGTGCTTCCTTCCTTCCCCGTCTAATAGCCTCTCTCCTGCCTTCTCCTCTCTCCTGAATGCCTTGTCCCAGGAGGCCAGGTCACAGTCACATGTTTTAGGCCGCAATATGCCACTATGTAGGCCAGCTCCAACAGAGAATACCAAGTCATGTTTACTTAGCCGCAAAAAGCAGCAACTGTCAGAAACTGTTTTCCTCTGTCGTATTAATATTAAAGGCACGGAACATATTGTGTGAAATGTAATTTTCTAAGCTTTATATCATGTCATAATGTCACTCCCTCATCAAAAACGTATCTATTGCTTTGATATTTTTCCTGGGTTTCTGAGAAATCTTTTTAATCTCCATTCAGGGGCGCCTAAACGCTTGCTCACACAATGCTCCGCCCATTTCCACAAAGCTCCGCCTCCTTCCGAGCTTCCGCCTTTCCCCTCTCGGCTCCTCCAGGCTGGCGGCGGCGGCAGACAGCAAACACCTGGCGGAAATGCACGCCTGTTCTGCACATCATACGAACCGTTTCCCCAAGAACGGTTGCAAACGGCAAAACGGAGGAGCACCGCTGCGATGACATAGAGGTCGAGTTCAAGGCGTCAATGTGCGAGTGACATTTCCTTAGTTATTTTAGATATGCAGCATTTTCACATCAACTGAGGGGAACACAGTTTGTTGATTTTGCTATGAAATGCTACGAACCTGGAAAATACATAATACTGCCCTTTTAAAAGTGATCCTACATAAACTCAGAACAGAAAGAAAACTAAAGCCTTAAATATATATTAAAGAGCGAACATTTGATAGATTGTAGAACACTGAGAATGTTGGGAAATGCATCACATTAACACAAAGGCCTCGACAGACGTTACAACAAAGCTGCTTTTACTCGATGCTAGAAGTAGAGGCAACGACGGGTTGCAGTTTGGGTTCATGTTTAGCACACTTAGAGTGGTTTTCACACACAAAGCCACAGCAACACAAGGCTACAAACACGAGATAAAGCTTTGCACAGGTGGACTGGTATGCCAGTTTTGTGGCTGCCATTTGTCCTGCTGGTCATCGCTCCTGAAGATTGCGGCGGTAACAACCAGGACAACCGATTTCTCCAATCTGTGTCAAAATCTGAATCGTAATTTGGCCGGATCTGTCCGGACATCATTCACAAAACCGTTCAGCCTTATCTACACTTTTCTTGTATATCAGCATCTTGGAACTTGACACGTTATATCGACAACCGCATGTAGAAAATGAGATGTACCTGTCAGACTAGTCTGAAATGGCTAGAGGGCAAAAAAAAGAGAAAATATTCTGTTTCAATATTTTTGCTTTTTGTTTCATTCTTGTTGCTGGGGGGTTTTTTTTTAAAATGACTTTCTAAATATTAAACTGTGGAGAATTTCTCATCACATTAAGGTCTGATCATTTAATAGTAATAATAATAATAATAACAATAATTTATCCCCAATAGCTAGCACTGTAGCATGGCTAACTGTTAGCCGCTGACAATATTTTTTCTTTCTGCCAACATTCCGAAATGTTGCCATACAAACAATTAAAGATTTCTAAAATGTTTTTTAACAAGCGGTATTTTACTTCATGTTTAACTTCAAAATAAGAGTTTCAAGCATAGATACAACAGGGTGGAAGGCTTAAGGCAAAAGAAATGTTGCGATCACATATGAGGTCAGTAGAAATAATATGGGAACTCGAGTCCCACAAACAAACAGTGAGCGGGCTAGTGCTAGCAACATGAATTGAGCACAGCTGCAATATGTTTGTACTCTCCTTTTGTTAGAGATAAAAACAGATCCTGCCAGATTAGTTATGACTTGGATCAATAGTCATTTCTCCAAAAGATTCTTTCATTTGATCTTATGATCTTCGACGCGCACTAGAGGAAACCAACAGGTTGAAATATCAAATCACATCCTAGTCGTCGTAAAATCACGATTCCATGCAACCCACCACATCAGCTGTTGAAGTAATGTTTACAAAAAGATTTAGTTGCTTCACATTGATTTCTTCTCAAGTTGGAATTCTATCAAATCTATCAGCCTGGATGGATAAATGTAGAGAGAAGTAATGCGTGGAAAGCACCAGTTTGACGCTATGAAGCTTACCGGAAGTTGCTTGTGCTACAAACAGCCACGCTCCACTGCAAAGAGAGAACGTCTTGTTCGCTTCCTTCGCTGCTTTTGCCAAACCACAGGCAAAGTACAATTCTAAAACAAAAACAAATAATCATTGTTCACTACTTCTTCTGTTCACCGATTGGGTTGCTTGAAATTCTACAGGAGAAATCCTCTTCAACGGCAGAAATCCCAGACGGAGCAGCGAAGGGAGATGAGAATCAAGCGGTAGAGTTTTGAAAGGCCAAGTAGTTCCATCCTCCCATATTTTTTCCAGACCGTTTGTAGGAGCCATGTTCAAGACTCGATAAAGACTTCAAAACGCAATTTCATGAACCTTGTTATCTTTTGCAACTTAAAGATACTAGCAGAGAAATGTGCCTGCAGTGAAACATCAACGTAACGTAAAAAAAAAAAAAAAAAAAACTCCATTAAGCCTATCATAGTATGATCAATGATTTCCATTAATTAAGCTGGAAAGACATTTAGCTCGGGACACAATGTTGTATAACTGCAACAAATCAATGACATTCATTAATTCAGCCTGGAGGCTACGATACATAAGGACACACATTTTATGTCACAGCAGCAGCTGTAGCACATGGAGTACGATACGTTAGCCAGCGGAGGGAAAACTTCACTGTGATTTGACCTGCAGCCAAGGAACTAACTCTCTTAATCACTCAGACATATTGCTTAGTCACCAGCTCAACCTGGCAACTCCTTACAATTCAAAGTTTAAAATGCACTATGAGAAAAAAACAAAAAACAAAACACTTCCTTCAAATGGTCCTCGGAAGCCAGTTCCGTTCCTTCAGTTCTGTTAGCCGAATGGATTTCAAGAGAATATCTCCAGGAAAATCACTAACAGGAAGCTTTGTGGGGCAGAGAAGTTCTTTTTTTTTTTTTTTTTTTAATACTTTTAATTCTTGGTTGACTTCAGTCTGAAAGATGTCTCACGCCGGCTATAAAAAGCGCCTCCGATTTCATTTCGCTTTCAACCATTCCCCACGTGTGCTTGTCCTCTTATCAGTCTGACACCAAAGCTGTTTAAAATATCATTTTGGTCACTGCAGAAAAAAAAAAAGAAAAAAAAATCCATCTGTAAAATGATAAGTTTCCAGACATATGAAGGAGGATTGGGGTTAAATATAATCATGTCACGTGGCAGGAAGTATGAGCTCAACAGTGGGTAAGAGGCGGGTTATTGATCGGATCTGTGTTTGTGTACGTCCGTGCGGGCGGATCGATGACGACCCTGCGTCCAGTTAATCCCAAACCCGGAGCAGAGACCCAGCGGTGCGGGCGTGGCCCCGTGAGCTGGAGGGAGGGCGGAGGGGTTCCGCTTTGGAGGCAGCAACTTGGAAACAACACCCTCATTATTTGCACCGATTCTTTTGCGCTTCTTAAGCATCTCATAACGAGACCTTTCCGGCTAATTGCCTCGGTTAATGTTTCCCGCCACGTACGGCAACATCAACATCAACAATCTCCGGAGGGAGGAAGAAAGAAAAAAATATGTTTTTTTTAATCGTGGATTTATAGGTCAGAAAGAAAAAAAAAGAAGCTGTTGCAGACAGAGGTACAGATCTTCAGTAGTGAAGATTTCTTTTGGAAATATAATGCTTTGAACTTTTTTTGGTAACCACAAATGTTGATGTATGCTTTGGGATTTCATATAATTGACCAAAAAAAAAAAAAAGAGTAGCACAAAATTGTGAAGTGACACAAAAGGATGCGTTTGAAAAGCAATATGGAGTACTAACACAAAAGCTTTGATTTGAAACCTTCTCTTAGCTCTTGTTGCATCTTTAGACCCCCTAAAGTGAACCTGCACAAAGTCGTCATGAACATAAACATCATGAACATCATGATTATTATCGGGGGGGTTTTTTTTTCTAAATTTGCCCAGTATTTATATCCATCCATCAAGTTAGGCTTCCCCGGTCAGACTTGCCGCTCTGCAAACCTCGGCCTGTATTTCCCCTGAGATCCAAGTCAACAGCAACACGGCGCCAAAGAACGCAATAATCAAAGCGATTGGAAAAAAAAAGGAATATGTGCGAAATGAAATGTTGGATGTTATGAAAAAGAGGATAATCTGGTTGAGTTTCGTCAGCAGAGGTAGTGTCTGAATATATGAGCTAAATATAACTCGGCTCGTCTGATTTCTGATTTTTTTTTTTTTTTTTTTTTTGAGAAAAATCAAGAATTACAATGAGACGGAAGAAAAACATCTAACCAAAGCAAGAGAAAAGAAAAATTCAGCCTCCAATAAAAGATGTCACAGTGGCTAATTTATTTACTTGCTCCTTTTTATGCTTAATGGCCGTCTTCAGCTAGAACCGCTTTTATACGCACTTGGAGTTATTTTTATGTGACACGTTTTGTCAACATAAAGTAGGACAAAGCCGTAAAAATACGTGCAAATAATTCCACAGTAAAGCTCAAATGTCTCAGCTCTCAGTTGCATGAAAGAATTAAGCCACGGGTCACAGAGGGCGGTTCTATAACAATCAGGCCAATACTTTCATCTGGACTTACAAATCAATTTAAGAGCACAGCTGAAATGTCATAAATGCATCCCCTAAAGTATACTAATATCCAGCGACCGCAACAGAGCGACCTATACGAGGCGTGCTCCGCGAAATCTTGGGTTGGGAGTCTTCTGAATGTGACAGCAAAGTGCTGAACAAACCTTTAAGATAAAGAGGAGGATTAGCGGGTGTCGGGGCGCTGGCTGGATGCGAGAGCACTGAATGAAGAGGCATTGTGAGCCAGACAGAGCGAGAAGCACACAGGCCAGAACTCCTCTGCCGCACGAGTTCTGGGAATCTGCCAGCCAGCAAATGCCTGCAGAAGGGTTGGAAACTAATGAGAGCTGCAGGCACCCAGGAATGCAATTTAAAGGATACAGAATGCTAAAAAGAACAAAACAAAAAAAAACCCATCAAATTAAAAGTCTGCTCACAGGAAGACCAGATATAGTACGCTCGCCATTGCGAAGAACCTCTCAACCTTCTCAGGGTTTAATTGGTTGAGCGGTCAACTTTCACGCATTTCAGCGAAAACGTTACTGCTCAGAAAACAATCAAGGACGCGGCCTGACGCGACAGAATACGAAGAAATCATGCAGCTTTCAGCAGAGCGACACGAACCGCTCTGATGTGTCGGCAACAACGGAGCCGCAAAAGGGAAACGACGTGAGAAAGTCGCACTTGGCGAAGCCAAAACGCATCTCGCTCGGCCGACAATGGAAGTGGGTTAAAATATAAAGGCAAAAAAAAAAAAATAGACTCTAATTTGCGTTAACGTGGTGCACCGGTGCGACTTCACATGGCGTCACGTTCAGAAATTTGTCTGATTGTGAAGTTTTGATAAGTTCAGCGCTGCGGTACGCAACAGAAAGAAAATATGCTTCAGGTTAAATAACAGACTTTAAACCCCATCAAAGAAATGGAAGAATTGCATAATTATTCACATAAACGCAAAGACATAATGGAGCCGCAGCTCAGTAAATTAGAGGATCATCGTAAAGAGAGATTATTTCACTAATTCAATTCAAGGGCTGAAACTAATTTTCGTTTTATTTATTGAACCCAAATGATCCATTTGTTCATTTTGACAATTACTGCTTACAAGACATGGAAATATACTTAGCAACTGATTTGCTTAGACATGTCGTCAAAAAGACGACATTTTTTGACATGTGGTGACCTTTCGCATGTCAATGATCGTACTGTGAAGTCAGCAGTCTTTCCCCGTGATTTGCGTAGGCCAAAAAACAACATTCCTGTTTTAAAAGCCTTACAAAATGTCTCTACTGGAAATAATATTTGGGATTTACACCAACCGCAAGCCATAATCGTCCAAATTAACAGAAACAAACACTCTGCGATCTATCCCTCACTAGGCGTATAATTGATTTGCATCCAGAGTTTGTATAAATCTTATTCTAACTTACTGAGATGCAGCTGTAAGACGCTAACCTGTTAACCTGAAGACAGTCGCTATTGGTTGATGCCTTTCCAGCCAAAAGATTTTTATGAATTTTCAATGAAAACAAAAATAAGTTAGGACGTAACCTGCTGATTGAGGATTAGAGCCAATCCGGAGAACATTAGTCCATTGCTTGGCGCATCTCTGGAGATATCTTCCAAAACGTATCTCGTCCTGACAACAAACGTCGCGCAACGCATAGAGTAGCTTGTTCTCCACAGGGTGACGACGGCAAAACAGCGTAACCAATTGATTTCTCTTTTTTTATTTTCTGTTTTATAAGTTTCTAGTTCCAAAATCTCCACAGGACATAATCTCGATCTCTCTTTCATTCTTCCTTCCTTTCTTTCTTTCTTTCTTTCTTTCTTTCTCTCTCTCTCTTTTTTAACAGCATTATGGATAAGAAAGCTCATTTGTAATTATGTAAGGCCCACTTATACTGAAGAGTGAGAACAAAGAGCGGCTGTCGGGCTGCAGCTGACGGTCCTCCAACACCCACCAAGTCCGACACACACACACTCACGCAAGGAAACAAGGGCACAGTGAGCATACATATTACAAGAACCACATGTCATGTCAGGATAATGGAGTGTGCTGGTAAATGTATCTAGAAAGGCTCGTCGGTGTGTCTGACAGAGCAATCTGCTGGAATTAAGGAGGGTAAATAAAGAGCAGTGGAAGGCAAGGATTTTAAAGCCCGTAACAAGCAGGCGTTTACTGTAAGGAGTTAACCTTGATGCCTTGTTTAAAGTTGGATAAACGATCTGCTGCGTTAAATATAAATGAGGTCCAATTAAAAGCTAATTGTCTCACGTTTTACTGTAGTACTGCTAAATAATCCAAATAGTGATGAAATATGTACACTATTTGAAATGTTCTAGTTTTTTTTTTTTTGTTTTTTTTTTTGCTCCACCAGCATATGAATGGGTTTTCCCCGGCTTCTTGTTTACAACATTAAAATTTATTGGTCTCTCAGAAGGCAAACTTGCCTTATTTTTGCCATCGTCTCTGTTTGAAAATGACGTCGAAACAACAGCATCACCTCACACCGCAATGACTCCTGGGACGACGTATCGTCCAGCAAAACACCGTTATCGTGACCAGTCCACACACGCGTGGGATAAACTTCGGACTCAACCGCGCGCGCCGCACACGCAGAGAGCTCGCGCGCACGTCAAACTCGTCAAGCTTCACAGCTGCGGACTTGAATGCGCGGCTTCGGCGGCGTATTGTGTGGAAGTCCAGAACCAGCCCACTCGCCGCCTCGCTGACACACTCCCGAGCTAATTGTGAGCCGGCCCCACGCTGACCTCCGCTCACGGACGCAGAGAGTCGCTGTGGTGACAGCGGAGTCCAACAAGGGCCGGTTCTGTTCCGGTGCCGACATCACGGCAATAAATAAATAAATAAATAAATAAATAAATAAATAAATAAATAAATAGAAAAATTGCAGCCCGCGTTGCCCGGGCAACCGCAATTTGGCAAACCGGGGCTTGGCAACGCTCGGCTCGCCTCCGTGGGGGATTGATTGGGTGAGCAGTACGACGAGAGGTGGATGAGGAGGAGCGCTTCCGTCTCCCTCGGCGAAGAAACGCAAAGGGTGCCGATTTTGCCAGAGACGAGGAAGAAAAGAAGAAGAAGAAAAAGAAGAAGAAGAAGAAGAAGAAGAAGAAGGGGGGGGGAGGGGGGAGAAGCATTCACGGCTGAACGCGCAGACGAAAGACTCCTGTCAATTACCCATGAATTCACTGATGTGCTGCAGTGATTAAAGTAGCTTTTGCGACCTTCTGGCTGAGCGGGAGGAGGCCTGCTCTGCTCTGTGTGCTTATGAAGCTGAACGCCATCATTTCACCGCGCAAAACGGGACAAGTGATTTTTGCAGGAGAATTTGTTTTTGTGTTATTCTGAAAGAGCAGGAAAAACGCTATATGTATTAATAATAAAAAAGAAAAAAAAAGAAAAAAACAGCCATTATTCTGTCCACAGAAGCCAGTCTCTCACTGCTGCCTGTTCAGGCTAAAAGAGAGGCTGAAGCCACCCAGCGGCTCAGACAGAAAGGCAAAGTGCTGCTGTTATCCAAAAATCATCCATTAGTGGACCACCTCGACTCACAAGTGGACGCCGAAGAGAGAAGATGGGGATTTATAGTCAATAAGTCACCTGAGCTCCGTGACTGGACGGTGCTGCGGGTGTTTATGTCCCGCGCAGACGCCAAAGGTCAACATCAGCGCGGTGAGGCCTCCATCACTGGGTCCAATTACACACGCTCAGAAAGTAGTTATTCAACCGTTTACCTCCATCACAGGGTGTCGCTTTTCCCCTGCTGGTAAATGATCAGCTGGAGATGGAGATCGGTTCACCTGGAGCTCTGCGTTTCTGATGTGGGCAGATATGTCCTTTAAAAATAAAATAAAAACTCCTGTCATGAATGAGGCCACTCAAACGGATCAGCTCTCCACTCTAGATCTAGTGGCCTACATTCAGATCAGGACCAAAACTGAACACTGTTTTAGTAGCTGACACTTTATCTTGCAAATACGGTTTAAATTGAAGTTAGTTCACACTCACACTGTCTTGATTTGCGCCTTTGCAGACATCATGTGTTTGTTTGTCACCTTTACATGTTTGAGAAATGACTAGAAGAGGACAGACAACATAAAATACTTCAATGAGCAAAGCGTCATACAGGTTAAAGAAAAAATTAGGAGTCATTGAAGTATGTCAGTCTGGAAAGTGTTAAAAATAGACATTTTGAAATCAGTCAACGGTCTACCAAAATTACTCCAGGAACATCTGATAGCTCTTCCATGCGGTGACAAAAGAACTGAGCAAAACGTGTAAAGCACTAAGTGACGGATGTCAAACTCAAGGTCCGGGGCACCGAATCTGGCCCGGCATCGCTTTCTGCGTGGCCCTCTAGGCTCCAAATTACATCAACACATCCTCCCAGGTTTTCACAAATCTGCAAAATTCTGACACAACCAACAAATCTCCATATTTCTTTCTGATTTTGCTGCAGATTTTCTCAAAATTGGTGAGAAATATTGAGCTTAAGTGACCCGATGACTCAGTCCCACTAGAAGTGATGGTCCGTAACTGATACGGCGAGCAATAAAAAGTCACATCTAACGTCAAATATTGCAAAAAATCCTTACAAAAATCTCTTCATTGGCACCACAAAAATCTGTCATTTTGAACTCCTAAACCATTCACAAATTCCAGGAGGGACAACTATTTATTGATATATTAACAGTTCAATTGATTTTGTCAAGAATGTCAAGTCATCAAACTGAAGCACACTTTGGGCCATGCAGCAAGAAAGAAACCAAATTCTGTCCAATAAGCAGAATTGAGTTAAACAATGCAGCATAAACATTTCATGAATATTGTTGAGGCATTTTTTTTATTTTACTTATTTTCTTGTCGGGGCCTAATTGCTTCTTCACATGCCAGATTGGTTTGGATAGCTCAACAAATAAAATCCTCAAACGAAAAGAGTATTTTATTTGTCTGACATAAAAATGAGCAAGGAGGCGAGCGCTATTTAATAGTGTTTGCTTTTAACAGGTTACGGCGTCAAAAAAAAAAATAAATAAAAATAGTCGAAAAAAAGAAAGTATCATCTGCAAATTTGTCGATCTGCCATGGTGACTCCTCCATGACTGAATCCACGTAACTCAAACAAAACGACCAGCTTATCATAATATTAGTCTGAAGCCCGACTGAAAACAAGTCTTTGAGTTTCTGAGAACCAACAAAGCAGGGTTTCACAGTAACAGCATTTTTAATCACAATGGTGGAAGCAGAAACCAAACCTTTTACTAAAAAAATGAGCGCCCACCATCCCCCACTTGTCCTCCCTGTTCCACCAACTACTTTCTTCTGCTGATTTTACAGTTAAAAAGAAAAAAGAAGAAAAGAAGAAAAAAGTCGTTGACCAGGCAAGACGCCCCACCTCACCGACGCAAAGCGGGGAGCCGCATGCCGCGATACGACTCAGGTTCTGTCATGACCTTTCCTGAACAAGGTTATCAACAGAGATTATCAGGTTAGACATATGGTTCGCTGGTTCACACGGTGACTGGTTTTGCAACAGAATGAATCTCAGTTGTACCTCATTGTCATTTTCTATCTCGTTAAGACTGTGGATGTTCAGAAGTTACTTAACGTTTGCGTTAAAAGTAGAGGGAGGAGAGCAGCTCTGTGACTTAAGGATAATCTAGTGGAAACGAGATACATTATTGGTATTGTGTCGGATTTACCAGCGGTGTGGCTGATTATATAACGCCGACGTGAAGAAACACTGAAACAGAGTCGACCATTCGACTTGACGCCTTGTCCCAGAAACGTACAGCTGATAAAACTTGCGGTATATTTTGTGAGACAGACTGAATTCATTCATCGCCTCAAAACGCTTTGAATAAAGACAGCAAAAGTTTTTTGGAAGTTTGTCCACATTATATATGTCTCATCTGCACTCTTAAAACAGGGACAACACATGTGTGTTATAATGTTGTGTAAATTTGAACACATTAAAGGTGATTACACATTTTTTTTGTGTGTTTTTTTTTTTTAACACATCTGTTTTATGATCATAATCATAAAAACTTAATGAAGTCTGCTCAAGATGAACAGGCGAAGGCGAGCCTTTTGAGATGATAACGTGCTCCAAAGGGCTTCGCTGAACCACCGGCAGAGTGCATCACTTTTCCAGATTCTCCTCCAGGGACGCGGCTCCGCGGGTCATTCTCCCATCCACCACGAATCCTTGGCCATTAGGGAGAAAAAATTTGAGAGGATGGGGATGGAAAAGTGGGAGGCGGTGGTGGGGTGGTTGTCAGGGGCGGGGGGGCTTTATTCTTGTCCCAGACTAACAGATGAATGTACTCTAAAGACTTCTGGCTTCCTGTAAGCGCGCCTCAGAGTGTTACGGGAACGCAACGTTAGGGAAAAGGAAGCTGTTTGATCAGTGCGGCGTCGTGTGACGAGAACGGCGGCTGGCGGCTTCACCTGTGTGCTTTTACAGCTTCGAGACGTGGCTCACGGAGCTTAAAGCAGTCGGCGAACAAACTGTCTCTTTATGAGCGCTGAATAAAAGAACCGGTCGCAAACCAACAGCATGAGAAGCAGCTATTGTTTCAGCGGTAAAGATAGGTCTTAAAATGCTAGTTTGTGGCTCCAAACCTAGATAGAGATTCTCTGGAGGTTCACAAAAAATACAAGAGACAGTCTGTATATGCCGATAGATTGTGTTTTTGCATTTCTGCCACACATAAAGCAAAGTTCAATTCATGTAGCCAAAGTCATTCATGCCAGTAAAATAGACCTTCACGGACAACATGAGCTAAAGGAAGAACGGATGACGACCAGCCATGTATGAAAAGGATTACGAAGGCATTTCTAAGGGTTTCGGACTCCGCACATGCAAAAGAAGAGCCGTTATGAACAAAAGCAACAACAAAACGCGCTAAAGCATCAAACCTTCGCAGGATTGCCCAGCCTACCAAAATGACTCCAGAAGCACATCGACAACCAATCCAGGAGGCCACGAAAGAACCAGGAGGCGCTTCAACATCTCCTTAAGAGAATTTAAAAAAATGACATCAGTGGAACAGCTGCAGTTCCACAACCTGTCGCCGTGGCAACCACGCTGTCCATTGACCCTCCACATTAAAATTATGCTACCACAAGAGTTAAAAGGGGTCAAAGACTCTTGACGAAAAAAAGTATTTTTGGTGACTATGCAGCTGTGAGCGAGTGCATAGACAGGACATCTCCCTCTGGAAAATGTGTAGTGAAATAGACACTATTTTCTATTTTCGATCACAAATTGCAATTTTGACTTTGTATTTTTTTTTATTATTTTTTTTTAAGCCGTTTAATTCCAGAGGGGAAACTCTTGCTAAGCCAACTAGTTGCGTAGTTTGTAGCTTAGGAAGTAAGCAGCTGGGAGTCCTATTTGAGTTTGATACATGGGGAAATAAATGTTGGCGTTAAAGTGTTTCCTGCAAGCACATAGTGAAGAATATCCTTTTTTATACAAAGGATGCTGATCCCTTTGCCCTTTTCTCAATTTCATACTTTTCCAGTTTTGGGATTAGCAGAGCCGCCTGGAGACGTCTCCTTTTTGGACGCAACGCGTTGATTAACACTTGCTTTTTTTTTTTTTATAGTCTACTTAGAATCTATTTAAAGAAAACATGGTTAAGTCACTCCAATTGATTATTCATCAACCACTAGAGGTCAGGGGTTACAATATCTGACTCCCGCCAACATGGATCAGAACCACAATCAGTGGAAAGAGGAGAAAAATACTACATTAAAAAAAAAAAAAAAAAAAGTTAGCGCTAAAATTCAAATATGTTTATGAATATGAATCAAAGTCAATAAAATATTTAGCTAACAAGAAAAATGAACCGCAATGGTTCAGTACGGGAGTGCGCGAGGGTCTGTTTACAAAATTCCTCTTCATGAATATAAAATCGAGGTACGAACTGTCGAAGGGCAACTGGGCGTGAAGCCTTTACAGGAAGGAATCCAAAGTAAGGCCTGCCCAAGGACATCGGAAAGCAAAAATGTATTTTATATTCCAGAGAACATAGTAAACGCTCAGCGTCTTTCCTGGCTTTGTATTAAGGCTATCATAATTTTACATCTCCAATAAATAGGATTCCTGCCTGTCTGGGAGTCGGATATGATTGGAGATTTAACAGTCCAGCTCGTTAAACGAGATGGTACACACAATATTCTGAAAATAAGACAAGATGAGATTTTCACGCTATTTGGGCAATAATTATGAATCCTAAAGTGTTTTTTTTTTTTTTTTTAACAGGGTGCCATAAAATAATTTTGCAGTCAAAGGTTATCATTTTGCCTGGAAAAAAAAAAAAAGAAAGAAAACTTTGCATGCTTAATTTGTGTTTTCATAAGTAATAAAAACTTTATGACTCGGAAACGGTTTCATAGAATATCTAATGCAGAACAGCAAAGTAGTTTTCAAAAGCGGTCCAGAATCTTTTAATCTGGCACTGATGTGAAGCCCTGAATCTTTAACAGACTTCACCTTCTTTTATCTCAGCATAAATACAGATGATCTGCAAAGACTTTAAAGGCCGACTGGAGCTCTTTGGTTAAACAGCAAGAATTCGACATTAAGCACACGCTTTGTGGAAGTGTGGAAAGATGCTTGGAAAAGCCATCAAAGCCCTACGAACGCAAGGAAGACGATGCTCTGGTCAATACGAGGCCAACCTGCAAAATAGTGGAGGTGGAAGCATCATGGTGCCTCAGTTTGACTTGATGGAGAGATGGAAAAATCCTGGTCCACTCAAAGTACCCAACTTAATCCAGTGGAGATCATTGTGACAAGGTTGCTGTATAAACCTGGTATCACAAAAAGACAAGCGTGGTTATCTTTACACGTCAGCACTTCTTTGTGTTGCTCCAAAATCGAAGACACTTGTGGATGGAGTGTGACCGAGATAATCGACTGTGAATATTTGCAAGCCAGCATATGACCCCCTTTTTTTTTTTTTTTTTTTTTTTGCATGTTATGCATCACATTTGCGTCCCATTTAGACCCCATTACCCAGTCTACACAGCGGCTGTGCGAGGATCATGATGCAACACATCCAAGTGAAAGGCAGAGCTAACCCAGAATACACAAAGAGCCCCTGCATGCAAACCGGTTCACAGGCATCACACAGAGCAAACGTGAAGATTTCAAACACAAGTCATCCTGGAGGCACAACGACTGGGATTCATTTCTCCAAAATCGGGGAGTTTTAAAAAAAAAACAACAACAAATAACAGCCTGAGACTGATGACAAAAAGACAACGGAAGTGTGTTTTCTAGTTTGATCACCAAGGAGCGCGCAGGCAGGCAGGCAGGCCGGAGCCACAGCGCACAAAGCAGCAAGGGTGCACTTTAACCGCGCACATGCTTCAGAGATGGCCGATGGAAACAACATTTCCCAGCGTCCAGGCGTCCCCCAACGCAAAGGGCTGCACAAAGGCGTGCAGCCAGCGCGTGCCGGGGCCGCTGTCACGCGTGATAATCTCACAAATATAGCTCATATTTAGGTCAATCACAAAGTAATAGCGTTTTTCAGCTGCAGCCGTAACCCCCCTCTCTCCCCCTCCATCCCTCCCCCGCCCCTCATCATCACTCCGTCCCCCGACCCCCCCCCCACACCACCACCATCTCTCTCACACACACACACCTCGGCCTCGCACGACCAGCTGAGATACAATAAGGTGAGGGGGTGGGTGATCAACGCAAACACACCTCTTCTCTTTCAGCACATCATAACAAGGCAAGAAAAAGATTTTTTTTTTTTAAATTGCATAATTTGCATCACATCAAAAAAAAAAAAAAACACATCTGGCGTACACTCCCAAGTAGAAATTCAACATCCGGCCATATTCCCAACAAGCTGTCATATTCAACCAATCCCCCCCCCCCCCTCCATATACACAAAAACACAAACACACCGGAGGCGCGAGACGAGCGAACAGAGGAAGCAGGAATGACATTGCGCGTGCTTACTGTAAAAATTAAATCTCCCCCCGGGGAGAGCCTCCCTTCTTCCTTCTCGACTCTCCTCCTTTCGCCGACGCGCAGAATCCCCCCCTTCCCGAAAAAAAAAAAAAAAAATTCAGACCACGCAAAACAGGTAGTCAGTCATTCCAGCCCTGCCGAGGGCTTCCTCCGGCTCGGTGGCGTGAGAGAAGGACGGCCAGCATCAGAGAGGGGGGAGAAAGAGCGCGCGCTCGCGCACGAGAGAGAGGGAGAGAGAGAGAGAAGAGAGAGAGAGGAGAGAGAGAGGGGGAAGGGGGGCGCCGGGGGACGCGCACAGGAGAGGAGACAAGGAGAGCGGCAGAGGTGCTTCCCCTCCCTATCTCTCTCACTCTCACTCTCTCTCCTCTAGCTTACATTAAAACACCCCCCTCCCTCCACCTTTCCCTCCCTTCCTCATCCCTGCTAGACAGACTGACAGACGGCCCGGGTACCAATGTCAACAGCGCCACTCACTGGTGACGGAAGAGAATGCTATAAGGAAAGACAGAAACAGCTGGGAAAGCAGGAGTGCTCTGCAGAAGGAGCCTCAGCATTCAACTGGACAGTAAATAATCAACCCATAAATAAATACATTGGTCTCATTCAGAGTTCTGGTCTAAAGTTTTTAATTTATTAAGGTTATTCCAATTTAATAGAGCCACCCCAACCAATTTGTAATGTTTTGGACCAAATAATTGACTTTACTTGATTAAGATGAATGCAAATTTAGTTTACAGTGGTACCTTCACACTACTTAATTAAGTTGATCCGACTCATGGAAATTAAGTTAGCACAACAAACATGCTTCATGCTGAAAGAAAGCTGTTTAATCTTGCCATACGGCAACCCATCTGAACATGCATTAAAGCTAGTTTAAATTAATAGTTTAAAAAAAAAACTTTAAAGTCAGTGTTTAATTAGTAACAAGAAACTTCAAGATCGTTCAGTATCCTGCAGTACTTAAGTGCCAATAGTGCCCTGCAGAGAAAAACAAATAACACAGCACAAAAAACAGCTGAGTCGAACATTGATGCTGGAAATGCTCACATTCCTAGATTTGCACAAACATCTGTAGTTTAATGTGTAACTAAAAAAACAACAAGAGGTTAAAGTTTTGTTTTTCTTTACATTATTGTTCCTGCTTCCGTTGAGGTGCTCAATTTTCATCTTAAGGTTTTCCTCTGTCTGTTGAAGCTCCTGGTTTTCTTAATTTGGTTTCCCGCAGCTCTTCTGTAAAATGTTCATTTTCGCGAACAAGAAATTCTTCTCTGCCATATTGGCTGTGGGTCAAACCTAAAACTGCAAATGAATTTCTATGTGGAATGTGGGAATACAGAGACAGACAAAAGTGATGTCACAGACAGAATGAGTGACATCACTGTTCCACATCAAGAAATCTGTTGCCTCTGGGGGGGAGATGTTTTTTTTAAATACTTCATTCGCAGACACACTGTATAACGGCAGAGTGAAACATTTGTTTAAATGCAACGACCATCTCAATTCAATATTTTGACACAAGCATTAAACAAGCAGAAAATGGTGCAAATGGTAGAGAAATGCCAATTATTTGCCAGCTAAACATCACTTCATGTGATGTTAGCACATGTTAGCCACTGACTTGAGTTCACTGATGCCAGGACAATTTAGTTTTCTCATAACTGGAGTTTTCCTGGGCAAGCAAAACGATTATCTGGCGTGGCCTCATGTGATCTCCCATGATCTCCCGTGATCTCCTGTGATCTCCCGCGTCGTCTTCAGCACAAGATCAGTCTGACTGTAATGAATCATGTTATCTCAACATGATAACATTTCATGAACATTAAATTGTTGAATGTCTTTTTTATCCAACATGATTTGATCACGTTTCCGTTTGAAAACGTGATAAATTATTGTATTAAGAGGACATGATATCCTTTTGTTCATGTAATAACCCCTGAAGTTCTTTTTTTTTTTGAGTGCAGTGGAAAATTAACATCACCGTGAACACAGTGACACAAAGTGGTGGCAGTATTATGCTGTGAGAATGAGGTTTTGTTCTTAAGCGAAAATGGATGGATGGATGGATGGATGGATGGATGGATGGATGGATGGATGGATGGATGGAAGGTGAGATTATTTTTCTAGCAGGTCGTTTAAATGTACATTGTGCAAAACGTTGGAAGTCACCATTTTAAGCCATTTTGTTCCAGTCTGTTGCACAAATTCCCATTAAAATGCATTCATTCAAGCCACCCCAATGGATGACCTTCTGTCAGACTTGTTTTAAACACAGACTTGTTTTGACCAGTGCCGGTAATTGCAACATTTTATACTTTTGATAAATCATTGTCTGTGTTATTCTGGTTCTTAGATCCCCCTTGTCTCTGTTTTACCTTATACCACTCCATTTTTACTTATTTTAAATTGTATCTACTATTTATTTCTTTGTCGTCATGGTTACCGGAGAAACCTCCTGCTGGTTTCTCCAGTGATCCTCATGTACCCTATGCCCTGTTTGTTCCCACTCTTGCCCGTTGATTCTAAGTCATGTTTTATGATATTTTAAAATTAGATGATTCACCTTCACTTTGCCTCCTGTCCCTGTTCTACATTGTGGAAAGCATCCAGCATTGTCACCATCGCACATTATTGGAGCTTGTTAACATGGAATGAAGTTTAGCTCCAACGAGTTGTGTTCCCGACTCGTCTCACCTTTGGCGTATCTCGCACAAATCTCACTCTGCCTCCAAAACAGAGGAGAGAAACTCCTGTTTCTGTGCTGAAGTGGGAACAACATAATTAATGCAGACACACATGCCAAATCGGGACAAAGCCTCTAACGCGGCGGGCACGGACAACAAAAAGAGGCAGTGAAAAGTTTGTAATCTAGCTGAACGGCGCAAATCAGAGGTTACGCAGATCCTCTTCATCTTGTCCAAATCTGGCTCTGTCTATATCCGTTCCTGTCTCTTCCTGTCCGTCTTCTCTCTCTGTTCCACTTTGTCAAGCAGCTCATTGCTCAGTCAGCTGAAAGCTATTTTCAAATGGCACAGCCAACTGCATCAATGGCAAGCTAAATCTTGAACGCACTGTGCTCATACGCACCGTTTGCTTCATTGAGCAAGAAATGACTGCGGATGTTCCGATTAACCACACATCTCCTCCAAAATGTCACATCGTGACGCCTCGGAAAGAAGCAATTTCAACTCCAACCAAACTACGAAGTCCCGCCAAACATAAAGAGGATGCATGTATGCTGAAACAACGCTCACGTATTTGAGCGTACGCACGCTGCTTCCCTTAAGCAAGTCACTTGTCTGCTCCAGTGAACTTGTTTATTGTCCGTCAGGAAGGCGTCGTGACCGTGGGAAGACGCTGCCCAGAGGTTTCATGACGCCTGCGCTTAATCAGAACACTGTGCATGCTCCGCTGAAATCACACATCTGCACACACTTCATTAAAAAAAACCCACAGCACAACTCTGTTGTCTAACATTATAAACTTTTGCTGCTTTAGGTCAGGGAGGATTACCCAAATAAATTATTTCTATTAAATGTCTGAATGATAAGAAGAATTTTTGCTTATTTTTTTTATTTTAAAAAAAATATTACTTGATTGCTTTCTACCAAATCGTGATGCAGCAAACACCAGCACCAATAGAGTCAATTGGTGTTAGAACCGACAATCCCGATTGGCTAATGAGGATTTTGTATTACTTTCTTTTCATGCAGCAAAATTGCTGTAATTTGAGTTATTTGGGAAAGCCCAGGTTATGTTTCCACATACTTTGTAAGACACTCCTTACAAAGTGTCTTCCTCACAATATTACTTCATTGGTTTTGGAGTATTTTTTTTTTTTACATGGTGGCAGACCTGTGGAGGTATTTCAAGGCAAGACTTCCGACACGCCGCTTCACCGTGTGGCATCATGGGAAATCAAGGCAAACCAGCCGAGACGCCACAAAGAGAATCGTGGATATTTACAAGTGTTGCTCATCTCAGGGTACAGCTTGGTGCCATCTTTATCTGCTCTTATTAGAAGCAGATATAAGCATCGTGAAAACATTAAAGACCAGACAAAAGCAGGCGACCAGCTGGTTGAAGCTGATTGGAGTTTCATTATCCTGTGTGGTCTGAAAATCCTGATTACAGCTCAGAAATTAAAATTGTCAAATTGAGTTTCTTCTTTTTTTTTTCTTTCTTTTTTTTGTGCGCTTTAATATGTATGTCCATTCACGTTGCAGTCAGAAATGATCAGAAAATAATCCTGATTTTAGTATTATGACTATGTCCTGAACCTTCTGACTGCATCTAATCAGATTAGAGATTGCTAAATCGCGAAGAGGATAAGAGTAGAGAAAGAAGAGCCGTTGCCAGCAGACAGGAAACAGGAAGCAAGATGCATGCAGGTCGAAAGACTCTTGATTCCTCACAATATTACTTCATTGCTTTCTTCCAAATCATGATGCAGCAACACCAGCACCAATAGAGTCGATTGGCGTTAGAACCGACAACCCCGATTGGCTAATGAGGGCCCAGGGAGACATTTTGTGTTGGTTTTCATCCATGAAAACGAAACAAACACAAACACAAATGGTCTTTATTGCTAAATGGGAATTAAAGTCGAGCAAAGCGTTCCTGGTTCAAGTTGCAGGGACACATTGGGACATAATGCTTCTCACACCGTGCGGCTGAGTGTTGACAGTAAGTTTACATAATCCCAACGTTTACCCCGCCTACTTTAGGGTTTAAGGAGGATTTTCTACAATTAATTACGCATTTTTACGAGGACAGACCCCATAATCCGCTGAAACTGCCTTGCACACATTGTGGCTTTTGCAGTAATAGACGAGCAGGATCAAGAACTGAAGCTTTGTTATTCCAATGGACAGCAGCGCCATCCTGTGGCTGAAGAGGATAACAATTAGCATTCTCTGTAGCTCTGGATTGAGATGTGAGACTCTTTTGTAATGATAAGGCTAAAAGTCTTTATTTCAGGCATCTTTTTCTTTCTTTTTTTTTTTTTTTACAACTTTCTTGTTTCATTCTTGTAGTTTAGACTTTTTGCAGAATCTTCTCTCTATCTCATAACTCTCCCTTATCGCGTAGAATGTCATTTCTGTGTTCAGCTAAAACACAGAAACGAGTTATTCTTCTTCCAGGATAGACACCCCACCATTAAATGCAACTTCAGTTAAAAACTAAGGAAAGTAATATCAATACTACTCAATATCCTCCCCCTTTTTTTTTTTTGACACAGCCTGAAAACAAAGATCTTTTAAAAGTCATACTATTTAGATTAAGCGCCACAAACAGCCACGCATTAAGTCTATAACATAACAAATGTACGTATAAAGCTACAGTATATTCTGTAATATTCTGCTCTCTGTTGCATTCAGGTGTAATGTTTGAATTATTTCTACTTTTGGTTTTTACTACAACACACCATTTCACTTATTATTATCGTAAGTACATCGACCTATTTACACAACAAATATGAGCAAAAACATTTACATTCTAATATAGTCAGTACATAGAAGTAACTGGCATCATTAATGAAATGCAGCGATTAATTGACCATCAGCAGGTGTGACTGAGTCAAGAAATCTAAAATGAGCTTTATAAGGGCTGCATGTTGTCAAAACGGAGAAAGGTTGGAAGACAACAGACGCCACGAATCAGGACAATAATCATGAAAACAGCAGCCAGCAAAGCTACAGATGAAAAGAAAATATACCACTTGTTAAAATGTTGACTCCTTTTTGTTTACATGGCCCCCAATTTATTATGAAATGTCATCTCTAGTTTTCTGTTTGCAAGACAAACAGAAAACTGCAGAATCACCAGTCCTTACAATAATCACCGTCTATACCTGGTTGGCAGCTTTGGTCATATTTATCACCAGTTTTTCTTATCAATTAAAGCGTAATTTCCCCCAAATTAACCGATTTAGTCGTGTTACATTATCCTGGAAACACTAGAATGCACACCGCTTGGCTATTTTCACTCACTGTGCTCAATATGAAACGCATTGATTGGCCTAATTGCTTTTTTTTTTTTTTTTTCAACAATGACGCTAAACGCACCGTGAGCCTCAGTGCCGCTCTCCGCTCTCTCCTCTCCATCCTTTTGTGTGTCCTGTCCAATCAGCGCGCAGACGCGGCTTGCCGCCCGCTAATTGGCTGGAAAGGAGGAAGATGCAGCGTCCGGAGAGGATACGCCGAGGACTTTTTTTCTTTTTTTTCCTTCTTCTTTTTAAAGCGTCCTTATTGATGTGATTCCGGTCCGAAATGCCGTGACTGCTCGCGTTGCTTAGCGTGCGCAGTGCTGGGACTATTACCCTCCCCCTCCTCACCCCAACCCCACGGGGCATTTGACACTCACTGCTTCCAGCTTTTGCGTTTTGGTTCGTTTATTTGGATCCTTTGATGTGACGTCGGCCGCTCGCGCTCCGCGTCCTGGACTCAACGTCCGACAAAAATGTAGCTCCGGGTCTTTCGCTGCGGTGGCTTTGTCTGTAAAAGGTAAGGCGCGTTTCAAAGCAGGCCGTGAAACGCCGTCAAAATCTTCTCCTTCCAGGTTCTGATTGGGATTTCATTGGCGACCTCCCACAAACATGGCCACTTCCGTCGGTGCGGCTGATTTGGAGTTGGGTTTTCAGCCTTGCTAGGCGTTTTATGATTCACGTTTCTCATCGTCTCACCTTCTTTCTCTTCCTTTTTGATATGTTGCATGCGGACTGTCTGTCATAGGACGACATAAGGCAAGAGGAAAGAGAAACGATGTTGAAATGAAATGGATAACATGAAGAATAACTTTAAAAATGAATAATAATAATAATAATAATTAATAATAATAATACATTTGCTTCTGATTTCATGCACGTCTTTCATGTGTCACCCAGCTTTGCATGTTGAGTTAAAATTGTGTTTTAAGTCCATCTGACACATTTATTGGATTTCATTAGAGTTTGTTGGATGTTTCTCCTAGAGTCTTGCAGGTTTTCAATCCACGCTAACCAGCCCTCCCTGTCCATGCACTGCAAAAACACCAAACCTACTCTACTGGCAATTGTTTTCCTTCATAACATGGGGGAAAATGTCTACTTTGTTATTGTTTTTAATCAATATTCAATGATTGTTGATTTAAAACAACCTCCCAATAGCTTGGTGAAAAGTTGCTTGTAAGTTAATACAGTAATACAAAGTTTTTAGTTTTCCCAGAGTCCAGTTTCTAAGAACATATTCCTTGCAATGGGTGCCAAGTGAGTGGTTGTTGTCATGGGCAGGTAGCCTCTGCTGTCGGCCGCCCCTACGTGAACGTTTTCTAGACGGTTTTTATTTAGGGGTGTCAGAGTAAAAGGGCCTCATAATACAGTGAAGACGTGTCACAATTTTCAGATTCTTTTGGTGAATCAAATTTTGAAAAAAATTGTCATTTCCTCTCGCTCTTCAATTCTAAGTTAACTTATGGTGGCTCAGAAACACACAATTCATTTTTAAAGCATAATAATAAAAAAAAAAAACACAACAACCCTGAAATAATTTCACAAATTCCTGCTGTTTTACTGCTGAGTCAAACACTCTTGCGGTGCCCGTGTTGAAGATCCAGGCGGCCTTCTCGGTGTTCCAGGTGTTGCTGTCCGAACAATGCGCGAAAGATGTCTGACGTTGAGAGCACATATGCGGACTTCATCGCCT
The DNA here is from genome assembly GCA_922788865.1 of Poeciliopsis turneri. Classification (NCBI taxonomy): domain Eukaryota; kingdom Metazoa; phylum Chordata; class Actinopteri; order Cyprinodontiformes; family Poeciliidae; genus Poeciliopsis; species Poeciliopsis turneri. The sequence continues at coordinate 619,272 of CAKLNU010000650.1, read as the reverse complement.
CTGGCAGGACGGGCCACCGGAACGCCCTGCACGACATCCTGCAGAGTCCCACCGACCCTGACGGGCGAGAGCTGCCCCTCACCCTGTCTCTGTCCCAGCTGCACATCAACGCTGGAGGAGGCGGTAAATTAATCCACTTTGTCTCTGTTTCAGTGCAGATCAGACAGACGGACAGACAATAATGTTAAAGGAGCTTTATTACATATGCATATATATATATATATATATATATAAACACTACTTTTCTGAGGTTTACACTATGTAATGTTATTCCCTTCATCAAAAAATAAATAATAAAAAAAAAATCCCTTGAGTGTTGCTTTGATTGTAATCTCCCGTAGCAACCATTCAGCTGTGCAAAACGCTTGGTTGGACCTAGTATTGCCTTCGAGGCACAGCTCCTCCTCGTCCCTGCGGTTTCCAAGCTTCCGCTTCGCAGAGAGCCCCAGATCCCACCACTTCCTCACTCAGTTCCTTCAGACTAGCCGACGGCAATTAGCAGACACCTGGTGGAGCTGTGGAACAGCTGAGCTCATTGTACGAGCCACGTCTCAGAGCAACGCCAGAGAAAGCGTTGTTAAAATGTGATGACTTCCTAAAGGTGGCGTTTCAGAAAGAGCAGGAGTTTCTTAAAGGGACAAAAGCTCAATTTGAAGACGTTAAATTGCAATGTAAAATTTGTTTTAAGTTGTATTTGACATATGTAGCTTTTTTTTTAAAAAAAAACACAACTGTTGTTGACATCTTAAAATAGAAGACATGCAATACTGGCCCTTTAAAATTTTGTTGTTTTTAATTCAGCAGATTTTTTAAAAAAATTGACAGTCCTTTTGATAAAAGAAAAAATTAAAGTTTTTAAGGTAAGGGCCACGTATCAATGAATCGTTAGCCAATTCATTGATATAAGTCAACTTTAGATCACTTCATTGATGAATGAAGAGTGTGAACGTTCACTTTTTCCGCAGATGAAGAAGACGCAGAGGACAGCCACAGCTCCTCCGCCTCGGCCCAGCGAGACACAGAGGAGAGGAACAGCTAAGCTGCCACGTCCCCCCTCCAGCAGACGGAGCGCCGCGGGACAGAGTAAAGTCTCCGTCGCAGTGGACCTGTTCGCTCGAAGCGGCCCGGCGGCTGGAGGCTAGGACCGTCGCCATGGATACGCCTCCAAGCAGAGCCTTCGTCCCCGCTGAGGCGTCGAGATGCGATCGCTCGGTGCTCCTTGCAAAGTGGAATGACTGATGCTTTTCAGAGTGAGGAGTACACAAGTGGTAGTTTTTTTTTTTTTTCTTTTCAAAAGACTAAATTTTGCTTTCAGTCTCTGTGGTCCAACACACACACAGGCTGAAGGACTAAAAGGACAGAGCAAATGGAGCTCTGCGATAGAGCAGTTTGAGACATGCTGGTACAACGGGTCACAGTGGGAGTAGCATGATTGTAGAAGCAGTGTGGTGCTGGTAGAGGCTGCATATCGCCATTTAGTGGTTTGTGCTTCCTTTTAGCCGACGTTAAAGCAGAGGGATGTCGACTCAGCTGTAGCCGAACTGAAACACGGAGCTTTGGCGGTTCCATCCACGCCGAATCGTCTCCGCAGAGAACGAGGCGTTCCGGAAGAAGGGCGTCCTTCAAAATGCGTATCTTTATTTTTTACACGTTTACAGTAATAATGCAAGTATTATCACAGCCTTACATGAGTAGTTTGTCAGGTTCGGAAATGCGTTTATTCGGTTTTGTGTTGCGTTAGAGAAGAAGGAAAGTCTTAGTGTTTTTGTCAAATTTTGGAGAAGAATCAAGCTCATCGGTTCACAAAAGCGTAAGAACCCCACTGCTTTCACGATTGCTTGAAGATAATATATCAAGGTTCAGAGTCACTTAATGAAAAAAAAGAGGAAAATCATAATAATACTGTAATCAAAGAAATACTTTTTCACAATTTATCCTGTCTATCAACAAAAAATATATATGCTTTTTTTTTTTTTTTTTTGCACAATCACTCCTATAGTGCACAGACTCACAAATACATTTTCAACTTTTGAAAAACGAATGAAGCCGCTGCTCCTGTGTTACTGACCAGAAATGAGACTCAGGGAAGTCATTTTATGTGCTAAAAACATCCTAATCCACAAAAAGGGCTAATCTGTGACCTTTTAGGTGCTGACGGAAAGTTAATTATGCAACTATCTGTGGTTGTGGCTTCGCTTTTCGATGCGTGTTCATTTGCTTCAAGAACCTATTGGTATTCTTAGTTCACGAAGCTAAAAACTGCTCATTAAAAGAGACAAAATGCCACTGTGGTGTGCAGATTGTGCTTCAGACCATAAATGGATTTAGAGAGTTATTTTTGCTTCTGTACACCCCACTGGGATTTAATGTAGCTCTTCTTTTAGACTTCAACACCGACTGACTTCCGTTTCAACCCAAGGTGTCGCCCCCTGCTGGCAGTAAGGGAGAATGCGCTTTCAGGCCCGTCTGTACTACCGCCATGCTAAATTAGAAACGTTACCACGATGTTCCTCTTTCATCCTTCGAGTCCTTCCTTTGCATCTTTTTATAGATTTTTTTTCTGTGTTTTCTCTACCGACATGCACAACAAAAGTCACACATACCCAAACAGCGGCCATAAAAAGAAAACACTTCCTTCTTCCTAATAGGCAATAAAACCTATTGACCTTTGAGGCGCAATTCACTTTATTTTCAGGGTGAGTAGTCATATGTACAGCCAGATCGTGTTTCCTGGTAGGACGCTGTCCACACATTTGGTGGGGGTTTTTTTGTTTGTTTTTTTCCTTTCTTTTCCCTCCCACTGGTAGTTTATGTCCACTTGTTTCCTGGTCCAAAGAGCAACATGTTTCATTTTTATTATTTTAGAAGATAGGTGCAGATGACGTCAGCTGCAGTGGTGTCCTTCTTTTCTTCTTCTTCCTCTCATGAGTAAGCGCGGTGGCCCCAGACCGACAAACTACTCCCAAATGTAAATATGCAACAGTCAGCAGATCTTCCAGGAACACTAACTTGTGTGCGCGTTTTGTGCGAATGTTTGGCTGAGTCGCATTCCTGCTCCTCTGTATAAAAATGTGACATCAGCTCATTATTTGTATAAATCAACCTGCATGTGTCCTTCCACCCCCACACACACAGACACCACACACACCCCTGCTTCACTACGGCTTCAACTCTTGACTCCTTTGCCATGGCGCTACTGTGGAGAGCAAACCCACTGCAGCTCTCATGTCGTTTGATTCGTGAGTCGTTTCCAGTTTCTGCTCGTCGTGATTCCACATGTAGAGTATTTGCATGGTTTCCTCTTTCTGTCTGACTCTCTGTAAGTATATTTTCTATTTCCTATGTCAAACAAAGTTTAATAAATGATCAATGAAATAAAAAAGAGGAGTTTGGGGGAGAAAGTTACTTGTGTTGTTGCAGTTCCACGGCTCGACCAGCAGGGGGGCGTTGAGGCAGAATCGATGATCAACATACAGCTCCTTGCAGAAATTCTCATTTTTACGCTGCGCCATGTTACACTGATACATTTTAATGCCTTTATTAGGTATTTTGACACAGATTGGTGGATAGTTATGAAATGAAAGGGGAAAAAAATTGATGGTTTTTTTTTCACAACTGAAAATTTGAATGGTGTGGTGTGAAAAAACCCCCAAAAGCCACAACACAGTGACTCTTGAGACCTGCAGTTTTACACCCCTATCGACCCGTTTTCCCCGTTTGACTGTGATCTGCTTCTTTATTTAAGCTAGAGAAAATGATGCTCCCACCACCACTAAGTCTGCGCCTCGTCTGTTATGTTCCCTTTGATTTCTGCGTCTCGCAAAACTTTCAGTCCATCACATGAAGCTCAAACAGAAAACATTCAGGTTTTTCTTTGCACTAAAACATGGAAAAGTTTTAAGGGGGGTTGAATACTCCAGCAAGGCACTGAAGAGAAATACTCTGGAGGTTTTCAAAAAAGGTCCCATATTGACACGCGGCGTATAGGCGAATGGAATCTGTTGCTGCAGATCCTATGAGAAATGCAGTGTGTGTGTGTGTGTGTGTCAGTTGTTGATTATGCAAATAATCATTAGACAATTGTACCAGGAAGTTTGGGTAAGATAGAGAAAAAAAAAAAAAATCCCCAAGCAGCTCCCCTGAGTTCCTCATTCTGCCATCGCAGTCCACGACAGCCATGTGAGCCTCTTGTCGTGCCACACGCGTGTGTCAGTGTGAGTCAGCGCTCGGATGAGCAGGACGAAGGGCAATTCTGAGGAACAGGGGGGGTGGAGGGGAAATATTACAAAGTTAAGGAACTTCTGCAGACGGGAAAATAACTTGGCCGCTCTATTTCACCGGGGATACGGAGGTAAGATCTGCTGCGTGTCAAATGTGTCTAAAGTCAGTTTTGTCGAATTTAAGTTTTCTCCACTAAACAGATGGATTGCTAGATGTGTTAATAGATGCCCAGTTTGCAAAAACTTGGCATCAACCTTTTTCTTAAGGGTTTTTGAGTGAAACCTTGAGTCGCTCGTCTCCTGCATGTCGTCCCATCTTTCCCTGCCTTTGTCCTCGGGAGGGGCTGCTGAAAGCGGGAACGGTGTGGCACACGGGGGAGCGTGAGCGCAGGCTCCGCATCTCGACTCCCCGGTTTCCGGCTGTTTACCGCCTGTCATGTTAAAAATACAGCAGAGGCACTGAACCAGCAGCATGAAAAAAAAAAAAAAAAAAAAGCCACACCAGACCCAGCTGCATGTCTCCCTTCGATTTCAAATACTGTCATTTTCTGTCTTTTTTTTTTTTTGCCCACTGCGGTTTTGGTTTCTGGTTCCTTTTAATCTTTGGCTCTCCTCTGTTTGAACATTCCCCTTGTTCTCTTGTTTAAACACTGAGCTCTGCAAACTTCCATGTGAACATTTCAATGACTTCAGTGGACACAAGTCTCGCTCCAGGAAGAACAATGATTCTTTTGAGGACTTGTTTGATTTTTGAATAGACTGGCAGCGAGTTTTGCACAAATACGTGTGGATTTGAAGGAAAGATCTGGAAATGTCACAGACATCTTAAAGACGGACTTATCAGTCACTTCTTGCTCTGGCCGGGTCAAAGATTTACCTGGTCAGGTGTTTGAGTTTATTACTACGCTGAAAAACTGCAAGTGAAACTACATTTAAATGTTAGTTGTTTTTTTTTTTTTTTTGTTTAAAATCACAATCATTTCATTCGTAAGCTTAATACTGTTCTTTTCAATGTGCTTGAATATTATTATTTTTTTTAAGTTTAAAAAAATAAAATCAAATAAAAACCAGTTTGGAGATTTAACGTGCCGAGTTTACTTCAACGCAATCTAATGTTTGCAGGGATTTGGTGGTTGAAAGCAGCCAAATGTGCTCTGACAAACTAATTGATCAAAGTTTCATAGGTTTCTTAAAAATGACGTTAATTAGATGAAAGACGAGCATTTAAAATCTTGAACGACAAGACGAGATTTGCCTCCTGTTTAGAGTAGGAACAATGAGACAGACGCACCGTTTATTTTGCTGCCTATAAATATAAATCAGTCACATAAATGACGACCTTCGCCAAATATTGTTGATACATATGAATTAAACGTTATTTTGCCTTGGAAAAAATATGCACGCCAACGTAATCCTTTGGTCTCTGATGTCACACATTAAAGAAACTCTTTTGTGCAGTTTTTTTTTTTTTTTTTTTTCTCGATGCCTCATCCCAAAATGTTTTGGGGTGAAGGGCCCCCCTTCCAAAATATTCCAGATGCACCCCTGGAAAAGTTTCTGTGAATTCAGCTTCAGCTGTAGAGACTGCGGCGTACAAAACAAATCGACTAACGTGACGTTGGTAAAGAAGGTGCGACGTTTTTAACGTTAATCATTGATAAGGCATGAAAAGACGCTTCTCTGTGCTGAACCGCAGATATAGAAAGTGACTAAAGGTGACTTACACAGACAACTGAGAAACGCAGTTGAAAAAACGTAAAGACAAGAACTACACCAAAGTAGTAACATTAACACTGAAGCATCAGGCTGACTGCATTGTTTTATGACTGGGGTCAAATTGGAGTGAATTAAACTGACTGAATGAGGGATGAATCGATTGAGTCGCCTGTGGACCTCTGTCAATTAACCGATTTTTAAAAAGCCTGATTTTTATTTTTATTTTTTTAAATAACTGACACCGTCATGCGTTAAGAGGTCGAAATGTTCGTTGGAAAAAATTGAACAATATCCATAAAGTTGGTTTAACTGCATGTGAAATAAAGCTTTCAGCTCTAGATGAAAAGTCTACACTCGATGCCCAAATTGCTAACTTAACATCTTAAAAATAAAAACAAAAACCTGCACAACAGGTGAGACTACTTTGACTACCGACCCTCTTACCAAAAATAAAGCGCACAGCGGTGCTTTGCTTCCACAGAACAATCACAACGTTTGCGTTCAGACGAGGACAAACTGGCGCAACAACTTGAGCGTTAGGCGTCTTCGTAGAAGCCTGAGACAAAATGTCCAAATGCAGCTGCTTTGTGGCACACAGATGTGACGTGGTGGTCGGCTGTGTCAGTCAAACCACACTCACAGTCTGCTTTTCAGACCTTTGCAGACACAGAAGAGATTGGTGGATCCGAGCGGTGTCACATGTGAGTATGTCACTTCAAATTGAGGAAATAATAGGGATTGATTGATTGATTGATTGGTACAGTGTAAGACAGTGGACAATAATATCGGACCCATCAAATTGTTAATGACACTGGAACGGTGACTGTAGTGCTCTACTATCGTACGGCGAGGCAGGAGTACAGTGTGTAACAGACATACTTATGGTGAGCAACTCCATAATCTGAGTCAATGGGGAAAATATAGAGGCGCAAAAAGGGAGTCTTGAGGCACCCCGTGTTTGATTTTTTGTTGTTGTTGTGGGAATTTATAGTTGCTGGACGACACAAAAAGTTCTGCTAAGTAACGCCTGAACTAGTTATCAGTCACTGTGTTAGGACCTGCTGTGTCAATCACAGTAACTGAGATCCAATGGCATCAGAAGAGACTGAAAACAATGTAGTGGCGCAGTCAGAAATGCAGCCGTAACATACATACTGCAGAATACTTTTTGATCCAATATGAGTGAATTTGTTCAACCTTTGCCATAACAAAGTTATTACACTTGAATGATGAAGCTATGTTCGTTTTATTTGTTTTTTTTTTACTCCAACCCGCTTCTCTGTTTTTTTGTTGTTTTTTTTGCAAGAAATGTGCATATAAACGTACAAAATGTTGCTTTATGTGACTTTCAAAGTGTGTGTATTTTGTTGCTGCTTGCACCAAAACATAACCTATGCTTAGATGCAACATTCAACACACTAAATTGCTCCAGACTTGTGGCTGTCATCAGGTTCGCTTTGTTAGGGCGGAAGACGTAACAACGTTTTAATTGCAGAGGAGCAAAAAAAAACAACAACAACAAACAAAACATAAAGAGCGAGGCTGAATGAATCACACAACGAGAACAACAAGTGCAACAATAATCATATTTCTACATTACAGTAAATGGGCTTAAATGATGTTGCGCTTTTGTAGTCATAGCGACTCAAAGCGATTTGCACTAGAGCCACTTTCGGCACATGCCAATACACACAGACACACACACACACACACGCACACACACACACACACACACACACACACGCGCACGCGCCTTTATTTACCAAAGAACATCGACATGAGGCAGAGAGAAGCTGGAATCAAACCCACAACTTTGGGACGGCTCTGCAGTCGCTCCATGTACAAATTCACCAACTGCTTTGTGGAAGTAGCCCCGGTCATAAATATTTCTACATTGCCACATCTCATTTTCTACTTTCGCAAGCTAAAAGGCTCTGTGTAATATTTAAAATTTGACATTCGATGTATTTAAACGTTCCTCTACTTCTGGTCGTAGTTTCACACATTCATCGTAAACTTCCATTCTCCAACGACTTTAATCACTTTTTGTAGTGCTTCTGTCTCAGGGCACCAACTAACCGTTGATCAAATGATTTGGAGGTAGTTTTTCTCCGTCTCTACTGAATATTGAAAAATGACAACTCAGCATGATGCTCCCATCACCAGGCTTGATAACTGGAACAGCATGGTTTAAGGCTTTCGCAGCCTTAAACCGACTCCTCCAAATACTCCTGATGTGACGATGGCGAAATAACTCATCTGACCGATAACGTGGTGGCTTTTTTTTCTTTTGCTTTCCCTCTCCATCCTTTTGCTTTCTCGCACAGTATTGCACTGATCAGTTCATGCGGCACGCTTTACTGATGAAACTTTTTCTCGCAGTGACCACTGTACTTTCTGCTGTAAGGTTTTCGTAAGGGTTTTCCATGTGTGTTAATATTTTATTACTTTTATTTATTTATCTTGATATTTGTGAGACATCTGAAGTTTTTTGGCTTTTTCTTGAGGATAAAAATGCACCACAAACTTATGTGCACAATGCAAAAGCAGAGCAGCTCAAATGCTTTCTATCGTTTTCATCCCTTCTAAGATATAAAAGAGTCTCTTTGTAGTGCATTGGTCTATTAAAACCATCGTTTTATTTCAACCTGGGTCTGCTGCGTTTCCCTCACCACCTCCCACACCGCACTTCATGACAGAAGGACCCGACCACAGGAACTACGGTGAGGCACGCTACCATCATAACAACATGGACCCAGCAGATCAGCTCCACACCAGCGCTCTTCCCATTGGCGACTCTTTGCTGGACTCGCTTTCCGAATCCGATTACCTCCCTGTCGTTCACCCTAAGCCTTCACCAAGAATCAACCAGCCATATTGGAATTGGTCTTGGAGCTCTACGACTCATTTGCCACTGCAGCCACCTCTCCAGAGTCCGCCCCCGCCTTCACTCCAGCAACCGTCCCCATAGTGATGGGGTTCCAGGTGGCCCGTTTGGCACCTGGCTAATGCTGGTGGCGTGGTCCGCCCCAGTTAGTGGGTCTCCAGCCCTCATAAGTGGGTTTACTGCCCTAGTTAATGGGTTTACTGCCCCAGTTAAATGGTTTACTGCCCCAGTTAGTGGGTGTTTTCATAGTGCCTCCTCCAAGTCTCCTAGTCACTAGTCACTACTAGTGCTCCTCCCGAGTCCCCGCCTCCAAGCGTCCGGACCCCATGCCGACATCACCCGCCGTACTGTCAGAATCTGAGTTTTCTGTGTGTTTATTTTGAGTTTCTGTGTGTCTGAGTCTCCATGTTGTTCCATCTCCCGTTGATTGTTCGCAGGTGTTTCTCGTCCTGTCATTACCCTGTGTATTCAACCCCACCTGTGTTCCTTGTTCCTCGTCGGGTCCGTCAATCAGCGTCGTATCTGTTCATGCTGCGTCCATCGTTTCACCAGTTGCTACCACCGTTGAGCTCTAGTTTCTGCTCAGCCGTGCTGCCTGGCTGTTGTACTATTGTTTGGATTGTGCTTTGGACTACTTGGATTATTTCCACTATTTAAACCATCATTTCATTTCAACGTGGGTCTGCTGCCTTCCACACCGCACTTCATGACAATATATGGTTCGAATTGTTCATCCAATGTCAAAAAAGAACCTGATAAATAAAAATAATGAATATGATATTTACGTGGATAGAGGATAGGAGATGTATGTAAATCTCCTAACAGAGCTGCATTGATGATTTCTTTTGGCTGTTGATATGTTTCCTTCTTCTTCTTTTTTTTTTTTTTCTTCCCCCCAAACTGGTTTCCTGGACTCTAAAGAGCATCCATTGACCCAGACGACCTGTTTAAAATCTGGTTGCTGTTTTCCTAGATAGGAGCAGAAATTGTTTTCCTGTTCCCATTTTCTAAAATTATTATTATTACTACTATTAATATTACCACCTATATTTTTTCTGACTTCTGCTTTTGTAATGCATAGATTTTGTTTTGCCCTCCGGAAGCGATAGGCTTTTTTTTTTCCCCCATCTTGCCGTTTGGTATACTCTGTTAATAATTCAACAAGACTGCACAGATTTTTGCAGTAACGTCTCTTCTCTCTCCTGAAGAAGCTTTGCCTCGATTTAATATTTACTCAGTTGTCGACGCGCTTATCTCGTTTCCTTATGGCCACAGAATATTTGCCGGCGTAAATAATACTCTCTACGCCGTGATAACCCATCATGACCTGCGCAAAAAATCGCCACGTCGCTGCTGCAAGTGGTGGCATGTTCCTTCCTTCTGACTCTTGTGACAGAACATGTAATCCTGACATTCACTAATTCTAAGTGAATGCTAGAATTAGTTGTGTCCATATATACTTCTACTTTATAGTACAAGTAGCCTATTAGTCACTGCATCTGCAATGCTGAAAGCTGCGCTCGTGCTAGTAAGTCGGAACAGGAAGCTGTTTTTTTTTTTGTTGCTTTTTGTATGCTTTTGAGGTTGCATGTACCTTTGTGTCCACGCCGGAGTAACTATAGCGAGGCGTGTGGCAGGTTGCGGCTTTGACGCCGATCAGCAGAAATGGTCCGATCAGAAGCCACATCGATGAAACGAGGGCAGTGAAATCTGCTCCAATAAATCTGTCATTGCTCTGAAATGATTCGAGTGGCCAAGTCCAGACAAGAATAGGAATGTTTTAAGGAACACACTGATGAGGGGAAAAAAAGGCCTATCTGCTTTAAAGTGGAAACATAGAAACGTCTGGAGTTCAACTCGGTCACATTCTCGGAAAGGTCGCAAAACTCCTGGTCGTAATTGTCTTTCACTGGTTTTGAATTTTGCCTAAAATTCGCAATGTTTTTGACTTACAGCTCAGCCTCTTTGCTGAAAGCCAACAGAATACAAACAGATTTCATCTAACGAGTGAAAACAAAGCGGATCAGATGAGGAAAAGCACAGACGAAGTCATGCAACCTCACCAAATATCCTGCATGCGAGACGGCAGAATCTGTCTTGATAAAATAGTAGCAGACAAACCACAATAAAGAAAGAGAAAAAGCACATTATCATGCTTCATAAAACACATCTGCATCTTAATGCTGACCACACATAGTGCCTGGTGCATAACGCAGAACTTTGGCAGAAGTTTTAAGTGTCGCAAGTTCCTCTCTACTCTTTTTTTAATGCTATTTATATTCGTTTTGTAACTTTTGTCAGATTCGAGGAAAATGTGGCAATTGATTTTGGCTGACCTCAGCACGCCGACCCATACCTACATTGTTTTGAGGGGCTATTTGAAATAATAATTGAGACCAAATGACAAAGAGGGGCCCGATGGTTATCGAGCCCTGTACGCTCACAACCTTGTTAAAATGTCGGCTGTTTTGGGAGGGTTTTTCCTCACGTAAATGTAAGACTATTAGAAATTATTCCAGAACTTTCTTTTTCCAATTTTTAAAGGTGTATATCCTGCAGAAATCACTTGCAAAATACATAAAATAGCAGAGGGAAAATGCAAAAAGCAACAAAGTTGTAACAGCTTGGTTAAGAAAGTTAAATAGCCATTTAATTAAACCTTTAAGTATTAAAAAAGGTGGGAGTTTGTCAGCAGGTCATATCGTGATTTGTTTATTTTTTCTATTAGTTAAAAAGCACAGTGGTGGGAAACGTCTCAGTGGTTTGCATTTTTCCTTCTCGCGTCCCACTGGCACAAACACGTCAAACCGGTTTCAGTAACGGCTCTTAATAGTCCAGCATCAAGTTATTTATTTGGCATCCCAAATAAATAACTTGATGCTCTCTGCGTTTCGCTCGTGCACCAAACAGGAATGCAAGCAAACAGGAAAAGCAGATCTACAAATTATAATGATTTTACAGTGAAGCTCTGTTCTGTGTCCCAATTTAAACTTCTGATCAGTTGCTGTTCCTGCTTTCACGTGTGCAGTGTGGGTGTAAAACGTCTGTCACATTTGCTTCTTTGTGCTTCATCTGCGCCGCGTATCCCGTCAATAATTTGGTCTGATTATGTGTGTCAGGGTTTCCACCTGCATCAGCACAGGAAGTGCAGTAATACGGAGTATTATTGCTGCCATTTCTGACCAGGCTGTCAGATTCTCTTTTTTTTTTTTTCTTGATCGGTTCATCAAAATTCACCAATCCAACAACGACCAATCAACATTCTGTTCTGTTGACCTTTTTTTGTTTATTTTACAAAAGGGTTGTATAATTTTATTTTAGTTTTTTTTTTCCCCATTTTCCATTTGACTAAAGCAGGAGTTCGCTGAGTGACGCAAATGTTACGCGACCTTATAATTTTCAGAAATATACATCGAAAGAAATGTCATAGTCGAGTAAAAGAAAAAAAAGCCATTTTATTTCAGTTTATAGGTTTTAAAAAGAAGAAGAAGAAGAATAAACCTTGACCCAAGAGAGCATGAAAACTATTTCTTCATCGGGATGTTGATACTTCCAACCCAGTATCCAGAAAAATAAATTTAAAATTAAGTATTACTGACCACTTTGGTGTCATTCTGGTGTAAAAAATTCAATTGTTTATTCATTTTTAGCCAATAGTGTCATGATCCATTCGGGGAGATTAAAAGAGACACTTACGGTTGCTAAACGAACCAAAAGACACACAGCATGTGTCCAACGACGTGATAAAAAGAAAACAAAAAGACAGGCTGTGTAAAATAAACAGAATCTTTTCAAAGATTATCACACAGAACGTCAACAGATTTCTTGCTGTTGCTAAATGTGGTAAATATTTCCGTTTGCACGCAATTATTAGGTCTAATCTTAATCATGAAGGCAATTTCGATGTGAAAGTCAGTCTGTGATTTATATAGTTTCCACACGTAGAGCTGGGAAACAAGTGGAGGTCATAAAAGTCTTTATGACCTTTACGGCCGTTTGAGTTCAGGGAAATCAGAAAATGCAACACGGCAATTTCTGTGGCGATGATAAGCTTTCAGAAAAGGAGGAACCGCGTGACATAAGTAATAAAATTTTCCAAACAATTAATTAGAAAGCGACTATACAAGAACTGCAAAAGCAAAAGCAGGTCGCGCAAAGGTCGCAACGATGCTTTCGGGCATCCAGAGTAAAAATAAGCCCCGAATCATCCACTTATCTTCTCATCACCTCTGACCAGCTTCCTGCAAAGCACTCACACCACCAACCTGCCACGGATGCAATAGTTTGACGTTCTGCTGAGGCGCATGACTCGACTCGTTGTTCTGTCGACTTGAGCTGTGGGTCTCTGCAGCTCCTCCAGAGTTTCCAGTTCGGATGGGAATCGTGATGTTATTTCAGGAGGAATTAAGGCTGTAAAGAGCCTCGTTTCATGACCTCTAATGCGGCCCTGCATGAGAATCTCTACTCCCTTTTTACAGTTTTTTATTTTTATTTTTTTTTATTTGGAGAGCTTGTTTTGTCCGAGCAGCCGTTCATTTTAACAGACTTTTTTTCTCTCACTTCCCCCAGCCTCTCGACCCCAGCAGGCAGGATGGGCTGTCTGAAGTCCACGCTGAGCGGCGGCCTGGCGAACGGTGTGGAGAGCAAAATCAGACAGCAAGCCGAGAAACCCCAGTCGGTGCACTACGTCAGAGACCCCACCGTCAGAGACCCCACCGTCAGCACCAACAAAGTGAGTGGAAAGGAAAACGGAGCCCGACGGGAATCCCTACCGGGCTCTGAACCCGAACAGATGTACCACAGCCGCGGCTCAAACGGTCAAAGAAACGTTCACGCTCGCAGAAAAGTGCTAAATCTCTGTTCTAAACTAAGAAAGTTTCCACCGTTTTGCAATACGATGACTACATTTTTCCCCAAGTGGTCAGAACTTCCCGTTCTCGAATGATGATGATGATGATGATCCTCTGGAAATATGAAGTGAACACATTCCGAATGTGTGCAACAGCTGTGTTAAGAAAAAAAAAAAAAAATACAATTCAAAATCTCATGTTACGCTTTTCTTTTCAGAGTAACTCCCTGCTACCGGGTCAAGTGTTCCAGCAAATGCAAGGTATCCCTCTTTTTTTCTTCCCCCCTTCCTTTGATATCTGGAGGAACGAAAACTGAAGTCTGACAGCAACATAGCGAGGAAGAAAAAAAAACAACCAAAAAACAACATAACCAGAATAGCATTAAAAAGTCTGCATTCTTCAGTGATGGAGAATATCACAACAAACATTTAAACCCTTGGAAATGTTTACTCTGTACCACAATCACCTTCCCATTGGATTTGTTTTCTAGTTTAGTCCCGTCACGCAAGATGAAATCTTAGGGGGGAAAAAAATGTTTTTTCTCAAGTTCCTCGATTTTGGTTTAGCAACCTCAGTATTTTAACGACCTGGTGGACGTGGAGGGGCTGAATATCAGCAGAAACATGCAACAAGCCGGTCAGAAATCTCGATTGCTGTAAATCCACCAAATATTTTTTCTATTGACTATTGAGAGAAGATCTAAATAGTTGCCATTCGTTTATTCAAAAGCAAATGAAAACAAGTCAGTTCGTTATAATTAATACTTCCTATTGTTTTGATCCTGTTCGAACCAGCTCTACAACCACTGTGTGCTACTGAGGGACGCTTATATTTTGTCACATGGTTTTTAAACATGTCAACTTTTGTGTTTTTTTTTTTTTTTTTTCTGCTTTAGAGAAACAAGCAACTTTCAAAGTGGTGATTGCTCTTTATCCTTACGAGGCGTTGCATCGAGACGATTTAGGATTCAAGAAAGGAGAGAAGATGAAAATCCTGGAAGAGTAAGTGGGCTTGGACTGATGCAGCTCATGAAACCGGTTCTCGGTATTTCTACATTCTGTCATGGGGCGATGAAAGTCGGAGTGACCACGAGGTCCGAGTCCTTCTGTCTTTAGAACTTTGGAAAGACTCTCCGTTGAGCGGTTCTGCGAATTAGCTTTTGACCAGAGGACTTATAGAACGGTCACTCTTAACCCTAACGAAGTTTTACATCTTGTTCCTGAACAAATAAGTCTAGATAAACAACAGTGTCTTTCACAGTTAAGTGGGAATATTCAAAATGGAAATAATGTTTCTCCTACTCTCCAAATCCATGACTGTGAGTTGAACTGGTTTGTCTAAAGGTGCATTCAGACCAACCCGGGATTAGAGTCCCGAATCAGACTCTAATCCGTTTGTCTAGAAAATCTGAGTTTTTGGTCTGAATGCGAATTTGAATTCCAAAACGGACTTAAAAACCGAACTCTGATCCGCCTAGAAACCTCGGTCTCGGCCCGGTTGAAGTGGACTCTGAAACGGTAGAAAACCTGTCTGAATGCAACCGGACTGGAGGCAGTTTCAAAAGCAGGGAGTTGGCAACATATCAATAAATTACTCTCTGCTCTGCGGGTTAACAAAGATGTCGTGTCGGTCGTCATATGAATAACAAATCCTACATCCGCTAAAATCTGACACTAATCCATTTTTGTTTGCTTTTTGTGAAGAAGACAGTTGCGCTGGCCTTCTTCGGAGGTTTTGTGTCGATTCCTTCAGTAGTTCCTGGTGCAGCGCCCCCCACAGGCGGCAGTTAAAACTAACTGAAACGGGTTCAGTTAGTTTTAGTCGTTTGACACAGTCCGATGTGAATGCGAACCGGAGTTCTGAAAACGCAGCAAATATTGCAGTTTTAGTCCCCGATCGAACCGAGTCTACCGGACTATCCGGTCTGAATGCACCCTAAAATGCCTCCAGCTGTGATTGTGCACTTCACCTCGATCTCCAGGAAATGGATGGATGCTGGCGCCAGATCAGAATCCATCGTCTCATTTGTGTAAATTAGTCCAGCGATTGCATTGTGAACAGCGCCTGAGCGCGTCCGCAAAATAATAGGAAGCTTTTTTTTTTATGCTTCGGGTACAGGGAGAAAAAGACAAACCGAATGATCATTTTTGGGCCTAATATCGTCAGAAAAACGTGTCGCGGCATAAACGTAAGGGAATGTTTTCCCTGTTTGCTTCCAGACATGGTGACTGGTGGAAAGCAAAGTCTCTAACGTCCAACAAAGAAGGATTCATCCCGTCCAATTACGTTGCCCAAGTTGATACCATGGAAACGGAAGAGTGAGTATGACGTTGGGTGAACGTTTCAGCTTTGCACATTGCTGCATTGTGAAACCGACTGCACTGCACTGGAATAAATGAACGAATAAATCAAATCACCCTGAAATCATTGCAGGTGGTTTTTCAAAGACATCACAAGGAAGGATGCAGAGAGGCAGCTGCTGGCTCCCGCAAACAAACCAGGCTCTTATCTTATCAGGGAAAGCGAGACATCCAAAGGTACCAAACACTTTTCCCACAAGATTCCTTCACAATTCGGCATCTGGGACTCAGCGTGAGACTTGTCCCCCCCCCCCCCACCACCACCACAGGCAACTTCTCCTTGTCAGTCAGAGACGTGGATGCCCAGGGCGTGGATTCGGTGAAACATTATAAAATCAGGAAGCTGGACAACGGCGGCTTCTACGTCTCTCCCAAAATTTCCTTCCCGGACATCAGCAGCATGATCAAACATTACCACAGTGAGTATGGACAGAAGGGGGAAGAGCTGGAAATCACGGCTGAGCGTGAGGTCACGGCTTGTTGACTCAGACCTGGGTAAACTCGCTTATTTCCACCACAAGACTAGAAAATACTGGAAAAGATTTGGGGAATATTTTTAGAGCGACGGTCAGAGGGAAGCAAACGGTAACGAGCATTTTGAAATGTTGCAGGATTGCAAATCCTCTTTGTGACAAATTTATTGGTAAATGTTGTTCCTCAGCTACTTATCGTCTCAATTAAAGATTTCATATTTAATGCTCCCTCATTTGTTGTCATATCTAGATTAGACTAAATGCTTTTGCGCCGATTTGGGTGCATCTCAATTTAAAAGGAGGAAATTACATCATGTGACACGTTCAAAAGACACAAAAAAAGAAAAAAAAATTGCTTTCCCAATATGTGCTGAAAATGTATTTTCCCCTTTCCAGATTTCTGAGGATATTGTTTCCTTGTCTTTGTTTCCCAGAAAAGACGTAACTTTCTAAACAGCCAAACTTATTTTACTTTCAGTTTTTACGTTTTCGGAGACCGATGAGTCTTTAGCCTCTGGTGTGCAGCGCTTTGTGAAAAGAGTGGGATGTCGAGGTCAAAATTAAAAACCTGATCATCACAAGAAAACACACACACAAAAAAAGTGCCTTTGTGCCTCTCAGCCAGGTCCGATGGTCTGTGCCGCAAACTTGAGCTTCCGTGTGCGAAACCCAAAGCCCAGCGGCCGTGGGACAAGGACGCCTGGGAGATTTCCAAAGACTCGATAAAGTTTGTGAAGAAACTGGGAGCTGGGCAGTTTGGAGAAGTGTGGATGGGTAAGAAAGAAGCAGAATCACACCTATTCATGTCTCTAGAACCTTTTTTTATTTAAGTTGTTCTTGGTTGAACTGAATCTCAAACTGCAGTCCAGCAAAGGGCCTTCGCTGCGCAGTAGGCAAAGCTTAGATTCTGTGGCCGACTGCAAATCTTGACGCCTTAGAGTACTTCCTATTGTGACGCTCGTGTGTCTAAAAAAGCCTGAGAACTAACCAGTTCACCCCTGAAGGGCGTTTCGTGCGGTGCCTTTAAATAGACTTCAGCTTTGTGTCAGAGAAACATTTCAATTGTCTCTCTGCAAAAAAAACTTCAGTCAAAAATCTCCTATTTTACAGTTTTTACCTTGAAAAGACAAATGCCTATGAATGTAACATCTTGACATTGTTACACCTGAATCATTTGATCATCTACAGAAATAAGTGTATCCTGGAATATGTGCTCTTGTTATCATAGAGGGGGAAAAAAAACTCAAAGACGTATTTGCATTGGAAGCTGGGAGACTGTTAAAGTGGTCCAGTATAATGTTTGAAAGATCTTCAGTGTGATCTAAATTTTCGGAGTACGGATTACGAGCAAACCTTTCTGTTTCCCTTCTGAAAGTTGGGCAGCCAGAACAGCTAAGCATTTTGATTTTGATACATTTCTGTTCCGATCTGAGACACGTTTCACTAAGTTCCCTGACATTTCTTCAGATAACTGGTGACTTAACGTTTGCGAATGTTTGAGGGAATAACTGAAACCTCAGTTGGATTTTGTTAGTCAAGCTGACAAGCGCTCGGCTGTAGGTCAACATGGCTGACCTACGGGTTACAGTAGGGGGCGGGTTACCAACTCAGAGACTGAGGTCAAATTGTTATATAAATTTCTTCATCTGAAAATACTTTTGTTTCGTCTGTTTTAAAAAAAATGAAGCATGCTTTGCATTTCACCTTCATTCTAAATTGAAGTTTTCAACTATTCTCCAATATGTACTGAATGTGGAAGAAGTTTGCCTCATTCGAGTCATTAGAGTCATTTTGGCGCATTAAAACCACAACAAAACCAAATGAGCTAAGTCTCATTTCAACGGATCTGTAACGATATTCTCTATTCTCCGTCTCCTGTTTCCACGCTGTGTGTGGCATCAGCTTACTACAACAACTCAACCAAAGTGGCCGTGAAGACCCTGAAGCCCGGCACCATGACCGTGGAAGCGTTCATGGAAGAAGCCAACGTGATGAAGACGCTGCACCACGACAGACTGGTGCGGCTCTACGCCGTCGTCACCAGGGTCGAGCCCATCTACATCATCACCGAGTTCATGGCAAACGGTACCGAGGCGCGCTTTGTCACTTCACCTTCCGCGGACGTGACGTCGTCAATTAAACAGACATTTATACATCTTAGACTGCATGCACTGGGTTGTGTTAAAGGTAAAAATAGGCTTGCCGTTACGCTCTCATGCCCACCGCTAAAGACTTTGTGTTGTTGTTTCTGTTCTGCCGGTGCTTAGGAAGTCTCCTGGACTTTTTAAAGAGTGACGCAGGAAGCAGACTGAAACTACCAAAGCTCATAGATTTCTCAGCCCAGGTAAGATTATTTTTGTAGTTCAAATCAGTCCTACTGTTGCTTTCTAAAGTGCAACACAAGCTATCGGTTGTTTAATTTAGCTGGGCTATCTGCACAGGGAGCCAGCCTTCAATCTGTGACCGTTAGTCATCTGAAAACGGTTATTTGAAAGTGCAGTGACTAGTTCTCCTTTGGTTTTGCACACCTGGGTTTTAATGCTGTTTGCGACCACAGAGCAAGAATAGCTCAGCGTTGTTTCCTCCAGCTGACCAAGGAAAAACACTGTCATTCTGAAACTCTCTCATGCACGTCATCACCTGAACTTAAAACCATAGAAACTGTATGAGGAAACGTTTTTGTTCTTTTTGGGGTTTTTTAATCCATCTAAAAATCTTTGTATACCTCAATATTAGAATCCAGCTACAAAGCTCCTTTAAATGCGC